>VWZN01013181.1:265145-282999 GCA_013396955.1 Regulus satrapa
TTTTTTTTTTTTTTTTTTTGCTTGCCCTGGAAGATCTGTGAGGCTGGACTGCAAAGGGAATAAATTCCTTTCCTTGCTGCCTCGCACCTGAGGAATTCACTCAGAGCTGACTTGAAATAAATCTGGGACAATGAGAGGAAAAGTGATACTAATTCCACAGAAATAATAAATAAAGCAGGGCATGCAGAGCAGGTGGTTTATTTGTTCACAAATGAAGGGATAAAAGAAGATTAAATTATTAAAATAAGCTCACGAAATCGCCACCTCTGGATGCTGGGTGAGAGCAGAGGGTGACAACTAAAAAGGGATTTAAGGAAAATCACAGAAGTGTTTGGGTTGGAAAAAATTTCCCAAATCCAACCTTGGAGGGGTCCCCACCTTGTCAAGCAGAGTTGTAATTTCATTTATATCCTTGTCAGGACAAAACTTATAAATCTTATCTATAGAAGAGGGATATAAATATATATTTATAAAAGGGATATATATATACACACACACACATATACATAGATATAAATATAGAGGAAAAATAAATTTCAAAGGGATAGAGATAAATACAGATATAAAAATTAATAATTAATATTTTAAATATAAATAGATATAAAATACACCTCTGTTTAAGTAAAAAATAAAAGAAGAGGGCTCTATAAAGGTAGAGAGGTGCAATAATGTTGGATTCCGTTTTTTTTTTAAGGAATGCTCAACTATAGAATTTAGAATTTTAATTTTAGGGTGGGAATTTTGTTGGTGGTGTGGAATTTTTTACCCTCCCCCCCAAAAGCCAAGTTCAGTGAGAATTCCTGGAGGGACCCAGAGCCCTTTTTTAAAAGGATACAAAGGCAGAAAGTGACTATTTTAAATATACATTAAAAATATACTAATATTTTAGTAAAATGGATGCAATAACCTCTTTTTAGGAACAGTCCTTTTTGTAACTTAGAATTTTAATTTGGGGGGGGGGGGGATTGGTTTTTTTTTTTCCCCCCCAAAGCAAAGTTCAGTGGGAATTCCTGGAGGAACCAGGGCCCTTTTTAAAAGAATACAAAAGCAGTACATGACTGTTTTAAATGTACACTCGAATATTTAAGTGAAATGCAAAAGAACAGGGACACAAGAACCTTTTTCCTTTCTGTAACTTAGAATTTTACTTTTTGTGTGGGGGGATTTATTGGATTTTTCTCCCACCCCAAAAGCAGAATTCCATGGAAATTCCCTGAGGAATTCCAGGGGGGTGAAGCTTTCCCTTCCCAAGCCATCGATGGCAGCTGCACCAAATTCTCTCGGCAGACACTGATTGAAAAGGCCCAATTAGGGCTGCAGGAACACTGCTCATTTTCAGGAATTAGAGGCGTTTCAATCCCCAGGGAAGCAGCCCCGAGGAGCTGGAGCTGTTTGGAGATAAATACTCGTCTCGTTCTTCACAGGCTCTTTGCAGAGTTGTGCAAACAGATGCAGAAAATACAATTAAATGTTGCTTCCCGTCCCTCTCGGAGCGTTCCTGGCCCTGGGATGGTTGGGATTGTTGGGATCCTGGCCGTGGGATTTGTTGGGATGGTTGGGATCCTGGCCCTGGGATTTGTTGGGGTTGTTGGGATCCTGGCCCTGGGATTGTTTTGATTGTTGGGATCCTGGCCCTGGGATTTGTTTGGATTGTTTTGATTGTTGGGATCCTGGCCCTGGGATTGTTTTGATTGTTGGGATCCTGGCCCTGGGATTTGTTTGGATTGTTTTGATTGTTGGGATCCTGGCCCTGGGATTGTTTTGATTGTTGGGATCCTGGCCCTGGGATTTGTTTGGATTGTTTTGATTGTTGGGATCCTGGCCCTGGGATTGTTTTGATTGTTGGGATCCTGGCCCTGGGATTTGTTTGGATTGTTTTGATTGTTGGGATCCTGGCCCTGGGATTGTTTTGATTGTTGGGATCCTGGCCCTGGGATTTGTTTGGATTGTTTTGATTGTTGGGATCCTGGCCCTGGGATTGTTTTGATTGTTGGGATCCTGGCCCTGGGATTTGTTTGGATTGTTTTGATTGTTGGGATCCTGGCCCTGGGATTGTTTTGATTGTTGGGATCCTGGCCCTGGGATTTGTTTGGATTGTTTTGATTGTTGGGATCCTGGCCCTGGGATTGTTTTGATTGTTGGGATCCTGGCCCTGGGATTTGTTTGGATTGTTTTGATTGTTGGGATCCTGGCCCTGGGATTGTTTTGATTGTTGGGATCCTGGCCCTGGGATTGTTGGGATTGTTGGGATCCTGCTGCACTTCTCATTTTTCCCTTTGGCCTTTGGCTTTTTGCAGCCCCTGTTGCTCCGTGGATGGATCAGTTTGAGTTCTTGTTGGCTTTGGAAACCCAGTAATGGAGATTTTTCTCTGAAAGCTGCCCAAATGAGCTTCTGGGTTTGATAGGCTGACACTGTCCTTGGAGGGGCAAAACCCAAACCAAACAAAGCCAAAGCAAACTAAAAACCACAGACCCAGAGAAAATAAAAACCACAAACCCAAAGAAACTAAAGTCTCACAGACCTAAATAAAACCACAAAATCAAACAAATTAAAAACCCACAAAAGAAACTAAAAGCACACAAAACCAACCAGCCAAAAATCCACAAAACCAGATGGATAACCCACAAACCAAACAAATTAAAAACCACAAATGCAAATAAACTTAAAGACACAGAACAAACTAAAATCTCACAAACACAAATAAACTAAAAAACCACAAACCAAACAAACTAAAGACATGAACCCAAATAAATGAAAAACCACAAACCAAACAAATTTAAAACCCACAAAAGAAACTAAAACCAGCCAGCCAAAAAATTCACAGAACCAAAGCAAACAGAAAACCCACAAACCAAACAAATTAAAAACCACAAACCAAAGACACAAATCCAAATAAACTAAAAAACACAAACCCAATAAACTAAAAAGATAGAAATCCAAGTAAACTAAAAACCACAAACCCAAGTAAACTAAAATCCCATAGAATAATAATAAAAATTCGTAATAACCTAAATTTATTTATAATTTATTTATAATAACCCAGATAAACGAAATTCTAAACTAAATTGAAAAATAAAAAATCTAAACTTAAATCTTCCTCATCCCTATTCCTGAGCAGAGGGCTGTGCTCAATTCAGAAAACAAAGTTTGTAGCCCTTCACAGCTTGTGGTGATAAAGAAGAACAGCATGACAGGCCATAAAATCCTGGATTTTGGGACGTGCCTTTAATTTGCTTTTTTTTCTGCAAGGTCTCACTGCCTGGATTCCATGGAAAACCAGGAGAGCAGGGCAGGACTGTCAATATTATTGAGTGACAGGGTTGTTTTACACGGGGCAGTGTCTGCAAGAGGAGATGGATAATTAGATTTCAAGCATAGCCCTGCATTGATTCTGTCCCCGTTGAAGTGTTTTCCACCTCGTGTGAAAAATTTGGCTGGCAATGGGTTTGCCTTGCACGGGTTTCTCAGGATTTATTTTTTTCTGTGTCCCTGTTCACATCCTGCAGCTCCTGGTCCGTTTCTGTGGATTGGAAATGAGGGATTTGGGACAAATGTTCCCCGTCAGGGACCGGGTGGAGTGGTGGGTGGGAATCTGGAGGGACAAATAGCACCTGGTTGGATAAAATCCCTCACCTGGGCTTTTTAATCCCAAATTAACCCGAATTCCTGCCAGTGCTCCATGTCTGTGCCAGCACTTGGAGAGCTGGTTGGGAATAAATACCCTGGTTTGGGTCAAAAAGACCCAGAACTGCCTCCTCCAGCATTTAGACAGGAGCTGCTGTTTCCTGGACAGCTCCCAGAGCACAGAAAGCCACCTGAGAGACCAAAAGCCGGCTTTTAAATCCTATTTCGCTGTTTATTTCCACTTCGCTCTGGAACAAAAAGAGCTGGAATCGTTCTCCTGCCTCGCCAGCGCATTCCAGGCAGCGCTGCTCCAGCCTTGGAAGGGGAGGGAATGGCAAATCGGCGTGGCAGGGGTGACGCAGTTACTTCTGCCAGCCTTTGGCAGGAGCTGTGCGAGCTCCTGCTCCGTCGTGGCCAGGAAATTTTGGGGATGTGAAAATCCAGCGGACGAGCCAGGTGCCGGCTCCGAGCGGTGTCGGTGAGCAGCAGGTGCTCGGGCGCCCCGTAAAGGGAAAATCTGGATTAGAGGATGAAGAAATAAATGGCCATTGAGCTGTGCTGGGAATTTTGGGGAATTTTTGCTCGTGAAGCGAGGCTTCCTGAGGTGGGGAAAGGGACAGAAAGCAGGAGTGGGGCTGTTCACTGAGCTCGGCTCCAGCTCCAAGAGTGTTCCCGAGGTCAAATATCCGCGGGGTTGGTGCAGGAGCTGCAGCCGAATGAGGGAAACACCTTAAAATCTCCATGAGCGTGGATTTTCCTGCCCGTGCCCCTCAGGTGGGGTGGGGTGAGCCTGTGACCCTCGGCTGGCGTGCACCAGGTGATCCCAAAGGATCTTCTGGCTGCAGGCACTTCAGCCCAGAGCATCCCTTCAGGGTGGAGCGCGTGGATTTCGGGGAGGATCCAGTGGAATTCCCAAGGTGCCTGAGCTGGTACTGCAGCTCCTTGGGGCACTGCTGGCTCCCAGGAGCTCGTGGTGTTGGTCCTGGAGTGCTCCGTGGGATTTTTTGGAGTTGTGGCATCCTGGAATCCGTGCCCTGGGAATGGCAGTGAGCAGGAATCCCTGGGGAATTCCTGTCCCGGAGCCCGGGGTTTGGTGGCTGGGGATGTGCTGGATTCCTCCTGTCCTCGGTGTCCCCACTGTTCCAGCAAGGGCAGAGGGAAAGCTCCCACTGAAATCCAGGTGGGTTTGGGAAATCTTTCCTGCTTTTCCCTCCCCATCCAGCCCAGCAGAGCCACCGTCCAGAGCCGGATGATTTTTCTCTCCATCAGGATCCCAGCCTACCCCAGCTCCCCGGGGAAGGAAGAGTCAAAGCTCCCCGTTCTCCATTCCATTTTAGCCACACAAAAGATTTTTTTATTACTTCAATGAGCTCCCAGCCAGTCTGCCTTAATATCCCACTAATTGATTTTAAGGCTTGGAAGCAGCAGAGCTAATTAGCATTTGCTGACTCAGCCCCAAGCCCCCCTCATCTCCCGGCAGAGGATGGAGCAGATATTGACCCACGTTTGCTGCAGCCCTAAATGAAGCCGAGGGAATATTAAGTGTCTCCTCCTGGCGTGTGATTTGCATATGCAAATGAGCCCAATCAGCGCTGGAGAGAGGCCGTGCTAATGGGAGCCTCTATTAAAGCATTTCGAGTGACACTTGCAGGGCTTGGGCAGGGCAGGGCAGGAGGTGCTGAGGGAGGAGAGGGAAAAGGCAGAGCAGGAACCTCTGAGGGGGCTTCAGTTCGGCCCCTGGGGGCTTTCACCGGGCCCCTTTTGGTTCTCTGGTTTGGCACAATTTGATCTCTAATTTGGCCCGCTTTGGTGCTTTAATTTGGTTCTTGAATTTGGTCAATTTTAGTTCTCTAATTTGGCCCAGTTTGGTTCTCTAATTCAGCCCACTTTGGTTCTTGAATTTGATCCATTTTTGTTCTTTAATTTGACCCATTTTGAATCTCTAATTTTACCCATTTTGGTTCTCTCCTTTGGCCCACTTGGGGTCCCTAATTTTGCCCAGTTTGGTTGTCTAATTCTGCCCGCTTTAGTTCTTGAATTTGATCCATTTTAATTCTCTAATTTGACCCATTTTGATTCTCTAATTTGGCCCACTTTGGTGTTTTAATTTGGTCCATTTTTGTTTCCTAATTCGACCCATTTTGATTCTTTAATTTGACCCGTTTTGGTGGCATTGTCCTGAATTCAGATTTCCAAGGCCCCCAGTTCAGATTTCTAAACCCCAGAATTCAGATTTTCAGACCCAACAAGATTCCAGTTGATTTGGAAGACAAAGTGACCCAAACCCTCCTTACTCCTGGTGGGATCAGAAGACAAATCAGGGAATTCTAACCATGAACAGGAACTCTGCAATTTTTTGAGAATTAATTATTATTTATTATGATAATCATAATCATAATCCACACCTTCAAAAAGGCAGTTTTTGCTGTAGGTGCTGGTAATAACCTTATATATTATATATAAAATATATACTGTAAAATATAGCATATATAACTAAACATAATTATTCTGTTATTTCATCTTCCAATAATTTCAGTGACAGCTCACCAAAATCAGGAAAATTTCATGTAAACACCGTTCCTTCCCCAATTTTGTGCAGAGAACTGCAACAGGTCCCAATTTGTTGCTGCAATATCAGCTTTTCCACATTCCTCTTTGTGCTGGGAGTGTTTCATCCCTAATGATCGCCTCCTAATTCGTAATTTATTTTTTTTTTACTGCAAGAACTTTAATTACTGAAGAGTGCTTAATTAGCAGATGTGGAGGGCTGATAGGAGTGATGCCCACTCGAAAGGGATAAAAGTGAACCTCTCCTGAAAGGGAATTTGGAGTATCCTGTGCCTTCCAACAGCAAATCAGTGGCCATCAGCTCTCAGGAAAAAGGAGGATTTTAGGAAATATTTTTATTTTCTGGGCAGTGAATGTCGTTGTTCATCCTAATTCCAACTCCAGCTGGTCAAGAGGGATGGTTTCAGTTTGATTTGCCCATTTAATGTCCTGTATAGACTTCATTATGGGAGAAATAATTGAGTTTGGAAGAGTTAAGTGCATGACCTTTCATTTATGCAAGAGATGGGGACCCAAAAGTGTTATTTGAGGCAATAATTTCCTTTAAGTGGAATTTTTTATTGGCTGTGCCATAAAATTCCTCCTGTTGGGTTTTAGTCTGGGCTTCCAAGAGATGTGAGGAGTGGAATTCCACCCTGATCATTTACCAGGGCGGAGTTTTGGGGACATTTAATAGGGATTTAGTTAAGTTGATTGGTGTCCTGTGGGTTTTCCATGAACCCAGTGATTCCCAACAATTCCCAACAAAACCCCTCAGCCCAGGTTGCTTGGAAGTGAATTTTGGTTTTTCCAGCTCAGATTGTGCTGCCAGCCTGAGGTGTGACAGGCAGAGAGGTAAGAACCCTCCTCTGCCGTGGAAAAAAGAGAGAAAACAAGGGGGAAAAAATCAAAATATCCCCCCCAGGCAACCAGCAAAACACAGGGAAAAGCTTTTCCTGAGGATTTGAGCTTTTCCTCCCTTGTCCAGCAGCTCCATCCAACCCTGGCTGGAGCTCAGCAATGTCTGAGATGAGCATTGGAGCCATTCTGGATTTACCACCACCTGGAGTTGGGCATGGAGTTCTCCTTTCATAGCAAAAATTACATAAACCCTGCTCAGTGTGAGGGAAACAAACAGGATTTGAAGTCCAGGAGTCTCCAAAATCTTAATGGAACTGACAGAGAGGTGATTCCAAAATTATCCGTAGAAATGGGAGCAGTTTGTTCCACAGGCCGTGTCAGAAATTGTTGGATTTTGTTTTTTCAGAGTGTCCTGGACAGCGACCCAGGTCCCAGACTGTCCCGGAATTCAGATTCCAGACATTTTATTATATCTTTATACATATTTATAGATTTAATGCTAGAAACTAAAGCAGAGGAATCTTTTTGTCCACTTAAAATACCTTGGAATAATGAGTATTGTTTTCATTCCATTCCTCCATGCAACCTCTCATCCTAAAAAATTAAACCAGGAGCACAGAATGGGTGGAAAATTATATCAACTCCCTACAATAATCCTATTAATTGTGTTTTGGTGAGAATTCCCTACCAAGTCCTGGTGTTTTCATCCCAGACCATCTCCCAGCATCTCCTGTAGCTTGAATAATGGGATTTTATGTCCTCAGGAGTTAAGGAAAGAATTCAGCAGGAAAAAAAACCCAACTTCCAGGAAGTCAAAATTCGTTGTTCCACGTTTATAATTCCGCATGAGTGGATCCTCAGCGGCCCAAAGCAGCTGGAATTTGGATATTTTACAGGAAAATCCATGTTCTGCTGCGAGGGGAAATGGAGCAGAGCACAACAAAGCCCTGGAGCAATTTCTGTGAGCAGCAATTGGAGCCCTGAAATTCCCCCTGGAAATTCCAGCCCTGGAAGCCGAGTGGCTGCCACCAGAGCAGGGATATCCCAGTTTTGGTTTTTGGGTTTTTTTTGGTTTGGTTTTTTTTTGTTTTGTTTTTTTGGGTTTTTTTGGGTTTTTTTTTTTTGTTTTTTGTGGATAAATCAGACAGGAACAGAAAGTTTTGGGAGCTTGGAGAAGGGTCAGGCTGGTGTGTTGAGCCTGTCCAGGTTGTGCAGCCCCTGACACCCTGATTTTTATGGAATTCTGGGCTCTGCAGCCCTTGATACCCTGATTTTTATGGAATTCTGGGCTCTGCAAATCTGATTCCAGGCAAACCTCCAGCGTTCTCAGGAGCAAGGGACAATGGATTTCTTTAAATACCACAATTTTTTTTCCATATTTTCTGCCTGTGAGTGATGGAAACAGCTCAGCACTTTCCCCGTGGTCCCAGCTGGGAGGAGTTTCTCCTTCCCAGACATTTTCCAAGATGCTGGAGCTGTCTGGGACAGAGCTCTGGGTGTCCTGTGGACAAAAAACTCCTAATGGAGTGGGGACTCCATTAGGAAAGGGTTCCTTATGTAACTCCCTCCCTCCTGTGTGGGATGCCTGGAACTTCCATTGAGCAAATCACGTCCTGGAAGCCTTCCAGGGTGGCAGCAGGGGCTGGGAGGGAGAGATCTCCCTAATCCTGGATGTGTGGCTGCTGAGTCCGGCCGGTGCTTTGTGCTCTGTGAGGATGGGAGGGTTGAATTTGCCTCCTCAGCAGCCTTTTCTCTGCTCCTGCTCTGATCTTTTCCTGGCCTCAGCCCCACTGGCTGCGCCGCTTTGGAATTGATTTAATAGCTCTGTTGTTTGGACATGATTAAAAATGTAATGAGTGGAGAGAAGCAGTGAGAGGATGAGCAGCTCGTGGAAGGGTTTGGGCTAAAAATACCTGGTTTGGCTCCAGAGCACAGAACCATGGCATGTCCTGAGCTGGAAGAGGGGAAGGATGAGCCAGTCCAGCTCCTGGCCCTGCACAGACACCCCCAAATCTCTCTGCACCCCTGGGATGGGCATCCAAACACTCCTGGAGCTCTGACAGCCTTGGAAATGTTCCTATTCCCTGGGGAGCCTGGACAGAAAAAAACCCCAAATCCTGATTTTAGTAACACCTGATTTCTATAAAACCTGATTTCAGTCAAGCCTGATTCCAGTAAAACCTGATTTTTGTAAAACCTGATTTCAGTAAAATCTGGTTTCAGTAAAACCTGACTTCAATAAAACCTGATTTCAATCAAGCCTGATTTCAGTAAAAACTGATTTCAGTCAAGCCTGATTTCTCCTCCCCCTCTGGAGGAAGAACCTTTCCCTAAATCCAAGCTAAACCCCCTGGCCTAGCTCCAGCCTCTCCCTGCCTCCTGTCACAGGGAGCAGAGATGGGATCTCAGGCTCTTCTCTGCCCTCCCTTGTGATGCAGAGCTCCACAGAACAGAGACTTGAATTTTACCCTTTCCACATTCAATATCCCCCATCACAGAGGGGCTGTGGAAATCCTCCCTTCCAGCGTGAGCCTTCGAAGGGGCTGAACTTCCCCCTGCTCTGCCATGGGACATCTGGAGAGATCAGAGTGGTTTGATCAGGATTTGATGGATTTTTAATATCCAATATTCAAGGCATGAACTCGTGGGCTGGAGCTGAGAATTGTCCTGCTCTGTGGTGGGCAGGTAAAGGGGCCTTTGTGGAATAGACAGATTTTGTTCCTTCTCCTTCCTCTGGGCAGCTGGAATATCTGCAGCTGGAACATCTGCTCATCTGCTCCTCCTGCTCTCCCAAAATTTAGTGAAGGTTTGAATCTTTGCCCTTAGAGAGGACAGGGCTGTGTTGCTTACGAACAGAGTAATTAAAGTACCAGCTAAAATCGGGATTGGATTTGGAAAAGCTGAATAGAAGTGGGAATGGGAATTATGTTGAGCAGTGAAATCTGCTTTTTTTTTCCCCTCCACATTGGAACTGAATGTGGTATTTTTGTCTTTACATTTACGCCCCTTTGTGATGGTTTTTCTCAGATCCAAGTCAAACCTTCAGCTTTCAGCTCAGTGATGGGAAATCTAAGCAGTGGTTTTGCCCGAGAGTGGAAGAAGATTCAGGCCAGTTGTGAGACCCTGAGGTATCTGGGATTTTTTTGGGTTCAGTCCAGCCCTGAACTGTGTCCTTTAAAGCAGACCCGAGTCCTGTTTCCATGACGATGTTTGTACAGTAGATGCCTTGCAGTATGGATATATAGATTATTTTTTTTCATTTGGAACAAATCCCTGCATGAATTCCTGGTGTATTTTAGGTCTCCTTGAGCTGTTTGGAACACATATTCCAAATCAATGTTTCAGGATAAACACCCAGCTTTCAAGTGAGGCTTCCCAGTGTCTTGTCCAGGGTGAGAGGAAGGAATGAGGTGGATTTTGGGAAGGGTTTTTTTTTTAAAAAAAAAAAGGGAGGGATGGTGTGATTGGTGTCTCTCCAGGTTTCCCTGCATTCCTGATTTTTGGGAAGGGTGCTGGGAGAGCACTCCCAGCACTCAGGTTTTCCATCCTGGAAGGTTCCTGGCAGCCTGGGAGGGAGGGGGAAATGTCCAAGCCCCCACCAGGCTGCCAAGAACTCGGTTGGTTGGGTGAGATCAAGTCCAAAGTTACATTTTGATGCTTGAAATGAATTTTGAAGCTCTGCCTTTGCAGTTCTGGAGCAGAGCTCCTGTAAGAAGTGTGTTGCAACTTAGTTGGGTAGACATTTTTATCATTTATGTTATATATATATATTTATATTTTATGTTTTATTTTAAGTTTCCTCCCCCAAACAGCAAGTCTGCCAAGGCTGAGTCTGTAACTTTTAGTGGGCATCTCTCCACCTGAGCCACAGAAATCAGAGTAAGGTTCCTGAAATCAGGATAAATTCTTGTCCCTGAATAGATTCAGCCACTGGGGAGATCCCACGTGCAGCTAAAAGAGGTGAGCCCTTCCCAAACACTGCTTGTGCTGAGCCCTGGGCATGTTTTTATGACATAATTGGATCACTTGAGCTGTGTTTGCAGTGAAGGGGATAAAATTACCATCTGGAGCTTTGGTTGGTTCTTTTTTTTTTTTTTTTTTCCCCCATCAGTTATGACCACAAATTAATAATGAGTCTGTAGAGCTGGAGGCAGGTGGTGACCAGAATTGCTGTGGCAACTCCGTGGGCTGTTTGTGGCACCATCCTCGGGGTTGTTTTGGTTCCTGGTTGTTGATGTGAGGTGGTTGTGCTGCCAGCTCAACCTCCTTGGGCTTTTTTTGCTGTGATCTGGTGTCATATTTTGATGTCAGTGGTGTAATATTTCATTTTTCCCCCTTCCCAAGGGCGCTTCCCACAAACTCTCTGTGCTCTCTCACTCGCTGCTTCACGTCCTGCTCTGGGATGTTGATGTCCTGGGAAGTCTTTTCTACAAAATATTGAGCATTTGGTGGTTTTGGGGTAGCCAAGCTTCCCAAAGAAGGAACAGAGGAAAGATAAACTGTGAGAGGGGCTAAAAAAGAAGGGATAAATTCCGAAGGCAGTTGGAAGATGAAAACAAACAAGTTTTTATCTGTGTTTATTTGTGGGTGTGAGGCAGACCTTCTGGAGTCTGAGAGGAGCCGAAGCAAGTGGGAGCTGTGAATTCCGGGGCTTCTGGCCCCAGCTCTTGAGGGGGTGCAGAATTCATGGTTTGACCTCGCTGGGGCTGAGCTGCCTCAATCTCTGTGCTTGGGAAGGAGGGAGAGCAGGAATGTGCTGTGAAATCTCTGGCTGCCCTTGCAGAGGCTTGTGGAAGCTGAGAGTGAGGGTGGGAGAGGGAAATGAGGAATAGGAGAGGGAAACTGAGGGGTGAGAGATGGGAAATGAGGGATGAGAGAGGGAAATTGAGGGCTGGGAGATGGAAAACTGAGGGGTGGGAGAGAAAGAATGAGGGGTGGGAGAGGGAAACCAAGCTGTGCATGATGCTGGTGGCCATGGGGACAACCAGGTGACAATGCCATGCCCCCAGCCCTGCCCTTCCAAAGACTTTTGGAAGCTGAGAGTGGGAAAACTGAGGGGTGGGAGAGGGAAGTGGAGCTGTGTGTGATGCTGGTGGCCTTGGGGACAGACAGGTGACACCTGGAGCAGTGCTGTGACCCCAGCCCTGCCCTTTCCTGAGGAGGGGGCTGCAGAGCCCAGGGGTGCTGTGTCGTGGAGCAGGGTTTATTCCAATAGCCAGAGCTGGCTGCAGCCCCCGTTGCGTGAGTTTGGTGCCTGAGAGGCTCCCTGGAACAGAGAGTTAAAGGAATAAAGCAGGGATTGATTAAAAGCTTTCAAAGGATGCACCTTGGGCAGTGCAAGGTGCCAGTGGCTCCACCCAAGATGGATCCTGGTCAGGAGTTTCACACTTTTATAAGTTCTGGTCCATTTCCATTTTGGGTTAATTGTCCAACTCCATCTCCAGGTGATGCAGTCCCACCCTCCTCAATTCTCTGTTTGCACTTTTTGGGGCTGAGGCTGCAGCATTGCCCTTGGTTCTGGGGCTGGAAAAGGATTGTTGTGGCTGACTAAACCCTGAGGAGAACTTTCTGACACTTTATAGGAAGTTCAGAGTTATACACTAATGCAGCACAGAATCTGGAAAATATGAGAGTTAAAACTTAAGCTTTAAGCTTAAGGTAAAACTTAAGGCATGGGTTTGGTGCCTGCTCTGCTCTCCTGGTGCTGCTCCTGCTCTGGGCTGGGCTCTCCTTTCTGTGTTTCTCACTGAAAGAGATGAGAAAGGTGTCTTTGTTTTATAGACTAACTGTGGGCCTGGTAATAGAAAAATTCAGATACAGAGAGGTGAAAGAAGCAGTGAGAATAATCATAAATTCCATAGGAATTCCACTGATAGACACAGACTGTTACTCAAACTGTGCTAAGTCCTTGGGTTTAGAAGAAAAAAAAGAAAAAAAAAAGAGACAGAAGGGAATGAAAAAGGGTCCAGTTTAGAAGGGGATCTGTATTAGGTGATTTGGGAAGTCTGTACCTCTGAAGTACCTCAGTTAACGGGGAAAGAGAGGGAGGAATGCAGCCAGGAAATTGGGATAAAAAGGAGGCTGTGTCCTCTAAAGATCTGAGAGACCCCTGGGAGATGCCCCATGGCCTCTCCCTTTATTCCAGTGAAGTTCCACGACTCCTCTGTCTCCTTTTTGGACACAAACCTCGGGTGTTGGTGGGTTAATTTTCCTGGCACCATGAAATGGTTCAACCTGGGCTCAGGGAGGGAGAGAGGGAATGTAGAACCACCAGTCCTCCCCGGGGAAAGGTTTTTGAGTCACTCTGCAGCTGTTAAATGCCAGTTCAGTGGAGCCTTTAAACACACTACTTAAAACCACTCCTGCTCAACAAAACACTTCAGCACTTCCTTTAAATGAAGCCGTGTTCAAGTGTTGTGGCCCTGGGAAGCTGGAGCGTGTTCAGGGGGATAAACACATCCCTGATGAGGATCCTGGTGCATCCCAGAGCAGGCTGGTGGCCCAGGAGCTCCAGATCTGCCGGGGAGAGTCTGTTCTGCAGGGCCAGCAGAGGGTTCCTGCAGCCAGATTTCCAATATTTCCCACAAGGGCACGGAGGGAGTGCTCAGGAACGAGGGAATGGTCTCAAAGTGCCAGAGAGAAGGGTTGGGTTAGAGAGTGGGGGAAAAATTCCTCCTTTTGAGGGCTGGGCTGGAATTCTCAGAGCAGCTGTGGCTGTCCCAGGATCTCTGGACGTGCCCAAGGCCGGGTTGGATGGGGCTTGGAGCAGCCTGGGACAGTGGAAGGTGTCTCTGCCCATGGCATGGGATGAGATTTAAATCCCCTCTTAACCCAAACCATCCCACAATCCTGGGATTTGTGTCTTCAGCCAGCCAGGCTTCCTCTGCCGTGCTCAGCCAGTGCTGGCATTAATTTGGAAGTCTGAATGAGGAGTGGCAGAAAGCCCCAGGTGCTGAGGATGCTCCCCACATCCCACACACCCCTGGCATCTTTTGTTCCTCAGTTTCCCCTGCTCTCACTGCTCCCTTGCCTCCCATCTTCTGCTATTTCTGCTGCGGGATGATTTCCTCAAATCCAAGCTCACCCTCTCCCAGCCTCTGGGGTATCCTTGAAAGTTGCACTGAAGTTGCTCAGAAGTTGCCGAGGCACATTCCAGAAAGGGAAACTGGGAACTGAGTTTCCAAAAAAGAAAAGAAATCCGACCGAAAAGCCCCAGAACTGCTCCCACAAACAAGATGGATGATGAACCATTTCAGTTGCTATTATCCAAAAGTAACTTTCTGGCTAGTTTTTAGTGAACAGAGAAATATTGGAGGAGGAAAAGAAGCAGTTTCCATTTAACTTTATCTCTGGCTGTATTGGAAACAAATCATCGCACGGAAAAAGAAGAAAAAGGGATAAAATGAAATGAAAACGATCCCATTTATTTCCTTTGCTGTAGCACACTCTGGACAGTTCTTGTGAAGATTAAAACTCTTCTGAACTGAAGCAGATTGCGCTAAAACACTGCTGAAAGATCTCAGAGAGTCCTGGAGTATCCCTGGGGTACTTGGCCCAGAAGTTATGGATGCAGAGTGAGAGGAAATGGGTTTGTGTGAATCTCTCTTCCACTCTCCATATCCTCCACGGGTGTCCACTTAGTTTTTGAATTGTGATGGAAATCTTAGGGATAGTCTCCTTAAAAATCTGGTTTTTCCCTTGAATTTCTAGGATCCACTGCAGGCTGGCTCATTAAGAGAGAATATCTCCCTGCTCTGACTCTCCTGTTGATTTTGATTCTCATGGATATCTTGACTTCCACCCCCC
Organism: Regulus satrapa; assembly: GCA_013396955.1. Taxonomy (NCBI): domain Eukaryota; kingdom Metazoa; phylum Chordata; class Aves; order Passeriformes; family Regulidae; genus Regulus; species Regulus satrapa. The sequence continues at coordinate 279,985 of VWZN01013181.1, forward strand.
CAAAAAAAATCCAGGAGAAGCAGGAAAACACAAAGGGTTAAAAAAAATCTTAAACAATCAGAGTGGGGATTAATTTGAAGCCGTGTGTGCAGCGCTGCCTGAGCCAAATGCTCGAGGTCAATGATTCTGATATTTTTGTGTGCTCTGTGCAGCGTCGTTCCGTGGGATTTATGAATTATTGCTGCTCTGGCAGGGCCTGCCTCGCCTTCTTTCCTCTTTCATTAGGGATGACAATTAGTCAGGAATGCAGAGATGTGATGTACAGCCTCACATCATCAAAGTTGCGCTCCTTGATAAGATTTCAAGGTTAGAACAACGATAGCGTGGAAATCTCTGTCGTAAACCAGCCCGGGTAATTCAAGCCATAAAAAAGCTGATTTTAGCTATGTAAATAGGGTAATAGAGCAGAGCTGCACGCCCTAAACCTCGGGCTCGTTTCATATTCCAGCAATATCAACAGAGAAAATGGAGCTGGAGATTAATTGGAATAGGAAGAAGGGGAGGTTTCTCCTCAGGGGGGTGAGGATGCATTTGGGTTTTGTTTGAAAGTCCCTGGAATAGGTCAAGGAGCTGATGGTGAGCAAGGAGAGAAGCATCTCTTTATTTTTAATTTTTTTTTTTTTCCTTTTCTTTCCCTGCTGACAATGAGAGCTTTGGGGGCTTGGGAGAGGCTGATGTAATTAGGCTGAATGTGTTGTGATGGTGGGACTCTGGCCAAGGATGCGTTGAGTCACATCTAATGACTTAAAAACTCCTAATTAATTTCGAATGAACTGGAACAAGGAGGCACAGCTTGACGAGCACCAGGTTGTGAAAGCTCCTGATGTTGAAAACTCACAGTGGAGCCATCCTGGGATGAGGAAAGTTTGGAGCAGCCTGGTTAAAAGGAATGGAAAGAAAGGGATGCGAGAAGTAAAAGGTGGATGGGAGGAAGATTCTGGTGTAGATCAGCAATTCTGGGAACTTTGTAGCAGCTCACAGTTCAAAAGAGCAGGAAGAAAGTGAGGTAAAAAATGAAAATCAGAGGGTGGGCTGAGGCTGCTGGTGCAGCTCAGCAGTTCTGGGAGCTCTGCAGCAGCTCCTGGGAATGGGAGATGGAAATCTCCCTGAAATCTCTGGTTTCCATTTCAGGTTCTGTGAAATCTGGGAGCCAAATCTGCTCTGGTGCTCACAGGCCTGGCCCCAGGAGGAAAAGGACAAAAAAGTGTGGATGAGGGAGGATCCTGGCTGGTGCTCCCAGGGTGAAATCTCAGGATCATGGGTTGGCTTGGAAGGGACATTAAAGCTCTTTTCTGTTCCACCCCCGTGGGCTAGGACACATCCAGCTAGAATGGAGGGTGAGACACAAATCCCAGGAATTCATGAGGTTCCAGAGGATGGGAATAAAAGGGCCCAAATGGAAAAGGAAAAGGGAGAAAGCAGAGATGTGGAGCAGGAGGACGTTCAGCTGGGCAGAGGTTGCTTTGTGCCCTGCAGGTTCCTTTTGGATGAGTGCCTTTGAGGGATGGGTGAAAGCTGCAGGAGGTGGCAGAGCTCCAGCTCCTGGTGGGTTTATCCCTGACTGTGTCCCACGTCCTGGCAGGTGATGGTTCCTTGCTGGGAAGGTGCCACTTGTGCACCAGGCCAGTGCCACCTCGCGTGGCTCTGCTCTGGTGTGGGAGTTTTCCTCAGCTGACTTCAGGGCCAGGATTGAGATGCCAGTAGTTAGTTTTTCATGTTTGGTTTTATTAGTGCTACATTCTTACAAGGGAGTGAGTTCTCAGCACCTCAGCTTCTAGGTAGGAATGGCCATGATAGCTTCTAACTACAAGGCCTTTTAAGAGTGAACTTAACCAATGAATAATTGCCAGCTAGATTATTTTTACTTTTAACCCAATAACCAGACAACTATGGCCTGCAGTGTGACATTTTATACTCAGCCACACAATATCACCCATGGTCATCACACAAAACCATCACACACACAAAAAAAACCAAAAAAAAAACCATGAAGAAGAAAGAAGAAGAACAAGGAGCCAACGCCATAAAACCTCCATCTTGCTCCATATACACCACTATACCCTAAAACCTAAAGCTGTGAGTTTTCACCCTGTGACACTGCCTATTTAAACTTCACACCCACAGTCCCAGTTCCATCACTCAGTTTTGGAAGCCTTCTCCACAGCCTCAGGTCAGTGCAGTGTTCTGCTGAGGGTCAGTGCCTGTGAGCCCAGGAATCTCCAATTTCTCCATGCCCAGGGTTCTGACACGGGCTCTGCTGTGCCAATGCTGGCCTTGAGCAGCCCCAGAGAGGCTGCTGGGCTGGGTCACCTCGACAGGGAGGTGTTCAGGGTCCAGCCAGCCCCGGGACAGCCACACTAGAGGTGCCACTGCACCACGATGATCCCATTGCCTTTCCTCTGTCGTAAAATCAGATCAGGTTTGGCAGCTGTTCAGATCCAGACAAATGAAATAAACTGCTCTGAGTTCATCGTGGGAAGGAACAGACTCAGCTGCAAAAATGAGTAACAGGACCTTCCCTTCATCTCCACAAATCCGCTCGGTGGCTGCGTTCATTTCCCTGCAATCACTGGGAAATATTCCCCTGATTGTTCCCTGCGAACAAAGCCTTGATGGGGAGAGGGAGAAAAAAAAATCCTCCTAATCNATATACTATTATCTCTGCTCAGGAGTGTTGGAGCAGAATCCCAAATCCATGGAGGCAGCAGCTCAGGGAGTCACTCAGCAGAGATCCAAAGGCCTGGGGACAGTCAGGGCTTCCAAGGACACCTCCAGAACCTTTGGACCCCTCTCAATCTGCTGTGGGGTTCTCAGGGGGGAGCAGAGCTGGGGAAGGTTCTGGAGCAGCTGAGGAGAAAAATGAGGCTCAGGGAGAACCTTGGTCCTCTCCAGGTCCTGCCAGGAGGTGCCAGACTCTTCTCCAGGTGAGAAGACAAAAGGAACTGGCTTCAAGGGCATGTTTGGGTTTGATATTAGGAAACATTTCCTCCCTGGAAGGGTCAGCCAGCCCTGGAA
>VWZN01013183.1:9071-21885 GCA_013396955.1 Regulus satrapa
ATTATATTTATTCTTTATGTTATATATTATATACTCTCAGGAAAGAAATGTCTTTTTTCTTTTCTTTTTTTTTTCTTTTTTTCTTTTTTTAGCTAGATCAAAAAGTTTGTGGCAGAGTCATAGCTGAATCAAGTTTAGCTAAAAATACAACTGATTATTGAGGACTTTAGAGTTAAGAGTGATAACATGAAAAGTGTCACTCTAGAGGAGTTGCAAAAGAAAAAAAACGTGCTAATCTTAAGCAGTATCAATCAATGACTAAGTGGTATTTGATATTCATTAAAGAGGAAGGTAGCTTATGATATTTAACTGATGAATGATTAACAATGAAGTGTTAGATTGAAATTTCTGTGATTGGAAAAACTTTTAACTGGAGTGAAACCAATTTCCTATATAATAAATTGAATTATCTAAGGGGAAAATTAATTACTTCAATGGTCATTATATAATGGATTTCATTAATCTTTTTGTTTATGGTTTTGTTTTTAATAAATACCTTATTTTTCTGACAAAACCTGATATACCGAATAAGGGACCATTCTGCCATTTGTAAAATAAATATTTGGAAAAATAAACAGGAATTTAAAGCTTTTTCTAGCAATGCCTTTGCAGAGTCACAGTTAGTCACTACTAAAAAGAAATTAATGATGTCTGTTATCTTGAAGATCATTGGCCACTGCAGATACAAAAAATAAACTTTGTGTTTCCTTCATGTATCTTGCAAGTTACGTGAGAAACATATGGAGTTATTTACAGGAAGGAATGACCGCAGAACTTTGATTGTCATGGTTAGTGTGTTTTCAGTACAACCTTCTCCTGGGAAATGGAGGAAGAGGTCCCTGGCTGCATCTGCCAAACATCAATATATGTTTACAGCATGCAGTATAGCATAACATAATTTGCAACATCAAAGAAGAAAAAAAAGGATGAAGATATTGTGTAAGATATCAGAATGAAAAAGAAGATTGAAGTTTGAACATCCTTTAAAAACAAGAAGATAAAAGAGCAAGCAATAAAACTGAGATTTCATAAATTCCTGAACTCTAATTCCATCAAATCCTTTATTGGTATTCTCAATGAGAATAGAAGTAAACAAATAATACGCACTTAGAGTATAGCCATGTGACTGGCATAAAGAAAACATAGATCAACAGGGATCAATTGTTTTCTGTCTTTTCTAATCAAAAATCCTTAAATATCAAATTAAAACATTTTATTTCATGTTAAAAAATCCTAAACAAGTATTATTTCTTTATATAATGAATAGCTAAATTATATTTTTGCTACAGGATGCTGAAGAAGCAAATCTTATGACTGGACAACATCACAGCAGAAAGTATATCAGGACAATTAAGGACAAAAACAACACCTTTCACTTCTCAACCCTGTTATAAATTGCGGAAGTCTGGGAGAATATTTCAGTAAAATATTATCATCTTATCTTGTGTCTTTTATCACTCACTACTATCACCCACTATTCTTCTAGTATTTAGTATTTGCCAGTGCTGGAAACAGGACCCTAAGAAAGGAATTTCACCCTGATTTATGTAACTGTCATATGCTTCTAAAATAGATAAATATATGTACCTGAAATTGGTGCTTTTCTCACTTGACAATTTTTTAAAATCAAAAGTTATCAGACATTTAGAAAAGAACATATCTTCAATTTTTAATTTTTTTTTTTAGTGTGTTAGGCAAACACAGAACACTTGCAACATTGCAACTCAAATTACATTCAACCATATTCTTATAGACTGAAAACTGATAATCAAAGATTTTTTGTGTTCCTGTAGTCAGAAATAAGAAGGAACTGCAATTTTATATGCCTATAATGTCACTAGCTGCTTGAAGAATTAGGAAAAAAGAAAAGGGAGCACCTTATTCTATCAACTTCAAGACAATCTATTCTTGAGTGCAATAGGTTTCTTTGGCCTGGAGAATTAAACTTTCCCTTTGTTCTAAGGGAACATATCACTAAAGAAATGGCTCAATTTCAGACGTGCCAACAATGCAACTGAAATTACTAGAGCCCTTGTAATGCACATCAAGTAATTTACTTGTTTTTAATTTATGATCCACAGTTTTTTCTGTCATAAAGTGGCAAAAGGAATAGAATTATGCTGTCAAACTGTTACCAAAAGTATTTGGACTTGCAACATGGAGTATACCTTAGTTGTGTTCTTGTCAGGAGGTAGAATTAAAAGCAAGCTGGTACAGGGTCAGATCAATTTTAGAAATGCATGCTTTGAGAACCTATACTGTGCTGATGGAATGATAGATAAACTACTAATTTCAGATTTAAATGAAATTCTGCATAAAAATTTCAACTGGACTGAATTTTTTGATCAATCAAATTTCTTTAAAATATTTCAGTAAAAATAACATAAATTATAAAAGCCTTCTGAAGGAATACAGGCAGAATATACCTAAGCTTTTTCTTGTTTCATGACAGCTCAAGTGCCACACCACCAAAGAACTAAACTTAGTCAATTCTGCTAAATAGAAGATGACCAACCCATGACCCCGAAATCAAGTGGCAAGAACTGATTCACATCCGTGCTTGTTAAAGTTGGTCTTGTGTAAGGCAAATTGCCCATGTGTGTCCTGAAAAGCACTCTGTCTTGAATCTCCCCTGGGTCCTTCGTGCTCTATTTGACAAAATTAGTATTTATTTCTAGAAATGTGGGATGTGAGGTTTTACGGGTTACTTGAGTATACAATGCTGTTGAGAGAGAGCTGGAGGGCTGCCTAAGGGAGAAAAAGCCAAGACTGGTGGCATTTTCTCAGTACCCGTCTGGGTAACCTGGGATCAAACTGCTGGGATGGAGACCTTGACAAACCTGCTCTGACTTACCAACTTGATATACTTTAGCCTCGGACCTGTCATGTCACTACAGATTTGTTAAGCTGTGTGGGCTGACCCTGGCTAGATTCCAGACACCCACCAAAGCTTCTCTATCTCTCCCCTCCACAACTCAACAAGGGAGAGAAAGTATAATGAGGGCTTCATGAGTTGAGACAAAGGCAAGCAGAGATCCCTCATCAAATACCACAATGGGCAAATCAGATTTAAATTAGAAATATGGAATTTATTACCAACAAAATCAGAGCTACATAATGAGACGTAAAGTAAGGCCTTAAAAACACCTTATCCCCCTGCCCCTCCCTCTTTCTCTGGCTACCTCCTCTCCCCAGCAGTGCAGGGGTACAAGGTATGGACATTACCATCCACCACAAGCTGGTTCTGCTGGTGCTCAGGGAGAGTCCTTCCCCTTCTCCAATGTGGGGTCTGTCCCATGGAGACAGTTGAACTCTCTAACATGAGTCCATCCCATGATCGAAAGTCCTCACTAAAAAGCTGGAGCATGGGTCACTTTTCCATGAGTTGCAGTTCTTCAGACACAGCCTGCTCCAATGGGGGTCCCCCAAGGTATCAAATGTTCTACCGAGTAACCTGCTTCGGTGTGTCCTCCTCTCCCTATGGATCAGTGAATCCCTGCCAGGGCCCTGCTCCAGCATCCCACAAGGTCTCAGTCTCCTCTTAGGCCTCCATCTGCTCTGACAGATGTGTCCTCCACAAACTACAGGTACATCTCTGCACCCCTGCTCACCTCTGTGCTGCAGGGGCTCAGGTGCTTCATCATGGGCTTCACCACAAGCTGCAGAGGAATCTCAGGGATCTCCAGCACCTGAAGCACTTCCTGCCCCTCCTTCTCCACTGACCTGATGTCTGCAGAGCTGTTCCTCTCATGTGTTCTCTCTTCTCTCTCCTCAATTACATCTGCACAATAACTTTTTTCTTAATTTTAAATACATTAGCACAGAGGTGTTACCACCATTTCTGATTGGCCCAGTCTAGACCAGTGGCACATCATCTCAGAGTTTGCAAGGGTTGGCTCTGTCAGACACAGAGGAAGATTCTGGCAGCTTCTCATAGAAGCCATCCCGGTAACTCCCCTCACTACCAAAACCTGGTCCCACAAAATGAATATATTAGCACTCTAGAGTGCTGGTCACCATTAACATTGCCCTAATTTTCTTACATGGGTGCTGTGGGAGCTGACTGTGGTTGCTTCTGTCCCATCTGCCTTGCCCCCATCCCTGGCCTCCCATTCCCTTTCCCTTGCAAAGGCCTTGGTTCTTGCTGCTGTTTGACAGTCGGTCCCTGCAGCTCCTGCACTACTACCAGAACCTTGCTGTGCAAACCCAAGACATGACTCTCAACACGAGGGCAGGATGAAGCCAGTCCCAGCTATTTCTGATATTTTCACAGTATCAATTCTTGGATATACAGCAAGAAATGTAGAAGCTGTTACAGCACAGATCTGAATTAGGGATATACAGGCTTATATTTTTTTATTACTAAAATAATGTTTTAAGGTGATAATTTACCATAGTGAATCCTGTCACCAGGATTCAAAAATTTTGAGGATTTTTTAAGTGATATGAGGCTCCAAAAGTGTTCATTTCCCAGTTCTCCTTTGCTTTGCTGGTGCTGACATTGAGACAGGAGCCTGGAAGGCCCTGAATGGATTGGAAACACATGGAGATCTTCCCACAAAGGGATTTTTCATACTATCCTTATTCCATCATTCCATCAAGAAGAATGCTTGTATAGCACAAAATGCTGGATGAGTACACAGGATCAGTCAATCCTATCATCATAGCTGATTACTCGATAGGTAAAATTTGGTTTGACAACCTACAGCACTGTAGATGAACTTGGAATTAGTACATAATACAACATGATTATTTTCCTCTTAAATAAAAATTAATTATTTGAATGAATTATTTGGAAAACATTATTACCACATTTCTAACAAAAGTTATAGAGATTTTTCAACACAATAATTCTTTCTCTTTGGCTGCTAGGCTTTCTTTAGTCAGAGAAAAATTATTTTCCTTTACATATATATTAATATGATATGTAAATATTTATTTTATCTATATACTGAAATTATTAAATGGGATACAGAGAGTTTAACAGCTATTGGATCAAATCAAAATAAAAATTAAAACTGAAATCCATACTGTTTCATAAAAAGCATGGCAAACAGAAAACATTGGGTGATGGACTCAGTGAGACTAGTGGGTCCCTTCTAACTCATTATATTCTATGATTCTACGGTTTCACACCACAACTTTTAGAACACTTACATTCAATAGTATTTAGCCTAAACATTGTGTAGAAATAACAATTTACTACTATGTTTAAGTGTCATTGATTTTATAGTAAAAAAAAATCACATCTCTGAATTACAACCTTTCTTAATTAGTCTGTAAATAACACTTTCATAGCAGTAATCTAATTTTAAATGAGATTTTTAAACAGTTAACAAAAGGCACACCATTATTTAAAGTAAAAATATAAAATCCACAATTACCTAATTCCAAGTAAAATGAAGAAAAAATGTGTAAAGCCTAATAATATCTGACTTAAAAATCCTCAGTGGTAACTACTTGAAGAGTATTGAGGAACACTTTTACACTTCACTAAGCTGAGGCTTCACTAATATTAACAGTCATAATATACTAAGCATAGTCTATGACACGAAAATGTCTAGTGCAGCAGCCAGTGCGAGATTTTGAAAAAAGTTATGATGTAATAGGGAAAATGTGGGGGGTTTGTGCAGACAGAGGTCTTATTCATCTATATTAAATTGTAAAGTTAAGTTAGAATGCACAGAACTGTCACTGAGATACCAGTGCACTGAATTCACATGACACAATTTTACAAATGGCATGTGTCAGAAGAAAGAGCTGGCTGACTTTTCTTCTGTTTTAATATTTTCCATCAGAAATATTTGCCCTTTCAGCAAAACAAATTCATTCTACAAGAATATCTATTCATTTACACTTATATCTAAGTATATAAATAATCTATTTCAATAAGGTCAAAGAAAGAAATAATTTTTACTTCTATATTCATGTATGCAATCATTTTGTCAATAAAAGCAAAACAAAATATTTCAGCCTTACCAAAAAGAACTTATTTTAAATATAACTAAGCAGAAGCATTTGGTTTTATTTAATTTTCAATTTTCATTTGGTTTAATTAAAATCAAATGAAATATTTTCAATGTTCCATTTTTCCAGATTGTTATTTTTTAATTCCATATTTTTAATTCCTTCTGGTTCAACAAATGTAACAGTAAAATATTAGAGGAGTTGTCCTTTAAGAAAACATTACTCTGATGAACTATATCTAGAGGAGAAAAATTGAACCCTGCAAGAGACTAGTAATAGGACCACAACTGCTACAAGGGTTTGTAAGGACTTATGCTTCTGACTTTATGCTTTTCTGGCTTTGGAAGTGAGTTTCTTAAAAAGAAACCAGAAACACCAGAATTTCTCTTTAACATGTGACTTGTAAAGTTCTTCAGGTCCTCCACAGCTGAGAGGATAAAAATGTTTTATCTTAGTTAAGAGATAAAGTTAAAACAGTAAAGGTAAGTAAAGTCAATTTGTTAGTTAAGAAGTAAAAACTTTTGCCTCTATGAATAAGAAGCATGTGAAAATGCAGTACAAAGAACTTCTGTTTTGCTGTTCCTTCTGGTACTTAAAGAGCGTTTTAAGACCCATTAATTGCTTTTCAACCCTGGTGAAAAAAGTTCCTTTTTCTTCCTCCCTCAGTGGATTTGGAGACAATTTTTGAAATTTTTTTCAATAAATTACATCACATTTGTAAATTTATTACTCTCAATCATCATTCACAGAACCCATTGAATCAGTGTATAAAATCACTATATTTTAAAGCAGTGAATACCAAGTCAATATTCACTGAAGGAAACAGTGATGAATTCCATAAACATCTACAGATTTTGCTGGTTTTTTTTTTAGAATGGGAGCTTTCATGTGATGTTAAATTCTCACATGCTTTGGCTGTGAAAATACCCTTCATTCCCAAAATCAATAGATTTCTGTCTTGTTCACTCCGTGGTCAAGACAGACTGAACAACATAACATCTGCAGAAGTGTAGATGTCCTTCATCTGGATAGGATTTTATCTTCAAGGTAGTATTTGGCTCTTTAAATGGTTAGGGCACAATTTTCAGTTTGTTAACACAGTGCAGAGATTTTGTAACCAGAATCACAATTATTCCTGCTTCAGCAGAGGTAAATCTGATATTGCCCCCTCTCCAAAGGAGCTGCAGGGAAAAAGAGTCCACCACCTCGAGCAGCACCCCAGGGACCAGCTTATTGCACAGCTCCTGCTGCTCCTGCATTAGGGCCAGTCTGGCAGGGAGAGACAAAGTTTCTTCAGCCTTTTTGCTGCACAAGTCTGACAAGGGAATTACAGTCTTGGCTCAAGCTTAACAAGACAATTTAACAAATAGATTCCAGATGGCCAAACCTGTATTTTTACACAGCATATAACACCTATATGAGATGTTATGCACTCCCTCTTTGATAAAAAATGTTATTTTATTGGTTTTGGTTTTGTTTTGTTTTACACAGGTAAATGAAAACCAAATCAAATTGAACCACATGATACTAATTTTCCCCTTCATTCTATGCAATTCTTAAGTCTGAGCCACAACTGTGACTGGTTTTACAGTGTTAAAAACTCAATGGCTTCTCATGGAAAATATTGATCAACATTCAATAGTGGGAAACAACATGTCCCCTCATGAATTATAATGACAAACAGCTTTCACTCTACACAGGTAGAAACATTGATTAATACAATTTTGCTTATGTTTCAAATTTGGGATAAAAATCTTTTGTATAGATTTTCTTGTAAAAGAAGAGAGGTTATATTGACAAAAGTGAATAACTAATATTATTAAAAGATATTTCTGAAAGCACTTAAAGTAGAAAACATTTGAAGAAAAAAAAAAAGTGCTAGTAAAATTGTAGAGGAATTTTCTGAGAACACAGTAAAATCAAATAATGCTGAGATTGTCTCTTGGATTCCAAGTGGTGCAGGTAAGCATCTGAAGTGTGATGCAGCATTTCTAAAATTAGTTTGTGGTTATGCTGTATGAGTGTTCCAGCCCCATTTATTCCCATTTTCCAGGACTGATTACATCTTGTGGATCTTAATTTTTTAGGCACCACAAATTGACCTAAATTTTTATGGCCCAGTGATGCAGGTAGACTTGAGCAAATTTTCCTGCCCTACCCTCATATTTACCCCCAAGCATTTACCCCATATTGATGTGCACAGATAAGTCAGTTCTGCTGAAAACTGTGAGAGATGACAGAGGTCACTGGTAGAAAAAGCACCTGCATACTTCTTAAAAATTTGAACAGGTTGAATTTTTGGGTATAAAAATTAATATTAATATATTGTGCCTAATCATCATCATCATCATCATCATCATCATCATCCTGATCTCCTTTTTGCATAAAGTTATGTTTTGAAGTAAAAGAAGGTGTTTTTCTTTCAAGAATTTCATAATATAATTTTGAAAAACTGTTTTGTTACTGCGTTGAATTGACCTTGGTCAATGGCCACGTGTTCATGCAGCCACAATTTCACTTGTCTTCAACAGGACAGGGGGAAAAAAGAGGATGAAAAAGCTCCATGATGTTGAGGCAAAACCAGAAAGATTCTGTAACGATTAACATCACAGATAAAATAGACTTAACTTGAGAAAATTAATTTAATTCCTTTAAAAGTAAAATAGATATGGATGGTGAGATACAAAGAAAATTTCCCTCCACTCTTTATTGTCAGGCTTTACTTTACCCCTTCATCCATTCTTTGCCCCTTCAACTCTCTGAACTTGTTCCACCCCTAGTGGCACAAGAGGAATGTGGAACAGGCATAATGGTCAGCTCATAACAGTTTCTCTCTCAGTCCTTCCTCACACTCCCTGCTCCTGTGTGAGCTTCTTTCCATGGGCTGTAACTCTAGCCAGGAGCCTGATCCAGTGCAATCTCTCCACTGAGCTGCAGCTTCCTTAAGGGAATATCCATTTGCCACAGCTGGGGTCCTCCACAGGCTGCAGTGGGGATATCTGCTTCACATCATTCTCCATGGGCTGCAGGGGGACAGCCTGCTTCCCTTCAGCCCCTTCATGGATGCAGGAATATCTCAGCTCTGGTGCCTGAAACACTTCCTTCCCTCTTTCTTCACAGACCTTGGTGTCTGTGGGATGATTTTTCACACTTTTATTTTGTTCTCAGTCCGTTCTCTCACAGACTCTGCCATGAAGCATTTTGCCCTTTCTCCAATATGTTTTCTAAGGAATCACCAGCACCACTGTTGGAACAGCCGGCAGTGCCCAGCATGGGGCAGCTCCTGGCCTTTCCTCACAGAGACCAGCACTGCAGTTCTCCCCTCTACTACCCACTCCTGGATGCCACACCCAACACAAAATCTGACACTTCCTTTCTGAAAAATGTAAAATAGGTTTCAATTACTGTTTTTTCCACCCTTTTTCAGTTAAAACTTCCCAGAAAGGAGTGAGCTGCCTTTATGTCATGCTATAACTTCCTTCCTTGCATTTTGGTGTTCAAAAGATTTATTCTTTTTCCATTTGCTAAAAGAAGAAGCATATTTTTCCTCTGTCATTAAAAGTATCATAAAGTTACAGCTTAAACCCCCCTATGCATTCTATTCTGTATTCTGCAAATGTTTCTAATTAGCTCACTAGCTGAAGTGGCAAAATGCATTAAAAGACTGGGCTTTTTAGTGTTTTGTTTTCTTAATTGAAGGTCAAAAATCTTTGGAACCGTAACAAACAGAAATAGATGTAGGACATACCTATAAGGCACAAAAAGCACACAGATCCTAGCCTTTGGGATATGTGGATGGGGAAAAAAAATAAAATGTATTTTTAGAAGAAAGAGCCATTAGAGGTTGTTAGAAAAAAGGATTTTACTCTGGCTTAATCAGCAAATAACATCATTCTAATAGCACGAAAGTGATTTTTATTCTAAGTACAAGAATAATTAATAGGCTAGGACTGAACAGAAAATAAAGATTACCTGCTGTTCTGTTTATTTTTGTGACACTAATAACTCTAAAAGTTCCCCACTTGGTAGGACTTAACTCACATACATGCACTTTTACCATATATACAATTAAGAAAATTAATTTTAATAGAGAATAACCCAAAAAAGGACTCCCTTCTCAGGAATAAAAAGGTGAAAATACCTATACCTAAGGAACAGAAAAACAGAGACTAATGAAGGAAGTTTAAAAATTATGAATTAAAAAGGATTCATCTTTCTGTCTCCTGTGCCTGATAGCGCATTTCAGACTGATTTTAGAGGTGAAGAGCTGTAGTAATTGACCTTGAAAAACCTAAAGAAAAGTTGTTACAGTTTTTCTTTTAACCATGTGTCAAATAGAATCAGTTCATAATTACAGCCCAGGTAAGGAAGTTGCTGTTGCCACAGTATATGCAGAGTCATTAATTTGGGAAGAAATGCTAGAATTTTTTCAGTACATTTAGTGTGTCTGAAAGATTGCACAGAGGAACTATAGTCTATAACTGCAGTCTCTGCTGTAATAATGCAGCTAATTAATAGCAATCCATTATGTCATTTATACTATATAAAACTTAACTTTTCTTTCAGGAGCCAGATGCACTGTTCAATAATCAGTCAGAGCAAAGAGTTTTACAAATTTAAACCTTAGTGCCTAAGTTCTAGCTGATCAGCATTGTATGACTTCAACATCTGTGCACTCCAACTGGTTCCAAAGGCCTTTTTAGAAAAGTTGCAGCTTTTAAAAATGATTTTATTTAATTTGAGTTATAGAGGCAATTCAGCAGCCACCTTATGCTGCTATTTTTAGTCTCACTTTAGATTAAAACTAACCTTCTTATTCATTCAAGCAAATCTAGACCCTGGATTGATTATAAATTGGATTTGTAACAGGAGATACTGTTTCACTGGCAATGCTGAAGGACTTAAGTGGTACAAAGGGTAAAATTTGCGAAGCAGACTTGGATGTGTATTTGTCTTGTTAGGTGCCTCTAACAATTAAAAAATCTAATTTATTTACCCACTACAATCCCAAATTTCTCTTTCTGCAGGGAACAATTGAACATATTTATGTTATGAACAATTCAACTTTTTAATGCAAATTCAGAAGGTCTGAGCATGCCTATTGACCCAGAACATGTCAGAAGCTCAGAGCTTCTGAATATGCATAAATAATGCTAATAAACTACTTCTCAATAAATAATTAGGGTATATATAAGAAATATGGAAGACCAGATGAAATTAATTTATCTGATCTGGAGTATGAATTTGTACTTTAATTTCTAACATTCTTCTTCCTTGTAGGTAACACAGGCAGCAACTCATTTATTCTTTCTCTGGTCTGCTTTATGCATGCTACAACACTGGGTTTGCCAGAAAATAACAATGGCTCTGTGCACGGATGATTAGCACAATCGCCAGGGCTCCAGATCCTCATTAACATCTTTCTTGCTGCAGAGAAGTTAAACAAGAGTTTGCCACACCATAATACACCTCAAAGAGAAATATAGAGTCAACTCATACATAAAAGCATGTTTCATACTGCTGGAAAAAAAAAATAATAGAATATAGAAAAACAAAATTTTAATTAGGAGAAATGTCTGTCAAGATTATCCAGTGTCTATACAGATGCATCATCAGATCCCTGAGGGCACTACCAGGCCTTATTGTCCCTGCCCAGCTCCCCCTGCTCCCCACCCTGCCCATAGGCCCAGGAGCCCCCCTTGCAGCCCACATGGGGGCCAGCAGTCCCAGCCCCAGCTGGGGTCTTATTTTCCAGTCTTCTCTCTGGCCCTGGCACTCAGAAGAACCTTGAGTTTTCTCTGCACATATTTCATCTCATGGGTGGGCCCTCAGGAGCCCATCTCCTTTTACCCCTTTCTGGTGCCCCAGCTGGCCTCTTGGCCTGGCTCTCCATTTGCCTAAGGTTGTCAATGATCCTGTGTTGTCCTGGTAGCTGGTCTTGTCCACCCTATGGACCTGCCCCCTTTGGAGAAGGCACAGTCTGTGACATAGTCATCCTTGGCCCCTGTCCTTCAGAGACCACCTACCCCTTGCTGCACTCTTATACATGTATCCTATGAGCTAAATTTAAGTTGTGTAATTCACTGGGCATATTAGCATTATATTGTGACACTTTGTAATCTTAGACTAAATTCCTGTTAGAAATATAGATCCAGCTGTTTGCTGAACAATAAGTCCATTAAAGTTCCTCAGGAAGAGAAAAAGAAACTGAGCTGAACCTAGCTCTGGACAAAGAGAATAGGTGGAAACAGACTGGAATTAGATTCTTCATCAGGGAAATTCACCTGCACATCAACAAATCCTTGTTTGGAGAAAAAAAAATGAAACAGAAAACTTTTTACTCTTGAACTGACAGCAAACAGGCTTAGTATCCCAGGAAAATTGTTTGTATATTTGTCACATATTTCTAAAAGGCAGAAGTTTCTTTTCAGGCTATATAGCAATAGCAGTTATATTTCCTCACTTCTCAGTTATCTAAGTGTGAAACAATGTGTTTCAAAGATAAACTGAAAGCCCACAACTTTTTTTTTTTTTTTAATTTATTTTGTCCCATTTTCTACTGAAAAGCTCAATTAGACTCAAAATCTCTGTAAATATTTATCTTGAGTAGCATTTGGGATGTGTGACCAGCTAACCATGCCCTGGGCTTCAGGATTTATGAGCACTGCTAACATCAAGAACAACAAGGAAGTTCTTTGTTTTGGATAGCTGTCCCTAAAGCTTTGTAGTCAGCTCTGAACACATTTTGTTTTTCTCTCAGGTATTGGTAGTCGGTAAAGGTTACTTCACACAACATTTAACTCTCCTCTCCTCTCCTCTCCTCTCCTCTCCTCTCCTCTCCTCTCCT
>VWZN01013184.1:31295-46514 GCA_013396955.1 Regulus satrapa
TAAAAAAAAAAAAAAAAAAAACCAAAAACACAAAAAAAAAAAACAAAACCCTAAAACCAAAAAAAAACCCCAACTTGGATAAATCCCAGAGCAGGACATTTTCGAGAAGATGGCTTTGGTCTTGAGAATTTAACCTGACAGTTTCTAACCATCAAGAAAATTTTTAGCATGGGAATTGACTCTAGACTATATTGTAGATAATTCAATGAATAATTCAATATCAGAATAAGAGGGCAGATTAATTAGTTGTTTCAAAACATTTCCAGATTTTCTTAACATGAGAAAATTTTAAATTATTTTTCATATTATATTTATAGGTCTTATATTGTCTAAAAATTTATTTCCTCATTAAAAAATATAGATTATAGTCTTTTACATCAATTAATGATTAAATGTTTTCCAATTTGCTTCCAAGCTTCATCATTAGTAATTATGTTACACTATAACACCCATTCTCCTGTATTTTACTTTTGTCAGTTTGAGCTGTAATGACATTTTTGAGAAGAAATTTCTGAATAAAACAGTGGCAGATAAGAGCATTTTCTAAGCTATGCATTAAAGTAAGGAAAGAAATCAAGAGGTCTTATTTGTTCTCCATCCCCAAAACATAATATTATGGCCTAATGATCATGTTTCCACTTCACAACAGCATTCACCTTTTCTCTGGCTTTTAACCACCTCACTTCCCTATTCCAATGAATCCCTCTAAGAATATCTTACATACCTATTTCTTTGACCAGTCAAAAGGATATCTTCTAAGATTTAGTAGAGACTACACTATCATATCTCTACAGAAATATTATAAAGTATTACTAGAGATATTCTAAAATGTACAAATTAATATAATATTCCTTGTAAAAAATCTAAATCTAGCAAAAAAAAAAAGAATGGAATGGAGTCTAACGTTTACATTATTTTGAATCTTGTTTACATTTTTAATTTACTTATTTTCTTTCCTCTTAAGAAAGAGAATTCTCAAGGAAGGACTTCAGGATAAATTAGGCTGAGATTGGGAAAAGTCAATTTTAGATCATCTATTAAAAGTATATATACTTATAACTGTGGTTGTTAAGAGTTCTCTTCTATGAATCATTTAAAATAATTTCAAACTTGCATTTTTTTTAAAGCATTTTAGTTTATTTTTTCTACTGCAAAATAAATTTTGAAAGTGTTGAAATTCCTGCTTCTGTGTCTTAGACTAAAGTTGATAATTTCATAATCCAAAGTAAACTTCAATTTAAAATTCAAGCTAAAACCTATTTTTTTTTTTAATATACAAAAGACTAAGTGGCTGCTCTTGTATATCTCCAACTTTTCCAAATATTGATACATGAGAATCAGTTTCACTAAAAGTCAAAGGATGCCACGTGCAGCAAGCTAATCAGTGAATATTCAGTACACTAACCACAACATTAAATTCCTATATTGATGCATTTGCTACATTTGCTTTGGGATTCATCTTGCATGAACATATGCCTGTAAGTCAAACAAGGATATTATCATAGACTGTGGAGTTAAAAAGTTAATTCTAATAAAAGACTTATTTCAATACAGAATACCAATCTAAGATAAATCAAGGCTCTATTTCTTTAAATTGAATATATTACATTATGGAAGTCCATAAGTGCCTTTGTTTATGCAATGGTATCCTTTCCTCATGCCTGAGTCTATCTTGTTCTGGTTCCTGGTCCATCTAACTACTTTCTATATAAAATGTTATAACTGGTTTTGTGCAATGGGTAAGTTGTGTTTTTTATCAAAGATTCATATTCTTCCTGATATTTTGTCCACATTATAAGCAGTGATGTTACTATTTAGATTAGGATAGTTGACATGATTTGAGATTTCCCTTGGATTAATACAGTAAATAAACATTTTTCATGTTTAGTGTTTGTCTTAAAACATATATAGGTATCCATTTTCTTTGCCTTTTTTTTTTTTTTTCAAATCTGTATATGGCCTTTTAGAGGAAAGTCAGCATATCACCAACATAAATGCTAAAAGAATGTGTAAAGATTTAAAAATTTAATTTTTTCATACTTTTACAAAACTTTTGTATGTAAAAAAAAAACCAAAAAAACCCCCAAACATTAGATGTGCAAATCTATATAGTGGGGGAAATGCTGAAGTTTTAGCAGTTTTAGAATTACAATCCTTTGTATTTTTGTGGGTTTTTTCCCTCTACTCAGAAATAAAACATTTCCTTTGTTTCCATTCTTACAGGAAATGAGCAAATATTTCTAGAAGACAGTTTTTGCTATGTATTCCACATAGGTTGTCAGGGAATAATTTTTATTTAGTTAGTCACTCCTTGTTTCTTTTTTATTCTGTGTGTTCTTTGAAACGGTATTCCTCATGTAGTGAGCAATAAAACATAGTAAATGCCAGTCAACAATCTCTGATTATTAAAGGAATGTATGTTAAGTTGAAAAAGTGTTCAATATATTACTAACAATGCAGTCATAATTGTCACTCTGTAGTTCCAGCAATACATTACAAAAAGAGTACATCTCTGCTTGAAATACTTGAGTTCATTATCTATGATTAATAGAGTGATTACAGCTCATACTTGAAGGTTGACATTTGAAATCTCATTGCTGTGTCATCTTTAAGGACAGAAATTATTCTCATAATTTCTCAATATATTTGCTATTCTATCTCACAGTCATCTGACTACTCTGATTCCTCTCTGCCTTCCAGAGGTCCTCTGCAGTACTGCTTTTGATTTAGCTCCTTCAGAGCATTCTGCACACTCATAATTATAAAGCAGAAATATGTAAGTTAACTGACTCCTTTTGGAACAGGAAATCTCAGCTCAATAAAACCTACTTCTGAAAAGCTGTGTATGCTGTTTTTTTCTCATGCAGGTCATGAGAAGATCTTGTTTCATTATATCAGATGACTTATTGGCATCCTCTGTAGCCTTTGAAAAAATATCCAATAAAACAGTGAAATTAATAATTAGAATCCATAGGCTGAATTTTGTTCTCTCTATGTCTATTCTTATCAATATATTCCTCGCACAGAAATTCCTGATATAAACAAGGTTGTCTATTTCTTGAAATACAGTTATATTTTTCACTTATTTAAACTTGCAAGATCATTCAGATATTCCTAATTTTTAATTCACCAAAGCATTGATGGAAAAAAAACATAATAATTTCTTAAAGTCTGCTTTCCCAAGATAACACAAATCTAATTTGCATTTGTAGAGTGTGTCCAATATCTGCCATTTCCTTCTCTCTTTACTCCATTTTCCCTCAAGCATTTTTCAAATATAATTATCTGTACAGAGGATAAATGACCTCAGCGAGTAAAATCCTGTGATAGAAGTTCACTTCTGTGTAACTGTTAAAGAATGTTCCAGAGAGGGGAATAGGAGGTAAATAACAAATTTCAAACCTCTGTAAGCCTTTGTCAGCCATGAGGCACTTATCCATTGTAGTGCTCTGGCCCTTCTGCACTTGGCCCTGAGCAGGGTTAGTTGCATTAGCAGCTCCTGCTTGAGAATGCTGCACACTTCATACCATCCTTCTCTGCTTCACTAGTGTGACATCAGCCACAAAAGAGTGAAGGACCACAGTAACCCCATAGAAATGTCAGTGCTACCTTCATATGTCCCTGTTTAACAAAGGTAAAATAGAAGCACTTCACAGCTTCTTATATCAGAAACCAAGGGAACGAGGTGTACCAATAGCTATGGCCTGGAACTTGGAGTTTCTTCATGCCTTGTTAGTGCAGGATGGCATCTGAAAAATTGAAGTAAATTTAAAATTTCCCCAGCCCAGCCCCCCACCTCCCCTAGATTTTCTTTATGTAGAGCAGACTGTGAGAGAGTAAATTGTAAAAAAAAACCAAAAAAAACAAAAAACAAACAAAAAAAAACCAAAAACAACAAAAAAAATATGCTAAGATTAAAGGGTTCCAACATTTGTTGTGATGGTTACCTGACTATAACCAGCTAAACATTAACATCTGTGCTTTGCCCTTTTATGATCAATGTGAAAGGACAAACACTCTCATAGGAGAGACATCCCCTCCTTTCATACATATGTTTTTGAAGGAGTAAACTCCACTGAAAAGTGATTTGCTTCTCTTCACTGACTACAGAAGGATTTTACATGTCTGATTTATGTGATGATTTTACCATGACTGTACTTAAACATTGATGAACAACACAGAAGCACAACCACCATTATTTAATCTATATTCAACCTTGGCTCATAGTGTCATGCAGCTTTGTACTTAAAGCTTAAAAGGACATATGTTTTAGTGTCTTCATTCTATATATGCAATACATTTTCTTTCACAGTTTATTTCTCAATGCTTTGGAAACTGCCAGTATTCCTTTTATTGGACATATAAATGGTACAGTTTCTAATTCAAATTACTCTTGAGCCTTTTGTTAAAGAATAGAATCCCATTGAATTGGGACTAAAAAAATTATTTCCTTTGAAGAAAAATTTGCTTAGCATGATTACTGGAATGAATCTGTGTTGATCTGTCTACATTTCCCAATTTGAAAAAACTTCTTGGATGGTGCTGCATGAAGTGTTTATCTAGAAACTTGAATCCATTTAATATTTATGAATATCAGCCCAAAACCATGATATCTGGCAGAATTTATGTGCTGTTCTTTCTAGACACTGAAATCTCCAATTTCACCAGCAGAAGCTGGCCCAGGGCCTGCTCTGACTTCCTTCTGCAATATCCATTTTCTCCAGTATAAACAAGCCAGTGGGCTCAGCCCATGTCAAGACAATGCAGAGTTCTGTTAAACAGTCATTATATCAGCTCATACAAGATCTTTTCAAGTGTTCAGTTTAACCCTATATTAGATGCAAATTTTTGCCTTTCATTTTTAACTTGTGGAACAGTGAGGGACCCTTGTTATCTAGACCAGCCTCCTGGAGAATAATGACAATAAGCATTCCACAGTGTAATTCTCTTTTATACTAGAAGTATTTATCAGGAAAAAAAAAAATGTTGATAAAAATGATGAAAAAAAAAGCTTTAATACTGGATGAGAAGAATCACTACTTAATTAGAAGAAGATTGGGAAACAATAGAGACATTCAGAAAGTTTGCTTATGTTAACAAAATAAGGTTTTTTTTCCCCAGTAGTGTTCTGGTGAGGGACAGGGGAAGATTTCACTTGTCCAGGATATTGTAGTAACCAAAGTACTTTATGATAAAGTCTCATTGAATATATTACACATAAAGAAATTTTATTCATATTGAAGTCCAAGCAAAGTATGACATCAGTTTTCCCCATTTCTTATTAGGTCTTCTTAATTATTTTGGGGAGTCTCAACATTTATAAGGATTAACAAGATGCAGTTCTAGAGTCCCTCTGAATCTTTATGGAAATATTTTATTCTTTCATATGCAACTCATTCACCCTTAAGATTCTTTAAAAATCCTATCTTTCAGTAAAAAGATCAAAATCAAGTGTAATATCTGAGTGAAATAATTCAAGAACATTCTTAAAAGTGAAAAGCCAAGCCAAGAAAAAAAAAAAAAACTTCTAAATCCAGGACTTCTGATTTATAGATTGACCTAAGTAATTACATTTGAAAGTGACAGGGCTGACAAAATCTTTGATTTTCTTTTTTTTTTTCCAGAGCTTTGTGAAGAAATAGCTAGATTCGTTTGCAATTTGTGAGCCACTGCTTTAGACCTAATTTCACTTTTTATGTCTTTCATACATAATAGTGATTCTTGCTCATGGAATTCTTTTCCATAGATAATATTTCTATCCTTTTCTGAATTACATTTTACAGTCAGTTACTTAAAAATATCTTTGAAATTTACCAAAAAATAATTTGCCTTTATTTAAACAAAACTGTTTCCATATATTTGAGAAAGTGAGAAAGAGTATCTTAGTTTTTTCTGACTTCTACAAATTTTCTTGAAACATTTAAGAAAGCAGGAAGTCCTGTTCCCATTACATTAGATTAATTTTATTTTTAATTTTTTGCTTAACATTTTCAGAATGTCTGTCAAACAGTGAAGAGCTGTCAGTGCTATCAACCCTTCAAGCCAGTTCTATAAAGCTGTAAATTTTATGGAGCTTTACAGAGTGTAACTGAAGTAATTTAAATACTGGCAGTTCAAAGTTCTTAAAATGCTCTTTAAAATGGGAGGATTATGAATTATAATCACATCTTATTTGCAGGCATAATCTTCACATAGTGTATTTTATTAGTTTAGCATGTTAAGCCAGATTATAAAACCAAAGCAACATGGTTGGGGAAGATTACACTCTCAGAATTTGAGTACTTCAGAATCTCAAAACTACAGTTCTCCTATCACCCAAATGTGTATCTTCTGTCACTTAATTTAGCATGGATGTATAGTACCAAAGCATAGGTAATGTTTAAATTACTCCTATATAAAACTGATGATCGGGCAGCACACATGAGCAAATTTCTGTCTCCTAGTTTTACAATCAGCAAATATATAGCCTAAATGAAGCTATAATTTCTATTAATCCAGAATGACAGTCACACCTTTGATTACTTTGCATGATGCAGCATAATAATGGACCCTAATTATTCTGCTGTGCTTACATACAGTATACCAATTTCTCATTCCTTATGACAATTTATGGAAAACTCTGTAGAAGAGAAGAAAAAGAGGCACCATACAACCAAGGAATGCTGAGCAGGGACAAGATCCAGTTGTTAAAGACAAGACTAAGCCTAGTGAGTGAAATTTTGGGGAATAGCATGATGAGGGAGCATCTCACACTTTCTCTCTAAGTTCGGCATGACCAAGGTCCATCTCAAGGCAAATGCAGGCAGGATGGATGTAAAATTCATCATATTCTACTTCACAGAGTTGCTGCTTGTGTGGTTAGCTATCAGCTTTTGATTAACATTTGCAAAAAAATGTTGAAAAACAAGTTGAAAATTAGTCAGCACTATGTTATAGCAGCAAAGAAGTCCTAAGGCTTACTGGCTATATTAGAAAAATAAAATAATTTAATTCAGCAAAATAATCAAAACAACTAAAACCCAAACTTCTCTTTGAAACCCTGTACTAAAGCTCTAATGACATTATTCACAGAAGAAAAACAATAGTACTGAGTGCTTTGAAATACAGTATAGAAATGTAGAAAAGAGTTTCAGAGACTTTCCAAGATAACATTTACAGAATGTTTTAACATAGAGAGGGGTTTCTTGCCCTTAAAGATTGCTCTTGTTTTAGAGGACATGTAAACTTTTATGAAGGAGACAAAAAATAATTGATGAAAAGTTGAAGTATTTCCTTCTGACATGGATAATGGGGTAATGTTATTTTTTTCTTCTGAAAGACCTGTTTTGAACAATTCCTTTTCTCTTTTTTTGTCTCTGATGATTACTGGAAGAATGCCTGTGCATCAATACCACAAAAATAGCAGGAAGTCATGGAATGATACAATCCTGTTTAAACATCTCAGTATCATTTAGTCAGCAGAGCCCAATGTTTATGGATTTATTGTTTAGCAGCATCTTCTTTTAAAGAAAAACAGAAACCACTAAAAACTTGTGTAATTATTTCTCTCAGTGGTGGAAGTCTCTCCTGAACAAGATTATTTAAAATGCAGAAGCAGTTTTATTCAGCATCTAGTAAGACAAGATTTCTAAAGAGATAATAGGAGCTTTTAGTCTTCCCATATATTCAATAGGGTTAAAAATCTCACTCTTTCTGATGAAATGAAATTCTCTAAATGATTTCTGATTAAATTCTCTAAAACTGATACTCTGACTGAAGAAAGCAGAAGCCTGACAGAGCCTATACAAACCCTCTGCTCATCTATCTTGTGTCATTTTTTCTGTGGTAAATAATATTTCTATGTTTCTTCTCAAGATAATTCTATAATATCTAATGGTGGCCTTAATATAATACATAAAATATATAAATGCTGTAAAAACTACTAGAATTTCAATACTGCCCTGTCACCTTTGGGGAATTTTGAAAGCAATTTCTCTTGGATGGGGAGGAGTCAAATAAAGCCAAGTGTCTAATAAAGGAACACTAAATCAAACAGAGTTGCTGTCAGATGTGTACAGAGAGAAATGTGTATTTCACATGGCAAACAATGGCATTAATCAATTACAGAGTTTGTATTAAGAGTAAGAGGAAGAAATATGACCCCAAGTTGAGTGATGTGGTTGACATGACTGAGGGATGGAAAGCCTTCCGGAGCCACCTGGACAAACTCCAGAAGCAGCCCATGGCAATCTCATGAGGTGCAACAAGGCCAAGTTTAAAGTCCTGTACCTGGGTCAGAGTGGACCCTGATATTAATGCAAGTTGGGGAATGGACACACAGAGAGCAACTCTGCCAAGAAAGACTTGGGAGGGTGAGTAGATTAAACAAGACATGATGCAGCAATGCAGGCCTGAAGCCAGTGGAATCCTGGGCTGCATGAAAAGCAGGACGGGCAGCAGGTTGAGGAGGGGATTCTGCCCCTCACCTCTGCTCTGGTGAAACCCCACCTGCAGTGGTGCATCCTCCTCTGGATCCTCAGCACAGACATGGGCCTGTTTGGGGCAGGTCCACCTAAGGCCAAGAAGATTGTCTGAGGGCTGCAGCATCTCTCCTAGGAGGACAAGCTGGAAGGGCCTGGAGAAAAGGAGGCTCCCAGAAGACTTTCTATCAGTCTTCCAGTGCCTAAAGGGAGTTGCAAGAAAGATGAGGACAGATTTTTTAGCATGGCTTGTTGGGATAGGATAGGACAAAGGATATAAAAGAGTATAGATTCAGGCTAGATGTAAGCAAGGGCTTTTTTTGTGATGAGGGTAATGAAAAACTGAAACAGGTTACCCAGAGGATTGGTAGATACCCTGCTCTGACAGCCACAGGCTCACTGAGCCTGTCTTAACATAGTTATATCTGATTAAGTGTGTCTAAGTGGTGGATTGATCCTGGCTGGATGCCAGCTACCCACCAAAGCTACTCTATTATTCCCCTCTGCAACTGGACAAGGGAGAGAAAATAAAACTAAAGGCTCATGAGTTTACACAAGGACAGGGAAGAAATCACTCATCAGTTACCATCATGGGAAAAACTGATGGAACCTAGAGAAATTAATTTGATTTATTACCAATAAAAAACAAAGAAGGATAGAAAGTAAAACAATCTTAAAACCACCTTTCCCTCACCCCTCCCTCCTTCCCAGACTGCACCTGCTCCTTTGTGCTGCTCAGAAGCGCAGAGAGACAGAGAATGTGGGTTATAGTCAGATTGTTTCTCCCACTGCATCCTCCTCAGGAGAGGACCTTTTCCTGCTCCAGCATGAGGTCCCTGCTATGGGAAATAGTCCATGAACTTCTCCAACATGGGATCTTCCCATGGGGTACAGTTCTCCAGCTTCAGTGTGGGTCCATTTCACAAGATGCCTTCAGGAAAAAGGCTGCTGCAGCAGAAGCCCCCAGTAAACCTGCTGCTGTGTGAATTCTCTCTCCACAGGTCTGTAGATCCTTTCCAGGAGCCTGCCCCAGCACAAGCTTCCCATGGGGTCCCAGCTTACTAGAGACATTCACCTGCTCCAGTGTGGGGCTCCTCCATGGGCTGCAGGGGCACAGCTGCCCCTCCATGGCTGCAGGGGAATCTCTGCTACAGCACCTGGAGCACCTCCTGCCCTCCTTCCTCACTGACCTGGGTGTCTGCAGAGATGTTTCTCTCACATATTCTCACTCCTCCCTTCTCCCACAATTACTTCTGGACAGCAACAGGGTTTTTGTTCTTGAATACATTATCCCAGAGGCATTACCACCCTCTCTGGTTCACTCAGCCCTGGTCAGCAATGGGTCTATCTCAGAGCTGGCTGACATTGGCTCTGTCAGACACAGCAGCTTCTTACAGTACTCACACCTACAGCCCCCACATTACTACAGCCTTGCCATGGAAACCAAAGACAGTCTTTTAAATTCATTGTACTTGAAACAAGAAATTTTCTAAGTAAAGAAAAAATCTGTTTTAAGAGAAGATGAAAGTTCTGAATAAAAATATTAGACCCTTCGACAGAGGCTTCCTGAACATATTAAGAAAATTTTGTTAGGTAATTAATAAGAAATCAATGCATATTGTGTTTGAAATTAAGCATTTCCTTGTTATGATAGTAGTTAACATATTACAGATCCAAGGACAAAGGAAGCATAAAACTGCTTATTGGGAATATAGGAAGCAGAACACTGCTTTTTGGGAA
Organism: Regulus satrapa; assembly: GCA_013396955.1. NCBI lineage: Eukaryota > Metazoa > Chordata > Aves > Passeriformes > Regulidae > Regulus > Regulus satrapa. The sequence goes on from VWZN01013184.1 coordinate 41,495, forward strand.
TATAGGAAATAGTATGAGAGAGAAGAAAATAAAAGTAAGATTTCTACAAATAATTTTCTAGACTAATCCTTCTAGCTGTTGGTTGTATCACATAGATCTTAGTCTAATGAATCCATTGAATAAAATGTAGTACAATGGTGGCAGTCTATATCTGAGGATTTCACAGTGCTACCAATGATCCATTTCTCTGGAGATAGCAAATTTACTTATACTTAGCTACATTAGTGTGGACTTCAATATTATTATTCATTTATTTATTCAAAAATTCAACCTGATAGAAACAAAATGTCACAATTCAAAATACAATCAGAAAAATATTTGAACTCAAGACTATTCAATCAGTATATATGGTAAAGGAATATATTGGAGCAATAGAAACAATATTGGCATTGAGGCTGGAAATTCCCTACATTGAATGGAGTAATTTTAGTGGAAACCTGAGAATCCATAATAAAGATTCATCCTAAGACAGAACTTTGCTGTCCCACTGTATACTTATGGTCTTTTCTAGCTACTGTTTACCACCTGTGCATGAGGGATTCACAACGCATAACTGGCACAATTGAGAAAAGCAGTATATCAAGTAACTATATTAGTTGCTTTTTGTAAACACTTTGTGTAATTTAAAAAAAAAATAAAAATACACCACTCTCCCCAGTCTGTCTTTCCTAGTGAAATAAAGAGCATTCTGAAAGGCCCATGAGAAAGAATAACAGCTAGTAAAGACACAATTAATCACCCTTCTCTCCTGATTCTCTCATCCCCATTCATACACTCATATCCAACCCACCCATCCTTCTGTTTGTTAAGCTCAAAGCATCTGGGGTGAGGAGTCCTCTGCTCCCAGTTTTCTCATACTTTTCAAAAACAACTATCTCAAATATAGTTCTGGTTTAAGGGGCAAAAATAAAAATATGGCCACCTTAATGTGCTTTTTACAAGTGGCTTTTCTGAGACATTCTGAAAATGCATTTCAAGAACTGTTATTCTGTAGACTTTCTGATTTGCTTTGTAATGATAATATCTTGTCACAAAGAGGGGAGTACACAGTTTGTGATTTTCCACTATTTTTCAGTTGCACATAAAAGCAAAATACCTGGAATGTCAGGAGAAATTTATTATAAATCAGTGCATTGTGGAGTCATTGTCCTACCACCCTTTGAAATGCAACAGTGGCAGCACATTATACCTGGTAACTTAACTTGACTGACAGACAACTAGGATAAACCAGCAGCTAACCAGAGGTAGATCTGAAATTAAAATCAAATCAACAGCCCATGGTTTCTGATACCAGCTAGATAAATAAATACTTTGTAGTTTTACCTTAAAGCACTGTGTACTTAGGTAGGATAATCATAAAGATTTTTTTTTCCCCTACACTTCTGAAAAACTCAAAAGAGTCAAGATATTGTTGCTGTCATTTCTATCATCAAAAAGGTCAAATATTTGTTTGGGTTAATGAAGTAATGAGCAACTATTTGAGAAGCTATTTTCCATCAATAAAACAAGAAAAAATAAAAAAGGATAGAAACCAGGCAGGAAAACAAGTTAGGCTACCCCAAACTAACCTTTCTATAAACAAAAGCAAAAGTGAAAACAAACCCTTAAATATAGATAACTGCAAAAAGTCATGAAATAATGTCATTTGGAAAAGGTATGATCAATAACTTTGATATGACAACATTGGATTTTTCTTAGTATCAGATAGATTCTGAAGATTAAAAATATAGAACAGAATGCAGAACATCTTAGTTCCTTCCAAATTTTCACTGAAAAGAACCAATAACATCTCAGGGAAAAAAAAGGGAAAACTATTAGTCTGTTTGTAAATTGTTGATGTTGGTTTACCAGATTATTTTTTAAATTCTCTCGGTATAGGGCATTTTATTCCCGTATTCATTTAGGGATTGTGTCTTTTCAAAATGGAGTAAAATTTTTGTGGAACCAATTTTTTATGCTAACTCTCTTCGGGTACAGAATCTTTTGAATAAATCTCAAAAGATGAGAAGTTTGCAGTGTGTTTGGAACCAGTTTGCTGGAAGTATTTGCTGAACTTGCTAATTCCTAAAAATAAAAAATACATTTCAGACAACTGTCTAGTTCATAACTAACTTTATCCACAGACAAGGCATTATGCTTAAGAATCACCAGGTAGAACTGAAATGTCTTCAGCCATGAGTGATACCTGTATTTAAAGAGGACCAAACCTGATCTAGTCAACTACAGCCAATATTCATGACAAATTTTAACACTAATTAGCTCATTTTAAAAAATTAGGCAAAATGCAATACATTCCAAAACACAGATTTAATTTTATTGAGACTAATTTTGAGAAACCCCACTGTTTATTCCCAAACTTTGTGTCCAAATGCAACTGAATTAAAAATGTAGCAGGGAAAAGTATGGCATAATTTCGCATTTCCTATGAGATGTAGTTTCCACACCCAGTTCACATTACTTAGGAATTAGAGCCCCTGTAAATGTTTGGAGTCATGGGGTATGCACAACTGCAACAGTGACTAAGTTATGCATCATCCTATTTGTGTCACACCTGTTATGCTGAGGAAACCAGGAACCATTGCCATAACATGGAATAGCTGCAAGGCTCTGGTTGTGTTCTCATGGTCTATTATGCATTAAGAAGGACAAATCCTTGGTTGTTGCACTGCTTCTGTTGATCCTGATTTCATAGCAGAAATGTCTCTAAACTTGGTTTGGCTTTGTAGAAATATAAATTCTGTTCAGGAGTCTGAAGAACAGAGGGAGGGTGAATGGCACTGTTACAATCCTTTTGGGAGAAAAAAGCCTCATGTCTGGACACATCTTGTAGCACATAAAGACTGATTTGAGTAGCTCCATTTAGTTTTCAGGGACTGATAAGTTAGAGCATCGACTGACTTTGTTTGTCTGTGATCTGGAATTCCCCTGTAATCAATCCAGGGGTTGCTTAAGCTCAGTTGAAGCAGATCTGCCAGTGGAAAGCAATGATTCTGTTTTCTAAGCTTGATCCAAACTCAAGGGAGCTTTTATGACAGCTATCATCCTTCTTGCTAGATCAGGTCAATCTTGTGTGACACTATCACCATTTTACTGTCAGAAAGAAAAATAAGGAGGAAAAAAATGCCATAAATAAATTCAAGCTGTAGAAAACAGTGATGGAATATGAATTTCTAATAGAAAAAATTCTAGTTGTTTACACATAAAAACCTGTTATATAAAGCTACTTTTTTTTTTTCTCCTGAGTACTTTTGCAATTGCTTCCTTTCTTCCTACAGAAAACTCTACAGGTTGAGAACTGTGAAATACTACTAATAGCTCAGATTTGGCAGATTAGCCATAAAACATTCTACAGGTGGCCATATAGGAAAGTGTCTACAGAGCTCTGGCAGATCAGGAGTGTTACTTAAGTCTATCATGGTGCACACAGTAAAGAATCAAATCCATAGAAATGTTCTTAATCCTGGGGGCTTTTTGTGAGCATTTCACTGCAAGTTCTTAATGTTAGTAATTTGGTTAGACACAGGACAAATATCCTGAAAGCTAAGCAATATTTTCTCTGATGGGGAAAGTACATAGTTTTACCTTGCTAACTCTTTTTTAGTGTGAAATTAGTTTTCTGCCATGCTTCCCTAAATTATTCATTGTTTTAACATAACAGTCAGTAACTTGTTTTACTGCTGTGTCTGTTACTTCCAGATTTCTGGAAGTAACACCCAGTGCTGAAAATAATTGGAAACACTATTTATTTACATACTACCTGTCTGTATCTGATCAAAGATCTTTAAAAATAAGAAGATCGTGTCCAAAAGATTTACTTTAGGCTTCTTGATGTCCTGAGCTTAACGACTGCTACTCTCTTGAAGTCTAACCATACAAGTCAGTCTTGACAGTCACATGTGACTTTACACATTTTAAAAAATGTTTAAAGTTCTAGCAGTACTTTAAGTAAGTGTGTTAGTGCTTTGAGTCATATTTCACAATTATTGTGACTCCTGATGGCCTTTAAGAAAATATTGAATAAACTTTAAAAAGAGAATATGTTAGGATATTGATGCAGAGGCAGAGTATCTATTAATGGTGAACAGCAGAGGCAGAGAATTTACTGACTTTTCATCTAGTGGCAATGACTGGGATTTACTCTCTGGTAGAAACAAAAACTCATCGCAAAGTGTGGATGAGAAAAAAATCATATTTGCTATTTTCTGGATAAACTGTATAAATATTAGCTGTTCAATGAGAAGGAAACACTTTACTTCCTTCATGATCTAAACTTTTAAAAGAATAAATTCTGATCAGCACTGTATTTTATGAAGTGTATTAAGAAAGATTGGACAACAGCCATGGGATTGAATCCTAGAGTCCTAACTGTGGACTACAAATGGTCTCAGAGCCCAGATTTGACATGGCCAGGGACTCAGATTCCTGAGTTATATGGTCCACCAGAATCTGGCCAGGTCCAAGAACACACAGGATAAGTGGAAACTGGGTAGCTTGAAAGTAAACTGAAAAGCAAAATAAGAGAGTTTTTAAGCTGAAATATCTTATATTCACTTTGATACCTAAGATTTTGAGTAGAAATCACTAGAATTTATCAGTTTTGGCCAAAACCCCAAATATTTTGTTTTGCTGCTTCTGAGTAAAAATTAATGAGGCCAAATTTGACCCATAAGAGGCAATAAATCTGAATGTGGAATGTTAATTGAAAAAATTATTTCTCAAGAACACCTTTGAGGCTATTTCAGTTTGAGATTTTACTCAAGAATCTAATTCAACAACTACTGTCATTTAAAGCTTAATATTTATTTCCATATTCAGAATAACCATTGAATTCAAGATTACCATATTTTAAAAAAAGATATATAACTTTAGTTTTAAATCCTGTTAAAGAGGTTTGTTTGTTTTGTTGGTTTTTTGGTTGTTTTGATTTTTTGGAGTTTTTTTGGGGGGGTTATAATTAAATACTTTTTTGAAAAAATTAAATACTTTTTTGAAAATGTATTAGGTAATAGAAAACAAAATT
>VWZN01013185.1:15793-47657 GCA_013396955.1 Regulus satrapa
TAGCATCCTGCAGCTTTAAAAATATATATTTAGAATTATTTTATTCATTATTTAGTGATTTAATTTTCCTACTTACAAAGTATGAATTATTTTGGCCTGTCTAGAAGCCAATGAATACACATGTTGAATATATTCTTTTACAATTTCAAAAATTCACTACTATCTGTGATTTTCAAAATATGATTTGTAAAGAATATGTTGTCCAAAAAGGCAGTGTCTCCTCAGCTTTTGCCACTGCTTCTCCTTGTTTTCAGCTGCCTGATTGCCACAAGAAGTACAGCATTCAAATAGTGCCTTTTTTTTTGTTTTTAGCATGTCATTGTTGAAATTGCCGTAGACATGTAAAAAAATTGCGAATGAGAAAGGAAGGAGCCATGATAGAATCTCTTCATTTAGGTAGATATTACAGATGTCATGTATAATTTAAAGTTTTTCTTTATAGAATCAAATTATTCAAACACTGGAAATATAAAACAACTGCATAATATTATTTACCCTTGTAGCAGAAACTCTTTATTCTTTCTACTTATTAAAATATATAAAATCTGAATAAATTTTGATTCATAGTATTTGGGTAAGTCTTAAAAACAGTAAAACTTTATGTTAGCTCATCTGCTGTGGCAAACACAGTAAACATATTATATTTCTCATTAGTGTTTTGGGTTTTTTCTGATCAAACTGGAAGAAAAGATTTGTTGCCTTTCTTTTTTAACTTACACTTTTTTTTTTTTTTTTTTTACCTATAATTCCTTGGTTTTGGAATTTTATAACTTGACAGAAAAAAAGTGATTTTGGTTGAAATTGTAAACAAGGTCTCAACTGCAAAAAACCAATTAACTCTAAATTTCAAAACCCCATGTCATATTCAAATAATGCACCAAATCATAATGGAGCCTAATTACAGTGGGATGCCTCTTAAAATGGACAAGTGTCTTCAGGAATTCAGCACAGTTTAAGAGACAGGCTGTGTTGGTTCAGGAAGTTGCCAGCGCCTATATCTTAGCCAAGCATTTCACCTCATGCTTACCTCAAATGTCTTCCTGGATCATGAGTGAATTTCAGAGTACCTTGTTGAGTTTCAGATTCAAGCCCTATGGCTCAAGAAGAAATCCACTCTTGCAGCTTCTGATAGACTGATGTACTTGTGACAATATGAATGTATACTAGAATGCAGCATTTTGTTAAATACTTTCCACGACTAATGTGATAAAATTATTGATTTATGTGGAAGGAACTTCTGGTGTGTTACCTTCTCCTGTTCTTCTTTATTAAATATGCTTATTCGTCCAGCCATATATGCAGATACAGATGCCTCTTTGTAAACAGAATTTATGTTGCTTGAAGTACCTTTTATTCCATTTAAGTTGGATAAATAACAAGACTTTGCTTAGCAAAACAAGCCCTTTTTTGGTCTTGATAGACTAATGTCTCAGCAATATATTCATCCACAGCTGATGAGAAACATTTTTTGTACCTGTTTTTTCGAGAAATAATGTTCTTTGTCCACACCAAAATCCTTCTGCATTCCATAAAAGAAAATCATTATAATAAAACAAAACAATTATTTCAAGTAAGTTTCCTAGATGAATCCTACTTGAAACTTCATGGCAGAATGATGAATAACAAAATTTCAGATTACAGCTTTTGATTTAAATTTCTTCTGCATTTTGATCTAATGTTAAGAAACATGGTTGTTAAATTTTGAAATTTTCTCAGAAAAGCTTTTTCTTGATTAATAGGTCAAAATTGAAACTTAAAAAAAGTAAATAAACCAGTGGTTTCTCAGTTTCCTTTTTCTTCCCTTGTAACTCACTGCATAAACATACCTACAAGCAGTTATGAAAATAACATTCAACATCATATGAAGTTCTTTCCTAATACATTGATATTTCATTCAGGCTGCAACTGTGGTAAATGTTTTTCTCCCTTTCTGCTCCCTCCCTTTTCCAAATCTTGGGTGTTTTCTATGATTCTGTGTCATTGTGAGTAAAATGTCAATATGTGTAATGACACAGCACAGTGAAAACACATATTTTCATATTCATGTAAACTCATGTAATTGTAAATTAGGCTGTGCCACCCGCTATCATAACATACTTCATGTGAAAAGATGCTAAATTTACTTGACCTACTTTCATCTTCATGTTTAGGAAACAGGGTATAAGAAGTAAACAAAGTAGTTGTGCCTCATGCAGGAGATGATTATTGTTTGAATTTATGATTCATGCCTTGAGCAAAATTTTGTTTGTGGTCTCATTTGCAACCATAATTTATATCTTTACAAGAGATATATTGTGTATTTGGGAGGCTATATATTAGGCATGCTTTGTACTGGAACAGTTTTCTAGCTTTGGGTATAGTATTTTCTATGTTTCTAGTAGCTATAAAATTTTTTGGCATAACATTTATTGTAGTAAATACGGAATTTAAAAATTTTTTTAGAATTGCATTTCCCCTTAGGAGTGCCCTATTATGTTTACATCAATGCACTTATTACAGCTAAATCAAGCTAGTATTTACAAGAGCTGTTAATCCTAAAAATAACAAGTCATAAATGCAAGTATTTACTTTTTCACTATTTCCTAGCCATGAAACAGTGTTTCATGTAAGTTAATCTGTATTTTTAACCTAATCTAACCCAAATATAGTTAAACATTTCTGAAGTCCAATGAAGTCATCTTTTCGAAGAAGGATGTTAATTAGAGAATTGTTCTATTATCTAAGCAAATAAGATAATAAAAGCAGACTGAATAAACTTAGATCTGTTAAAAGAAAATCTGTGAGGGATGCAGATTTGGAAAAAAACCCTAAAATAAGATGAAGGGGAAATACAGATTGCCTAATATAAAATAATGCACTACCACAAGCAGTAACTACAAAATGGACTTTTCTGTCTTTAATATTTATGAATCTGTTATTCTCTTTGGATTGCTGTTTACTGTGATGTTCCTATGAGATGTCAGATAAAAGTCACCACCAATAGAATCAGAGATTATATGCCTGATCATTTTTCTTTTTTTTAGTGTATCTTTCCTTCCAAATCCAGATTCCTTACAGATAAAATCTGGATTTGAGTGACAGCAATATGGTTACTAACCCACAGGTGGCAGGGCTTCAATAATTTCACCTTTTTGTTTTGTCTTTCAGAAGGTAGAAAGTTCTAATTGTACCCTGAGAAACAGAGGGAGTTTAATTAACCATGGGACATCTGTGGAAATATATACTCTGGGAAGACTGCACACAGATCCTGAAACCTCCAGCAAAAAGGCACAAGGTCTGACCCTGTCCCAGAATTTCTGAGCTCACTGTCTGCCCCAATACGCAATTCCTAAAGGAGTGGTGTTTAGGAACTGTCATTGGCCTTCTTTTCTCTGCCTAAATCATGGTAGTGAAATTTAATGAAGCCAAGGTGTGTTGTATTCAGTATCTGCTAGCTCTACCACTAGTCATGCAATTCTTTCTTTCAGCTCCTAAACCTATGGACTCCCACCTTCATTAAATGATCAAGGAGACTTCAGACCTATCATGGTACCCAAGAAAAATGCAGTGAAGATTTCTACTTGTGCCCTCACCTTTAGTACTCTTTAAGCCCAGGAAGAAAACCAGAGCAACCAATATCTAATGGGAAGTGAAACAAAATTGTTTGTCTTCTTGTCCCACTTCCAACCTTCCACTCCACTGCTGTGGAAACAAAAGAGAGGGTTCCACAGTGATGGTCAAGGTGGAAGTGGTGGCCCCATTTATTATTCTCAAATGGGAATTTAGGATGTACTAATTTCTCCATCCTTGTTCTGCTCCTTAAGAGAACTGAGAAGCAGCAAGTCTCAACGAACTCATGTTACTCAAAGGCATTGATACATGAGAGAGTAGAGTCTTACTGACTAGATGTAAAGTCTAAAGGAGCATGCCAAATTACTTTTCAAAGACAGAATCATTTCACCTACTTGTGAGAGCTAAATTTCAAGAATATTAAAAGGAAGAAAATTACTGCATGATGGGGAGCTGCCATTGTAATATGTGCTGCTTAGTGCTTGAATATTGTATCTGTCAAGATGATTCTATTATGAAAAAGGGAGTAATTTAGCATTATTTAATATTCACAATATGCACATATTGAATGGAAGTGTATGTAGAATGTAAGGCCCTATTTCAGCATAAATGAATTTTTAATCACAGGAGTACTTCTATTGATTTTAATAGGATAACTCTTATTCTCACTTTTATGCATGTGCATAATAAATAAGAAGTTACTAACAAATATGTTAAAAAATAACTCCAGTATTACTTTCAGAAAAAATATAGAAGATATTCGAACTTCTCAAGTGCCTCTTATGCAGTTTGTGGGACTGATTCTCCACTCCACATTGCCTACCAATGCCACTTCTCTTCTGTTAGCTATATCAGGGCCTTCCTTTGGTGTATGGGTAGCATGAGAATAAATGAGAACAAAATTTAGTTTAGTTGGAGTATTTCCCAAGTTATGAATGTTTAATGCCATCATAGAAAGTTAGCTGACTAGTGCTCAGATGGGAAAGATGGAAAATATGGGAGGATGTGTGTAACTGGAACTGACTACTTTGCAGATTGATGCTTGAAATGTAGAAATGGCAAATAGAATCATGATTTACCTTAATGTTCTGGTACAACACATTAGAAATATTAGTTGCTTTGGAAAGGTGCTCAAAAAAATCCCTGTAGGTTCTCTAAGCACCTAGCCAATAACCTATAGCAAATAACATACAGAAAGCCTATGTTTTTTGGAGCCTGCCTGCCAGCACAATTTTTGTCTCCTTTGAATCCTGTCAGGTTTCTGCTTATGCATTTTGTTTATCTTTTGGAGTAGAAAGTGGCACGTAAGATTTTCTCACTCTTCTGTGGCCTCCAGCCTCTCCATGGCTGTGTAGATACGAGCCTACCAGCTTGTACTCTACTGCACCCTTTCATCTTTATTTATTTGCTATATAACAGTGAAGCATTGGCAGATTAGTTGAGGAATTTTATTTTGGTTTATTTTATTTATTATATTTTATTTTTAAAAGTTGAGAAGTAAATCTGTTAAGGGGTTACTATACTCCAGCTAGGTGAGTTATCTTCTTACTAAGGACTGAAAAGGGACAGAACTTGCCAGTATTGACAATAAAATAGCAATACTTATTTATTATATGAAATATATATAATTGATAAATGGAAAAACAATGAAAAGACCAAATTTAAGGGTGTAAATACAGATGGTTGTTCCCAAACAGATTTTAGAAAATTAATTTTCCAGATTATCATGGTATTTTAGTAGTAAGTGCTAATATTAGGAGACTGACATTAAGATATCTGAAGGTATTAGGTCTAATCACCCATGTTTTGTTCATATAAGAGGAAAATTGTGCCAATATCTTTAAAATGACAGGCTTAAATATCTGCTATAGCAGTGTAAATTTCGGACTTCAGCAAGTATTTTTAATGTTACTGCCTTTGCATAATTACCTTAATGTGAAAAAAGACATATCATGCTCCATTGCTCCTTGTGTGTGCTTTAAGGGAAGGAAAAAAAAAAAAAAGTCTTTCTATAAAAAGCTTCTTAGCTTTAATTGAGCAAAGGAGTTCATATGGGGTCCAGAGTTGCAGCTCATAATTTCTGTCGACAGGTTAGGTTGCTGTGTGATGATCCTAATTAAATTATATAAAAGCATTGAACTAGATAAACCAAAGCAGCCGCTCCATCAGTTCACCAGGTGACTGAAGCTTGTGCGGGAGCCGGAATTTTCTCGTCCTGCTCTGCTCGTCTCGGAGTGCCTGCGAGCGGCTCTGCGGAGCTGATGTTGTCGCTCGTGGTCCATAGGTGGCAGCATTGGCAGGGTTTGCGGTGTCTCTGCCAGCTTCCCGGGAGTTCTGCGCTCCAGACCTCCCCCACTCACCGCGCTCTGTGATCGGCGCCGACTTAACATCATCACGTACTCGCGTCAGGTGAAATAAAATGGGGTGAAGTGTTGGGGCCAAAAATCAAGCTGTGTTTCTTCGGAGTCTTATTCCTTCCTTTTCCTTTTCCTTTTCCTTTTCCTTTTCCTTTTCCTTTTCCTTTTCCTTTTCCTTTTCCTTTTCCTTTTCCTTTTCCTTTTCCTTTTCCTTTTCCTTTTCCTTTTCCTTTTCCTTTTCCTTTTCTTTTTCCTTTTCCTTTTCCTTTTCCTTTTCCTTTTCCTTTTCCTTTTCCTTTTCCTTTTCCTTTTCCTTTTCCTTTTCCTTTTCCTCTTAGCTTTGTTTCTCCTCTCCTCTCCTCTCCTCTCCTCTCCTCTCCTCTCGAGATTTAAGGGTAATTTTCATGTGAATACACCAAAATCTCCAACTCATCTAACGAAAAGAAAAAAAACCCACAAGACTGAGCGAGATACTTACTGTCTGTACAAACTTGGCATTCATCATACTTTCTTTGTTATGGAAAATAGAATCTTATTGTGAAGTGATCTTTCCTTGTGGAGAATTACATTCTGTGGGAATCATCACTCTCTTAGACTTAAAATTCACGACTTCCAGATTTCTCATGTGTGTATTTATTTGGTTCAGGACAGAGATTTTGGGAGAGATCGCAGTGGGGATTTTTGGTTTGTTTTATTTTGGTTTTGGGTTCTGTGGGGATTTTTTTTTTTTAGTTGGTTTTTGAGAGCACTATCAGTCACAGGCATTGATGAGTCTTGTTTCCACTGATCTTTTGGCATACTATACTATGATACTTGAAGTATTTTCAAAATACCCTGACATTGAGCATCAATTTCCCGTCTTTAAAAATATTTAAACTAGCTTTGTTTATGTCACAAAGTTGGTAGAACTATTGTGGGCATTGGATATCAGAAAGATGAGGCAGTGATCCCTTTTACATTGCATATAATTTTATGTACTATTTTAGCTATATTTTTCTTTCTGTGCCATCTTCTTTGATGTTGCAATTAAAGACATCATGAGGTCATACTTTTTCTACTCCTCATTCTCTTTTTCCTTTCCTCTTTCATTTCCTCAGGGAAGGAAATTCTGAAGTAGAGGTTGAAAAAATGGTTTCAGTATTACAGAAAATATAAGCCAAAGTTGTTTCCTTAATAAATATAATTAGATGTATATATTGCATTTTCAAGAGCTAGTACTGATGTTGGGACCAGCTCCTTAAATAAAATAGGACCTCTCTAGTCTCTGGAGAGAACATGCATAAAGCAAAGTAAATGATTTTCTGTCAACACTAAGTAGACAGGTGCTTACATTGAACAGCATTCTAATATGTCTCTGAATATTTATGTCTTCTTTTTCAAATGCATTGCCCATGAATGTCACAGCTGTCAAACGTCGGTATACAAGAAGATAAAAAATGAAATTAATAAAAGGCAGATCAACATTTCATTTGTTTAGGCCACTTTTTCATATAGCATTTTACAGGGGTTAGTGATGTTGAGATGCTTGGGTATACTGGCGTATTTGAAGGGCTGAGTGAAATGCAAAGCAGTTAGTTGTGTTTTGTGGAGGCCTAAGTATACTTCCTACTATTTAACCTAGAGATTATCAGTGAAAATAATGACTCAAAGTTCTAAAAGGTTGTCCCTTTATCCTTTGTCCATTTTCTTCACAGTTGGGCACCCTGGAAACTTTTGGCAGATCAGTACTGCCATAACTAGAAGCTTTTTTCAGTGGAACAAATTCTGAATCAAACTCTGCAATGTGCAGAGATGGGTGAACTGCCACTGCTGCCTGAAAACAGTTAATGGAGAATAAATTCAGTTTCAAAATAGTTAAATTACCATTCATGGCTAACTTTGAAGACATATCAATCCATCTTTGAAAAATTTGATAACACAACTTTCATTTTATAAAGAATGGTAATGATTGAATGAGAGGAAAAACCCTAAATGAGCATAGATCAGCATTATTCACCTTGTATGCAAATAAAGTAGATTAATATGAGTGGTGTTTCTCATTGACACACTTTAAATGCTCCTCAAGTTTAGTGGTGCTTTCGCTGGAGGCCAGTTGGCATTCATGCACTCAAATGTCTCCTTTTGGTCTATATTCCTTGTTAATTACTTTGTTGTAAGGTTTCCAGTTACCTTTGAAAGCCTCGTGACTTTCTTACCGTCTTCCTCATGAGCTCAGTGGACACACTGCTTTGCAATAAAAAAGTTCAACATATCATTCAAAGTGAGTTATTCAAGCTATTGCAGTCCAAAGAACAATGGACAATGTTCTCAAAAATTTAAATGACACACAGAGGTTTGTAGCATTACTATGAAAACAGCAGCTTGGAATCATATAATCACAGAATGGTTTGGGTTGGAAAGGAACTTAAAGGTCATCTAGTTCCAATCCTCCTGTCGTGAGCGGTGGTTAGCTTCAAACATTTTTCTCAATATAGCTGTTAAGACTAATGTTATGTTTCCCAAATGTCCAGAGTTTCTGCAATACATGGATATCCCACATTCTGGAGCCTCTGTACAAGAGAAAGTGCAGCTAGAATTTCTGCAGACAGGCACGTGCTTGAAGTGCAGCCATAATGAATTGAAGCACACAGCCATAACAAAAGCTATATTATGCTTTCATCATAAATTTTCTGTGAGGCAGACACTAAACTACTCCTTGGCAGCTCTTATCCCTCTCAGAAAATTTGTCCTAAGCAATCATCAGCAGAGAAGACAGCATGCAGAACTGAATAAACCAGTTCAGATTAACAGGATGGAGGACATCAGGGCCGATGAAGTGGGTGCAGTTGGCTATGAGATGCATAGATGCTTGAGGGAAACTCGCAATAAGTCAAAAACAATGTTTTATAAAAGCATATCTCCCAACAGATTCCAGTAAAATATGGGTCTGTTTTTCCTGCGAGCTGTATATGGAAATAGCTGGAAATCTTTAGATCTTGCATGCATTTTCCATAGAGACACAATGCTTGCTCTCCATTCCAGCTACAGATCCTAGGAGGAGATGATATTTGGAAACATCTACATCACGAACTGGTTTCCAAATTAGGTTAACATTCTTACTCTTCTTTTTCCAGAGAACAGGTAGAAGAGTTCTTTAATTGTTCTTTAAAGTTGTTTAGTTGAAAACAGAATATATGTTTGTGATTTCTGGCTATGACTAGCATTTGTTTCATCTTTGAAAGGTTCAGAATATGGAGTTTTTAAGGTTTAGCTAGTTACTAGAAATAATTTCAAAAACACAATGGTCTTGCAGAGATAAGCATGGAAATACTGTACTGTTTGGTTCTTTCTGAGGTAGAAACCTTTAAAATTTGTTGTTACTTTTGCTATTGGCAAAAAAAGCCAATGCAGAAATGCATAAAACTGAGATCAGAAGACACATTTGTTTGGTAAGAATCTGAGGTTTATTATATCCCAATTAGTGCTATAATTTAGAAAAAATAAAAATGAATTGATTTCATCAATAAGATAACTTAAATACAGAAACTAGAATAAAAAAGTCCATTCTGAAAGTATGTATGCCACAATAAATCTTTTCATCGAGAGTTAAAGAATACTTTTTAACAGGAGCTTCTTTAAAACTTTTGAATTGGTTTCACTTTGGGCTCTTTCAATCAAAATCTTTTCTTTAGTGATGTATGTTGGATATACATGTCTCCTATGGTTACATTTCAAGATATTTAAGATATTTCGTGAAGTTAGATTATTATCATTTAAATGTATCTAATTGTATCACATTAGCAACACAGCATAAAGAAACCCCATGCTTCACTATTAAGAAATGGACTTTTCCTGTAACATTGATTTAAAACACAGTTTCAGAAATAGGCCACATTTGCAGCATTGCCATGTGAAACTGCTGTGTTTTTATCTTAGGGAATTACTTTGGTTCTTGCCTATAAAAATAAGAATAGAGATCTGTGGGCCACTGAAATCAGACTCACAGGCATAATTAAAAGAAAAATATATTGATGAGAAAGGATGAGTCTTGTAATTGAAAATGTTTTGAATAAAAGTCCTGATAGCTTTCAAAGATGATATTCCCAACAATATCTTGAGGTATGTGCCATAATTTGTCTTCTTCTCTGTAACTTATTTTATTGTACCTAGTGATTTTTTTCATTGAGATCAGATCAGCTCAGAGATAAGTGGTGCCTTATGTTGCAGAGAAAAAGTAAGTTTCAAATTTCTATGTTTCTGATTTCCTTCTCTCTCAATACACATTGAAAATAGGTTCTGACATTTAAAATGCAAATTTCCTTTTTATTTTAAAATGTTAACTTTCTGAGTATTATTTAAAGGCGAAAGAGCTATTTACTGATTTGCTTTCCATAATAATTAGGTGAAATCTGTTCTACAGAGGTAGTACTATGATAAGTTGTTTCTCAATGCTGAGAACATCCATGTTAGCCTGGATTTCTCCAGAGTAGCAGTTTACTTTTCCTTCTGACCACAGTAACTCTGGGCCTCCGGAAAGGGAAATCTGGGACTGTTGCATCCCCTTAGCATCCCCCTACTCTCACCAACATGAGGATGCTCTGCAGGAGTAACCATGTCTTGTATCTCAATGTGATGGAGGCAAGTTCATCTGTACTGAAGTGATGCTTTGCTATTAACTTTGTAGGTTTTTGTACACAACCTATGGGGGTAACTCCAGCTCACTGTTTAGGCTTTATTTAAATATTAGTGTGTCAGAGGACTTAGGGGTTTCAGGCCTCCATTAGCACCAATATAGGGGAAAATACACCAAGTTTCAGCTGGGCTACAGTGCAAGCGCTGTGTCACCTCCCAGATTAGTTCTCAGTCCCTTCTAATATACTGCCACTGACACCATAAAATAGCAAATAATCCATTGAGAATATTTCTTTGTCTAATGAAATAATATCTAGGTTGAAATTCTATTAATTTAAATAATTGATTCATTGTTAATTCCAAATATGCTGGTCGCAAAAGTTTCAGTGGACCATAAAATTGAAAAGGGATCATTTGGGTCAATCATGATGTTTAACTTAACAAGAAAAGAATTGTTTAAATTATATTTTTTCTTAGACCGATTTTATTTTCCAAATAACTGGGGGAAAAATGAGGCTCATTTTGTTTCCATGATTCTGTTCTTTAAACAACCATTATGGATTAAAAGTCCTTGTCACTAGCTCTATTTAGAACATAAGTCCTGTTAATAGAGAAACCTTTGGTAGTTCTGGACAGGATGTGAAAGAATGATGATGAAAGTAATTGAAACTTCAAGGAGGGAGAGAGTAAGTAACAATGTAATTACATGAATTGGAATTATTCCAGGTCCCTACAACTAGAAAATGCCAAAATGCTACTTAGCAAAGGTATTGCTATTAAAAATTATAAAAGTTTCTACAGTTGTGCAGCAACAGATCTTCAATCTTTAGCACTCACTCTGACTGACCTTCTGTTCCCACCTGGGCTAAGTAACTTCCCCCTCCTTCAAAGGAATGCTTTACACTAGTCTATTCCCGAAAGAGAACAATGCCTTTTCCTGGAAATCTTCAGCTGTTTTCACCACCACATTGACTTTCCTGTTTAGAAAAAGTTCCCTAGTGAGCACAAATTCCTTCACATTAAAATCCCACCTAATTTTGTTTCCAGTTTTCAAGAAAAATGCATACATTCAATATATTTCTACTTATAGTGTTTTTATAGTAAAACTTTATTGTTCAGTCTAATGATATATTGGGCCAATTACAATCAACCATTATATGGTAATGTTACAATAATATTGCAACCTATTATATTATATTAATTACACAAATAACTCTCTACTGGCACAATCTCTTCCTTAATGGATTTTTTTCCTGCTAGTGTTTACTAAGTTCTAGAAGTTCCAAATCTACTGCAAACTTTAGAGTAAATTACATCAATAATTATGTTTACAGTACAGCATATAATGCTTTTGTGTATAAATACACAACATGTATTGTAACATATAAAATGCAATTCTTTTATTTTACAGTGTTCAGTACTGTATGGAAACTGTTCTGTGCCACAGTGCATATTTCAGATCAGAGAAAACAGGATCTTCACTAATCCAAAGATATAAAAACCCTGTACTATCTCCATCTTTATTGTTATAAAAGGATGATATAATGAAAATACACTGTTAAAACAGATTTGTAACATGATGCTTCACCAAGTATGAAGAAACACAGAACATTTTTGTGTAAGCTACTTTACATTCCTTCTTGGAAGAGTGACAATAATTTAATGTCAAAAATCAGTTTATTGTGATTGAGGTACTTGGGTTGTTTTAGAGAAAAAAACAAAGGTAATAAATCACATTTCCCATTTTCCAGGAATATTCTTGATTTAATTTTCCAATTAAAATAAAAATATTTGTATTTGTACCTATTTACTAACTCTGGTATGGGGGTGGGCCTATTTCATTCCAGGCAGTAAAAGTTAGGGTGTGTTTGAATCAGATGTTTTAGAAAACACATTTAAACACATTTAAATTCAAATATTCAAAATTTTAAGGCTGTTGGTCTTCCTGAAATTGCAGCATGGGATACTTTAAACTGCAGTTGTTCAAAGCCTGAGGACCTCCAGTTTTACTAGAAAATATAAAAGATGAAAACTACTGGTTTTGGCAACAGCTACCTTGTGTTTGCAGACATAATTGCATATATATATTAAAATAGCATAGAAGAAAATTATAATTCCACTGAGAAATATTTTTCGAATTGTCATCAACTTTTACAGGTCAGTCAAATAGAATACATTGTTTGGCTAAAGAAAAGTAGAATGTTCCAACCATCTGTCAATTCTAGTGTTAAGGGAAACAGAGAAATAGAAAACATGAGCAGCAGAACTGAGAGTTAAGAGATTTTCTCTTTACTGATGGCCAGGTTTTCAATTTTCTGCCCGGATTTCAACTTGAAAGTGTGCAAATTCATAAAATTATTCAAATAATGTCTAGTTACTACTGCTTATTAAGAATGTGAAATGATGGCTCTGATGAAACAAGCAGATTGTTTGATGTTGGTAGCAAGAGTATTGTCAAGGCTTTCTTAGTGCTGGCTTGTATTTAACACTACTAAACTGGTTTATACAGTACTTGGTTCATTTGAGACAGTTCTATTTTGCATAGTGAATGAAGAGAATGTGAAGAGTCTTTTTTAAAAAATTTTGTGTGATTGGGCTTTGTATAGATAGCCTGATTACTTCATAGTTATTTCTCATTTCGGTGATCAAATAAGTATTTTTTTTAAATATTAAAACTAGCTGTAGTTTTCCAGGTTGTGCAGAAGGCACTGCATGCTTCCAAAAATTAGACAAACCTTTTATCCTAAAATTTCCTGGTAGCAACTAATTCTTTGTAGTTATTATTTTGTTAATTGCAATTATTTTGGAATTGCACTTGTAATATGCTAGCTCTGTTTTACACACTGCCTTTGCCATTGCACTCAGTGCATCCACTTTTGAANTTGCAGTTAGGAAACCACTATACCAGCATGTCTGTGAAATGCTGCAGTCAACGAACAGTAAAAGCTCACAGATTTTAATTTTTGCGGGTGGGGGAAAGAACAAAAGAATAAAAATTTTTTTAAGGGTCATGAGATATGAGCACAAAGTTCATGCTCTCCTCTCACAAAAAAAATCTGGATATATTGAAGTCTTTTTTTTTCTAGAAAATGTAATACAATTTGCTTTTTTCCCAAGCTCTGGCTAGGGCATTGCCATATTTCATCTCAGCTTTTCTGAACGCTTCCCTTTCTCCCACCAAAATAACTTTTATTTTTTTATGAAAAGACACTGCAACCCCCTCTGTTGTTGTTCTGTAAGATTTTGGAGAAGCTATTTGGATTTTAATTGATTTATTGTAAGTGGTTTCGGGTTTATATTTTTGACGCTTTAACATGCAAAATCCTCATGTAGAGGATGTTTTTACATGTCCATGTGTCTGATTTTTCACAACAGTTTTAAATTTTATGAGTTGTCATAAAACCTTACTTATCCATATCCTGAGAATCTGTCATATAAATGCTTTTATTGGTCTGAGTTTTGGTGCCAAATTAAAGATACTCTCAGTGGCTGGAGAAATTATCATCAAAGTCTAAGGATAATGGCTTCTAAAGGGGGCAGTTGAAAAAACATTTGACCAAATTCACTGGTTTTAAGACAGTTTAATCATAAATTTTCTAGAAAGTATTCTACACTTTCAGGACAGGAGATATGTACAGTGCATTGAAGGAAAAAAAAGCATTTAATAAAATGTAAATAACATTTGAATAATCATTGTGCAAGAAGAACTTGTTTTCTAGTGAAAAAAAAAAAGCAAATTCATGCAGGATGCTCTGAAAAATGGATTAATTACTCAGCTAATGAAAATATAGTATAGGATACCCCTAGTTCAGATTGCAACCCTTTTCAATATTTTGCAGAAATAAAGATGTCTGCATAGTTAGAACAAGATCAGTTTTCTGACAAAGGGGAGTAATTTTGACTTAATACTAGACGAGTCCTTGTAGATGAGGAAAATCTCTCTTCTGCTTCAAAAAGGGAAAATGATTATTTTTTCAAAACTGATGTTTGACTTAGAGGGAAAAAGTTACAAATTTGCTTTTGTACTTATTTTCTGTCAAATGTTATATGTATTAGCTTGTTTTCCAGAGAGCAGCCATCTGAAAGCTTATTAGAGTAACAAAAGGACTTATCATAACTGTGTTTGTACAGCACTTTTGGAAGAAGATTGACATTACACTGCTCTAAGTTAAATAAAATTCTGGGATTTGTCTTCATATATTACAAAGGAAATTAATCTAAAGGGAGAATTCTTTAAGGATATTTTTATAGAAGTAATGAAAGCAGCCAATAGTCACATGCACGAAGTACAAAAAAGCAAAGAGTATCGGAAGACCTGATCAAAAGCACATCTCAGTCACTAGATGGATAATGATTACCTTCAATAAATTAGAAATATGTACTTATCTGCATATAATATAGATATCTTCCTGTTTCAAGCTCATTCAATAAATTTGCTTTATGAAAATAAATGTAGCATGTGTAATATTGAACATTCTATTAGATGCTCAAGGATTTTTTGTGAAATCAGAAATTTTAAAATACAGTTGGAAATGAAATAACATCTTGAAAAAATAAAATTCTCCAAATGGCTTCACAAGTACATAAGCTTTCATTTAGTGCTAGTATTTTACAATTTACTTGTAATATACTTTCAATTTCTATATTTCCTTCTTTTTAATGTTCCTTTTTTCTAGAGTTCAGAAAATGCTCTATCTTGTCTCTACTGCCTTGTAATTAGTGATCTTTCTTTCCATTAGAACCTATTTATTTACAGAAAGATTTCCTATCCCTCTGCATTCACCTAAAATACGGGGATATAAGTATCACTGGGGCATTTAATTAAAAAGAGATAGCTAAAATGAAAATAATATTTTAAAAGCAGTTCTGCTTTGAAGTTTTGTTTGTTTACTAAACTTTTTTTCCATGGTATTGTCTTTGTGATCTACCATCAAACATTGTCTGCAATAAAATCATGGTAGTTATTTATCTCTGGCAACTTTCAGTCTTTTTATTTGCTAATAACTATCACTGCTCACATCATGTAACAATGACTATCTAGATAGTGCTATAACAATTATTTCATATTTTTAAAGTAAATCTAAAGTAAATCTTAACTTTCTATTATGCTTTATTCAATATCCTATGGAAAAATTATGTATTTTAATGTTAGGTTTTTGGGGTCTTCTAGTGCATCATTTCCAATGATTGCTTTTTATGAAACTAGGATGTTTTTTCAGAAAATCCCTGTGATTCTTCAAATGTGGTGTATTTACCATTTAAAAAAATTTACTTTGTAGAATCAAATCATCTAATATCATATATGTATGTTCATTATCCTTGTAACATTCCATCCTGCTTTCTCTCCAGTTATTTGTGTTTGTGTATGTGCATTGCAGAGTTACTACTTCCAAATAATTTTTATACTCTAAAGAGCACCCATCTGCCATATATCCTGTAAGAAACTTAACAGTCACATCTTCAAAGATCTCTAATAAATTATTAAAACAATTATACATGCAAGTTAATAAAATCTGTTATAAATATGTGTGGCCCACTTCCATTGTAAGTTTGAAAAACTTGCTTTACAAATAATTTACATATATTTAAATTGGAAAAAACAAGAGCAAGCATTATAAATGGGTTACCATGTTAAATCTGTACACCAAACCTGTGTTTCCAACCTCTAACTTAAATTTATTAATTGTTTTTACTAATAATTATGTACATCATGTATTTTCTCAGAGACCTATTCAGTTTATCTTCAGTTTACCTCCAAAGTACTTAAAAATTAAAGATCAATAGAATAAGTGGAACATGGTTCACTAAGAATTTTAGGAGGACTCTACTAAAAACTAAACACATTTTTGCTTATTATCACATTACCTGACATTAAAAAGTGCTGTGAGTGTTTATGAATAATTTTTTTTTTTTGATAGGTAGCAAAAAATTAAATAAAAAAGTATGTGTAGTTTGCCTAAGAAAAGCTACATAAAATAAATATCAAAGTAGCAACTAGAACTCAGCATTTTGTCAATTTTATTAGATTTAGTCCACTGAAGCATAAAACTATTTAAACTATAATGAACAGACTTGCATTTGGAAGTTACCAAAATAAATTCTATTTTGTTATCCAGTATTTGATAGCAGAAATTAGGTATTACCTAAGAGCTTATATTGTTGTTTGTTAAAGACTAGTATTCAGTTACTCAAAAATTACTGTGAGATCAGTCATACCTCATGGTTCTCTGAGATCTGTTAGTCTCTTATCGAACTGTGAAACTTTAGTGTTAAATATTTTTCATTTCTTAGTTCTGTTGGCAAAAGGTTAATTAATGAATCTAATAATCACTTTTAAAAACAATTTTCTGAAATTATAGTGGTTGGTGAAATGGAGACTGATGATTCATCACCATTTTCTCATTCTTAGGCTTCTAAAGTTGTCATTTTATTTAGCCAAATAATAAGTTCTTTATGTCCAACTGATTTCCATGGGATTTACGTCTTTTGGAAAAGTGGCCCCATGTACGTGACTTCCAAGAGTATGAATTGCAGTCATAGTAAAAACATCTCTGAAATGGAAGACAGATTAAAGGGTTACAAAGAACTGCATTTGTTGAAGTGCTTAACAATATGAAGCCAAAGGAAAAACATCAGCTTTTTAAAGAGTTACCACTTAGAAAGATAAATCCCATTTCATCATATATCTTGTATAAAAGCAAGATTATGCAAGAGCAGTCATCTCGTTTGAAAATTCTTATGGAGTTGAGCATTAAGTTTAAAAAACAACCAATTTCCTGCAAGAGAGGTTCTGATGGTGACATCTACAGATAGCATTGAAACACTGGGTGCTGTTTTATCCTGGAGAACACAGGATGAAAAACCATTCACCGCGAGTAACTAGCTGACTAAACTCTGCACATTACAGTCTATAAAAAGTGTTAAAATGTCATACAGACAAGGTGTTTCCATAAATATGTTAATTAAAGCATTTTTTCTCTGCTTTGTTTAACCCAAAGGCTATAAAGTTTCAGCTGAACAGTGCAGTCCTACTTAGAGGAGAGGTGTTTTGAGCTTCTGCGTGCCTCTCAACACAAGCGAGACCAGGACATTGTTTCTTTAAGAGTGCTGAGAGTCTTTTTTGGGTCATAGAAAAGGCTTTTCCTTTGGAAAATAATGAAGAGATGGGGAGACAGAGCACCTAGTAGAGACAAAGGCAGATTTATGCCTCACCAGCAGCAGCTGGCAGCCAGAGCAGCTGCAGGACACGTTTGCAGTCTCTATTTTCAGACTTGGCAAGAGATGCAGGGTTATGCCCACCAGGAGTGAATTACAGCCCTGGAGCTGCTCTTCAGTGATGCTGAGATAACTCTGTGGTCTACTCATAGCTTGGTGGGCTTTCTAGATCTCCCTTCAAGGCAGCGTCCTTTCTAGATTTCAGATTTGAGTCAGATTCCTCCAGGCAGGGACAGAACAAGCAAGACCCATCTCTGGAGCGCCATGGCTGAGCTTAAGCCATGTTTTCAATATAGTAGGTTTTGTCTTTGGGCTTTTTTGTTTTGTTTTGTTTGTTTTTTGTTTTGGGTTTTTTTTTCCTTTAAATATATTTTTTTTCATATTTGACATTGGTATTGCACTCTTCTAGATTTCCTGCTAGAGAAAAAAGTCTGGAAGTCTTGGGTGCAGAGGAGAACTCTGTTTCCCTTGTGCACTTTGGAGTGGATGAAGAAGACAGAAGCTGGGATGATCTCTGTTTTATACTTGGGAGCCCTATGTCACCTGGCTACTAAAGTAGCATTACAGTATCCTGACCATTAACTTAATGGCACACACCATATTCGCCATGAGGTATGTAGAGTCAGATGTAGCATATCACATTCTCCAAAATTTATTTCTTCTATTTGAATTTTTTTTTTTTTAATAGGAGATATTCAGACACGTAATTCAAATCTCCCTCCTCCATTCAGATCCAGTCTAGGCAGATTGTAGACAAATTAATTGGCAGAAAATTATGACACATAGGTAGACAGGGCTTGGATGGATATTATGAGATTATGTTTTCCTGCAGGTACTCATAAAAGCCTCCCTGGCTTTCTCTCTGTTTCAAATCCTTCTAAACTGTCATGCAAGATTATGGCCATATGATCACCATCTCCCAAGCCTTCTCTTCTAGCTTGCGACCAGGCCCAGCCTAGGCCCAGAAGTTATAGCTATATGTATTTTAACTGGCTCGCAGGAACTGTAATAAGCCCATTGAAGGCTGTTTC
Source organism: Regulus satrapa (assembly GCA_013396955.1). Lineage (NCBI taxonomy): Eukaryota > Metazoa > Chordata > Aves > Passeriformes > Regulidae > Regulus > Regulus satrapa. The sequence goes on from VWZN01013185.1 coordinate 34,557, forward strand.
CAAACCTCTTAATAAATTCATGTCTAAAGTATTTCAGTAGAAACATACCAAGTAATGTTTCACAGCCACTGATCATGCTACTATATGAGATGTCTTTAACAAGAAACAATTCTGGAATTAACAGAAACTTTAGAGAAATAGCCACTAAGTAAAAATATGTGTTTCCAATTAGTTCTTTACTGCCTTTCAAAATGGATGCGCAGTGCTTACTAATTTTCTAGTATCCTTCTTTCTAAGAGATAATATCAGTGTTCACTGCTCTAAGAATTTTCCTAGGTCAGATGACAGTCTTTAATCATAGACATATAAGTTACAGCATCATACAGAGAGAAACAGTAACATTACTGATTTTGTACATTATTCACGGCAATTCATTTGAAGATCTGGTGTACCTTGCCTGACTATGGAAGGCCTGATAAGATAGGCCAGTATAAAAATATATGTTGGTAGAGATCTGCATGGCTTAAAGGCTTTACCACATGAGTTGCAGAGCCAGCTGGACAACTTGATGGTGCTTCTAGCTACTTTGGACATCTCCACATGACGTATATATGCAACTAACAATAACCCTCTTTCAGTAAAACACGTCCCCTCAGAACCCATGTACTTCCATAGAAAAATCTAAACATACATGAACAATTATGTCTTTATAAAAGTACTGATTTCCTGCCTATTAAATAATTCTATGGAAAAATTCTTAATTAGAAAACATTTAAATTATTAAACGGAAAACATTTCCTAGTTTTCTACATTTGCTGTAGGAAAATATATGCAGAAAACCTTGATATTTATATTTTATTTGAGAATACTGTATGGATATTAATGGAGAAGAAGTCTTCATCACTTACCTACTTTTCATTATAAAGCTAGATAACAAACCAAATACTATATTTTTCTGGGATTTATATTGAATCACCCTGCTGTGAATACAAATTATAGGATATGACATCAAGATAATAAGGCAAAAAAAGAAAAAAAAAAGGAGAAATTTCTTTGTTTGCAAATCTGAAGCATTAATTGTGTTCCTGTGAGGCAATCTGGATGAAGCTTCTGCTAAGCAAATTAGATATAAACTGAAGGTGAGGGCAAAAGGGTCACCACAGCAAGGGAGCATCGAGTGACAGGCACTGGGACCTCCGATGCATGGCTTGTAGAGCAGATGTTCACAAGGATGCAGTGATTATTGAACTGGTAATAAAAAAGCATCAGCTTACAGGCAGCCACGATGGATGCTGGTAATTATAAAGCATCCCCTGGGAGGAAAATGACACAAGTCAGCCGCATCTCTGCAATCACAGGGGCATAATTAAAGCTCTAGTAACAGTTGTTAATAGGGTGCAAATAAAACAGGGGGAAAATTTGAACACAGTCTTTTTCTTTTTTAAAGAGACGGCAAAGGACAATGTAATTACAGAGACTGCATGGTTTTTAATTTCACGATACAGTAAAACAAAGACCTTTAAAGTATTTTATACACACTATATCAAACAAAGCAAAAGTGATTTAGACTTTGACTCTGTGGCATGATGTGGAGAACAGATTTTTTTACCAGAATGTTTATATTTTAATTTTCAAAATGGGCAAAGCACAAATATGTAAAGAAAATGTCATATGTATAAATATTTGGCCATTTCATTCTCACAGGAGAGGTACAATGACAGTATATATGTTTAGCTACTCCTATTGGCATTATTGTAGACACAATAATATTAAGATACCAGCAAAGCAGGTCATATTGTCTTTTATTAGACCCACTGGAAGAAGCAGACAAATGCCCAATCTTTATATTGTTCAGGTATTTTTTCAGATATTAAAAACATACTTTTGACATCCGAAAGTATAACTGATATGTTTGGTTGGGTTTAATGATCCATGAATACTCTCTGCATTCCACATCAAGCACACTTAGGGCTCAGACATCAATTTCAGTAGAAATCCTTATGAAGTGTTAGCTACATAAAATGTAAGATCTATCCTTCATATACAATAAAGACCAGTCAATCATACTTTGGCACAGGGTGATAAAAGGTGCCTTTGGTCTAAATATTTCAAAATTCAAGTGTTTTTATCTACCACCATAATTAGTCAAAAATACCATATAGCTGTACTTCTTAGAAATTGTTGAGTCTGCAAGTTTTTGCAGTCTTTCTAATCCATTTTCTTTGAGTGTTTTTGAAACTTTGTTTTCACATACATAGTGTCTTAATTGTGTACCAGTTTTTTAGAATTTATTCAAGAAACACATTCTTCTCAAGGAGTCTGGTATTATAGGACTTTAGTACAACACACAATTATCTTTCTTATTGTTTTTTGTAATTTTCTTTCTTTCACTCTTCTTTCAGATGTTTCCCAGACAATATTGCAGAGTTCTTTCATTTTTTTGACAGCATACAGCACCACATTCTGGTAGCTTCTTCAAGCTCTATTAATTAGCTGATATTCAAGGGCTTTCAATTTTTTTTTCTGCTTCCATCAGAAGGATACACTGATGAGGACTAGTGAGATATATATTTGCCTATAGACCAATTCATTTGTTAAAAATGCACAGAAAGTTTGTTTTTTGTAAACACAACATAAATAAAAACATAAAATGCTAAGAAAAATTTTCATTTTTATGAACCTTCTTTTCTACCAAGAACAAGCTTGCTTGAAAGGAACTATCCTTTTCTCTGTTTTTATGAAGGCCTGCTCTGAACTTCGCACTCTTGCAATGTCAACTTTCTTTTGTTTCACTGTTCCGTAAAAACACCTTAAATGTACCTACAATGAAAAGCCAAACCCTAACTCATCCCCTGAATTTTAATCAGTGAATCATTTAATTCATTACTACCAAAAGGTTTGACATATTAGTTTATAATTGAAGTTTGTTTTTTCAATCATTAAACGGGTGAGAATTTAACTTTTTCATTATTAAATCTAAATGAAGGGATTTCAGCCAGAACTGTGATTGATGTCTGCCATTACTATCTGCAGCATATCAGGATTAAGATAGCATTAGAAATCATTGATAACTATCAATGTATTGAACAAACAGCCAATACTAATTGCAGGAGACAACTAACATGTTTAATGTTAAATACTCATGCAGTGTTTAATAAAGAAACCTGAAGAGAATTCAATCAGATGTCAGGTGCTGTGCAGGAAATTTAAATTAAAAAAAAAAGAAAAAAATATATAGGCAGAAGAAAAAGACAAAATCACAACTGTTTTGCCAATATGATACTATTTAAATTGGCAAAATGTTAAAAATTTTGATATTAATCATATTCTAATGAATGACTGAGAAAACTACAGAAGAATAACATAATTAACTACTCATAATTTCTCATTGTGCTGTGTTTTTCTGTGGTAGAGTTAATTTTCTTCATAATAGCTAGAATGAGCTCTATTTTCCATTTGTGTTGGAAATGGTGCTGCTAATATGGGGGGGTGCTGCTATTTTGTTACTGCTGAACTGTTGGTGCACAGAGCCAAAGCCATTTCTGCTTCTCATTGTACCAGCCAGAAGGCTGGAAATGCACAAGAAATTGGAATGAGACACAGCCAGGCCTGCTGACCCAAGCTTATCACAGGGATATTCCAGATCAAATGGCATCATGCTCAACATGTAAAGCTAGGGGAAGATGAAGGAAGGGGGAGGTTGCGAGCTATGTTGTCACTCATTCTGCTCTTTGGTTTCTTACATTTTGAAGAAGTAAAAATTTCATTTCTAATTCTTTGCCAATTTGAAATAGTACAGCAAAAGTTCTGATAACATCAGCTGGAAAAACATTGTATAATGAAATATAATTATTAATGCATGAAAATAGAATAATCTGTCTCAAACTCAAAATTAATTTTCAAAACTATAAATAACTGTGGTGGGAAGTTTATATAGCCAAAAAGCTCCAAACTGGTAAATAATAAATACAAGAAACTGCTGTGTAAAGAAAGACTAAAGATTTTTATCTTCTATATATTTATCATAGATGCAGAATACAGAATTGACTGCATTGTGAATTATGCTAACTATAATAAAGTACATCCTAGACAACTCTTTCCTGTATGGAAGAAATGCCCCCATTCCATCACTGCATCTCACATGATACATAAGCCTCACTGTTTAAAGACTAAATATCCAGGAAACTAAGCTACTCTGTTGGTTTTAAGCATGCTCAGTCATACTCCAATAGTACAAGTGTGGGACATAACTGAGAACATGTTTACTGCTGCATACATAGGTAGCAACCATTTATTCAATTTCAGTAGTTTCACCAGTGTGAAAATGGTTTTGATGACCTTGAGCTGAAGCCTGGTATTAATAGTAGAGAAAAACTAGAATATCATGAACTCTAAGAGGTTTCAGTATGATTATTTTCAGGTAGGACTGGACATTAATAAAGTCACATCCCGGTAATTTCAGTACTCGCAAACAGCAGAATTGTCTACTTCTAGAAAACTGTGCAATCATTAACTGTGAAAAAATGGATTCTCTATGCAGGAAATTCAATGACTCAAAAAAGTCTCCCATAAAAAACACTACCTGCAGACCCAGAGAAAATTTTTTTGCCCTACTCTTAGATAAAAGAAACACAGATGAACAAAAACTAGATTTATGCCTTGCACATAAACAGATAAAATCTGTACCACTGATTTCACACATAGCTCAAGGTGCAGCAGTGTTAATCATACACTTTATGCACTTGAGTCATCTTTTCATCATGCATTTTAAAATATTTTAGCACTGTCGCAGTTTAGGAATGTTACTCCCCAATTCAGTTTTTAGGGTCTTCTCGTCCATAGTTGGTGTTGTATTTCCACAGAGAGGACTATCTGGCCAAGAGAAGTTTAGGTCCTATTGCCCACTTCAGCAGTAATCTGCGCTTTTTAGGGATAGCTGATGACTCTGCACACCACAAGTTTGCAGTGTACTCTTGACTGCAGTTATATCTGGGCTCTGTCATAACCGGCCATGTATTTAAGTATTTATTGATAGTTATTAAATTTCTACATAATTTGCTTAGATTTTCAGTAGAAAAATGCATGTCTGTATTCATATTAACATACTTCCACTTGCATTCAGCTCTTTATGATATCTTTACTTTCAAATTATCTTTCAGTTATTAAAATAATGTTATGGTATCTGTTGGTCCCTTTGCTAGCCAGCCAAATTCCTATTTTGTTTCATTTTTATTAGTAGTACTATCAAGAGCCTCACCTGATACCTGTTATTTTAATAGAAAATAATATGCCTTTTGCACTTTAAAGAAGTGCCTTTCTAACAGGTTATTCATTTGAAGAACCTATGTCTTTTTTTTTTTGTTGGTTTTTTTTTTTTTTTGGTTGATTTTTCTGGTAATACCCTACATGTTTCTCTTTCTTTTACTGGAATCCTTATCAATAATCTATTATTAAGGTGTTTTGCTCCACAGCTGTTTTACTCATCTCCAAGTGCTTTGAGGTAACACTTGCTAACAGTAAATGTTGCAGTTGTCACCTACAGTTCTGGAGTTTGGACTCCATTAAGATAAAAGAGTACATTTGGTTTCATTTCAGCACAGACCTTTGTGACAAATTTGTGTACAATTTATAAGTAATAATGTACTGGTTATAAAATGATGCTTTTGTTGTTAATTGAGCAATGTAAAATTATAACAGAATATTTCCCTTTAATGGTTAATACCAGCTATCATCAGTAATTTGTCTTACACTACTACTTTTCTTACTGTGTAGCCACTGTTCATACAGAGTTCACAGTAAGTTAAAAAACGTGGTGTACAGGTTAGTGAACATTACAACACATAGAAAAAAGCTTATTTTATGTCTCTGTGACTTCATTATAGTGTTGTGTGCCTTTTGAGATATTCTATGGTGACTGGACATAGAAACATTTGATTTTGACTGCCACCAGTGAAGCAGCAGTACTTTTCCTGACCCTGTAGCTTTCTGTAAATAGCGGAGAGGGTCTGCATTGGATGATGATCCTAGGCATTATGCACTGAAGAACATTTGTATTTTAAAAATATTTCAGCTGCTACTAGTTGAGTCAAACTATTTTTCTAATGAACTAGAAAACTAGGGCAAATTTGTTTTCCAGAATTCCTTTTAATTAGAAATTATCATAATTTTCAAGACTGCCTGTCAAAAGGCTTACTTGATATCCTCAATCAGTTTAAAGAGTAGCAATAATCTTTCTGGCATAATCTGCATGAATCTTATTGTTTTGCCAAATGCTTAGTCACAGCAGAAGCCCTTTACAAATCCTGCTACATAGGAACTCTTGATGTAATGGTTCCGATTTTAAAAACATCAAATTATCTCCAATTTGTTTCAGTTTATTTCCCTCATGTGAATGGTTCTGTGCTTCAGTATAGCTTCATTTCTCTGTGTTAACCCACAGCAGGAGGGCAGATGTCACAGAGTGACTTTACTACCTGTATTTTTCCTCTCTGATAGAACTAGTTCACATGCCAGTTTTAAATAGCCTCCCCAAAATGTGTAATGGCCACCACCCACGGAGATCTAAGTCAGCCCCTGCTCAACTGGAACTTGGCCAAAACTGCGCTGCTGTGATGCAGAGCCTGTCACACTGCCTCTCCCTCTGATGTGGAAATGGAACTAACAGTCAGCAAATCTCTTTAATTTGAGTCTCTTAGTTGGGAAATATCAGTCGGAATCTTTACTTAAAATTCCAGCAGCCAGCAATAATGGCAAAAAGCCCCTTTCTAGTCCCCTGTCTAATCTTTGTTTAAACATCCAAAGGTGTGCAAAGCAAGGCTACAGAACTCTTGGTTTGCACAGGAAGAAAATGCATCACTCGTTGCTCATTTTCAATGAACAAACATCTCCTTAAGTAGCTTCTCTGACTCCTCAAGCCTTCAATGTACTAATCTTTATTTTTGAAACACTGATCTCTCTATTTTTGCAAATGGCAAAAAACATCTAATACTTATGCTAATATATTAGCATACATCTAATATATAGCTAACATCTAATATTATGACTCTTTGAATTTTTTAGGTTTAACCAGATGTAGAAAGTTCTTACTGCATATTGTGTTCCAACAAAAACGCATATTGCATTTATGTACAGTCAGAAATGTGCATATCTATGTTACATTAAATATGGGTAAAATTTGGACATGATCTTATAGAGACATAGCACGCTTCAAATTTTTCACTGAACCTGAAATAAAAAATGAGGTGAGGTGTGATGAATTGGGGATGAAGAGACAAAGGGATAGATTAGGTGTGAGTCAGCAAGTTGGCAGTTGCAGTGTTATTCTTGCTCATTTGCAGGTGTGGTGGGACAGAGAATATGTGAGGCAAACAGAACTTATGGAGGCAAACAGAAAACTGATTCACCAGCTTCTTTCTTACCATAATTGCCTCAAAAGCTACATTTCTTCTCCCCTTTTCAGTGGAAGCATAAATGAAAGAAAACAGCAACTGAACATACTTTATATAATATAAAAGAAATAAAAAGCTTGTTCACAGAAGTCGCTTGAAACTGACAGCTCACCAGGGCAGATATGGTGACTGATGCACCTCTTCGGACATTCCTCACTTCAGCTAGACCAACAAGACTGTGTGTAAGGGCACAGGGCAGAGCACAGCAATGCCCAGATGTGCTGAACTGCTTCGAATACGCAGATGTGTATAGGCAGATGACCGCGAAGTGGAGACAACTGGAGAGCAACAGCCTCCATTTACTTCAGGGGTTTTCTTGCTCCAAGGCAGAGTCCCAGAAGAAGTAGCACTTGGGAATGCCTGTCACACTTTCAGAAGTGAACATGTACTCCTGAGAGAGTATTCCCCATCTGCTCTAGGACAGATTTTAAACAAGAGCTGCCGAGTCCTTATGTGTATGTTTTGAAGTTACCTTGCAGTACTTGCTATAATCACTGCTGCTATCTGGCAACTCTTATTGTGATCAGCTCTTTAACCCAGATTCCTTAGAAATAAGACTCTCTGGGTAAATGGCTTGTGGTACCTCCATACTGGAGAAATGATTAATAAAGCAGTGATATTTCTGAGATGGTATGTGGACAGTTCATGCCACTGCTATAATCAAAACCATGATTCTGCAATCACAAAGCACTGACAGAAAATGACTTTGATATTGCTATGCCCTAAAGGAGAGGGGGGAAAAAAACCCCCAAAAATGGCAGCTAAATATTCAGCATCCAATACTTGCTACTGTGAAGGATAAAGTGCTTTCTGAGTCAATAGGAAACCAACCAGGAAACCAACCAGCAGATTACTAAAAGAAAACTTAATTTCACCCTTCACTTTGCTCCTGACTGGTCATGTCATAAAATCATATGTAAGGCTTCACTTCAGTCAAGCACAAAGCAGAGATACTAATAGAGCACATGGTTGGTTTTCTTTTTATTTCAGTCATCGAAGTGAAAAATAAAGTAGGCTTTTACAAGCATTAGCTTCTCTACCATTTTCCTCATGAATAAGAATATTCCAGATTAATTTTGTTCAAAACCAACAACAGTTTCTTTTAATTTTGTATATTTTTCTTTAAATTCCAGATTTTTGAAAGCTGTCTCACAATACACCATTTCCCATAGACATACACTTTCCACCATTTGCAACTGAATGCACAGAATCTTTGTCAGTTTACCTTAATTTACATTTTTGGTGACTAAAATATTTGACTGAAAAGCTTTGAAAAGCTATAATGGTCATCTTTGTCCTTCTCACAGAATTCTGGGGAGTTTGATTAAGACTTATGAACACATCTTGAGAATCTCTTGTTGCAGTTGCTATATGAATGTAAGGATTGTTTAATATGCAGGTTTTGACAAAGTCTCTTATATTCCTAAAATTTTACAATAGTCCTCCTCAGAACATGAACTTTTCTTGCTATAATTCATTTAGGCCAAATGAGAATGCTCTGTGGAAAATCTTTTTTTTAATGCAAAGTTCTTACAAAGCCAGTTTGCTTAGAAAATAGAAGGGTCTTCTTACTCAAGAACAGACTCTCATGGATATTGCTTTCTGGCGGTTCATCACAATGCTTCAGGTATACTAATCTTTTCAAGGGAGCACTCAAGAGAAAGTTTGAAATTACATGTGTTTATATATCTGTAGACAAACAATGTCTGTAGTAATAAGAATTTCCACCAGAACTTTCTCATGCACTATTTTAAAAATGATTTTGTGTTGCTTTTACTGAGCCTTTACTGTCAAAAACCAGCTTTCATCACCAGACTGGGGCCTTCTGTTCAGCATTTTTGGGGCAGTCAGGGGTGAGGGCATGGGACTCCCATGCCTGCATTAATAAATTGCCATTTGCCTCTGCTCTACTATCCATTGCTCCCTCTGCAGCAACAGATCATATACTGGTAGTAAATCAGATCCAGTATGTTTTCCTAATTTTAGTTTTAGGCTAATCTATCTAATAGTAAAAAACATCTGGTCTAGTTTTGCTTTAATCCTGATCTATATAGCAGGAATCTGATCACCAAGGGACCAGTGGAGTCACACCAGGTCAAGTTCTTTACCTGAACGGAGTTAATGCGGAATCTATGTCAATAATAAGGTACTGTTTTATATTATGGTATGTCATTTTTATCAGAGTAACACCAATAATAAAACTTTGATATTACAGCAGATTTAGACAATAAATTCCAGACAAGTAAAGAATCCCAGACTATGATACAGTCAGGATACAAGAAAGCTGAGCAAAATCATTTTGGTGTGAAATTGCCTATCCCCTCGTGCAACTTTGGTGGGGTTTATGTTATAAACAAGATAGCCTTTTAAAAAACTAATCCTTGTAAGAATTCTGCTTGGTAGACTCCCAGTCTACTCATGCTCCCATGCACCATGAATATCAATGCAGCTACCATGAAAATTGAGGAAAGAAGTTATAAAATTTATAATGGGAAGTGGCTTTTCATTCTGTACTTAATCTGCTTAGATGACAATAAGTAAAAAACAACTCTGGTCTCATGAGGAAAAAAAAGGAAAAATTGAAAGAAATTCCTCCCTGAATGTTTTTGTTTCTGCTCTCACTTGAATTTTACAGTACTTCCACATATTTTTGGAAGTATATTTCAATGTTTTCAACTTGCTAGAAACTATATTTTAAAATTTGTGTCTCTTTCTATGCTGTCAAAATAGCATACTACTTTGTTTCCTGTGTTTTATAAATCTGAGAGAATCTCAGGGTCATCCTGAGGCAACATGAGAGAATATAAAAAAAATTTTATAGCCTGGGGGTAAAAAAAAAACCTTTCCCAAATCAACAGTATGTTAGGGGATTTCTGCTCCCTAAAGTAACATTACTGCTTATGCACTCCTGGCTAAAAGTTCTTTTTTACTTGGCCTTAGGAAGAGTGCATAAACAGCAACATTGCTTTTGTCAGAAGGAATAAATTATTGAAATCAATTATTGTTTCTTTCAGACTACTGCAATCGGTCCACAATGACTTGATGCAAAAAATATCTTTCTTGCTTGATGTTTTTGTGAAGGTCAAATCAAATAAATAAATAAAAAAACCAGGTTTCTGGCATAAGACTTCTTCTATCCTCACAGATTTTTTTAGCTTTTACTTTGCATAATGCTGTGTTGGCAGGGAGTGATAGTCATATTGATAGTAGGTAGAAAACAGACACTGTTTTGGTCAGCTACATTATATAATAATCTACTTTTATCATTCTAAACCTTATGAAACCAGATTTGCTTCTACATAACATTTTTCTAGTATTCAAGTCTACAAGAAAGTGCTCCACAGAGCTACAGTTGAGGGTTACATGCAAACACAAGGAGAGAGCTGGGTACTGTTCAAGCTCTCTCACAACACAGGATGCCCCAGGGCAGGCATCTAACATCTGTTTTATACCAGACCAGAATCTGGCCCTTTGTTTCTCACTAAGGTCACTGTTTTTCTTTCTTTGTTGTGATTAAAGGTATTTCTATCTTATTTCTGTTGCCATAAAAATCCTTTGAGTGAAAGAGAAAATTCTTTTTCCAGCTGTATTTTCTAACATATTCTTGGCCACTGGGAAGACTATAAAGCATCCATGATTTTCAAGTTTTCTCTTTAATGTAGGTTAAACTACTGTCTTCTTTGTTACCATCTTGCTTATTTTTTAATTCCCTAGAGTCTTTGTCTGTCTGATGTCATACTTCAGGCCTTACACAAAACTCATTCTGAATATCTAACTTTTTCTGGAAAAGGTGACTACATTTAGAGGCTGCTCCCAGAATGGGTATTTCCTGACACCTGAACATTAACTGTCTGTGAACAACACATGGCTTCTTCAAAGATGTGTCATAGAGGGCAACAGCCAGAACTTCCTGCAGTTACTGAAATACCTCTGTGAGCAATATTGGTTCAGGGCTTTCAGATCCCGCTAGAACTTGAACTTGCCACAGAGGACAAGAGGTAACAGCACACATGCTGCCTTCTTGTAAAATTCAGGAGGAGCTCTGACCTCTCCTAACTGCAGGATGCTGTATGCTGATTGAAGTGCTTTGGCTTCATTAGACTTGGTACTGGAGGAAACACACGGACATACATACCCCCTGGTAGCAATATGTATTTTTCTAATTATTGACAGAAGGTGCTATTCAGTTTAATATTGCGGCCTGATGGGTTAAGGATTCTGAAACCACTGAATTACCACCTCGCTCTTGAGTGGCCTAATACATAAAATTTATATTTATGTATAGCTACCTTAATATAAGTGTCAATGTATGGATATTATACAGTAATTGTGAATCATATACTTTGATACTTCAAATTGACATACCTCCACTGGAGCCAGTGGCTCTATGTTTATTATCACTATAATTACAACAGAAGATACAGCTTTCAGTACCTTAAATTGCAATTTGACCGTTGTTATCATATATATCTGCTTCTTATTTGATAGATTATTTAAAGTTTTCCTTAGCTGCCTGCACCACTGCTGCCTGCTAGGTGTGCTGACAGTGCTTACTCAAACAGACTGGTTTGGTTTGAAAAGACATAATATATCACATTATTCTACTCTTGGCCCACAACAATTGATTTACCTTGTGGGAGCAAAGATTCTGTTCACACTCTTACAAAACAGGGTCAGTGTTGCTTGAGAATGCCAACATCTTAGTATTGGTCTGTGGGGCTCCTGAATCTGATGGCAGAGCAACTTCTGCTTCATTCTACAGGAGCTAATGGCAGCCTGAGAATATTTCCTATATGAATAAAAAGTTGCAGTGTAGTTGCTCCCTAAATTGTGTGATGTTTTCCTAGAGATACTGTTAGTAACATTTCTAGCTCTGAAACCAGAGCTCTCTATGTTCTTAAGTCATCATGTTTTATTCCATAAGCCTCAGTACAGCTGATAAAACTTGGAGACATTTCTATTTCCATTTACAGAAAATTCTTTAGATAACAAAAAAACTTGTTTAACTGCAGGAGGTGAATTTGTCTTCTTCAGCTGATAGAAAAGTATATTGGTTTTCTGGTCAGAGATTCTGTCAAAGAATACTGGCTCTCAAATTGATGGTCATTTTTTGCCTCATGCAGTGCATGAAATATGTTATTCATTTGATGATACAAGAGTTAGTTTAAAAATTCAGGATTGACTGAGTTCTCCTGAGTGAAAAGCTGTCACATCCATGTATTCTCAAATAGTTTTACATATGACTTAGTGAAGAAAACTGCATATACTTATTCTGACTTTATAGATGTATAGACTTAATTCTCTGGTGTGGGCTTCTGGTACTAGTAGGGGACAGAATTTTGGTCAGCCCTACACAAACACACAAATTATTCAGAACTCAAAAATATTGTACATGGAATACTTGAAAAGATGCAGAAAATAGACTTTTCAGGTTTTTACATGTAGCCTTATGTAACCTGGAAAATATAATGAAATTAAATCAATGATAAAAGGAATCATTGGCATCTCCTAAAGAAATACAAATTCCAGAAGATCTTCACTATAGTCTAAGTTAACAAGAAAGTGATCTAAACAGCACTGATAAGAAGGAAGGTGAGGAATCAGAAAAGGACCCTGTTCATTCTTCATCTCTGTTTCTAATAATCCTAATTTACTTCCCTTTCTCTGCTGCATTTTTCCTGCCTGCTTTCCTTCTATCTGCTTTTTTTTTTTT
>VWZN01013185.1:56159-78162 GCA_013396955.1 Regulus satrapa
TTTCTTTTAAACCCCAGAAAGATGAGGATATCAGGGAAAAACTGCAAAGTGTTATTATTTAAGGCAGACTGGATGATGTAGAATAGACAAAAGGGCTTGCCCAAGAGGAAAACAACTTTGCTTGCAAAATTATGTGAGCCCTTCCAAACAACTGTATAATGTGCCTGGAAAATATACCATTCTGACATTAGGAAATGTACCATCCTGATGTTGTTTATTGGACCACATGGCGTGTGTGATGTCTAGGTAAGTGTAAATAATCTGTGAGAATTGCTAGGCAACAGAGTCCAGTCTCTGGAATGAGTGTGCAAGGAATGGTTTCATCGTTTTTTCATTGGCTGAATGGGTTGCTTTTTCCAGCTTGCAGAAAAGCTACATAGGTGAACTACTAAAATGAAACAAAATGTTTCTCCTTCAACCAGTTTGATAATTTTTTGGCTGAATTTAATTCTCACTAGGTTTATGTTCTCAAAGCTCCATGAAAACAACAACACTGATTCCTTGAAATTCATAGCATTCCCTGAGAGCAGAATCAATAGAAAAACTCATCAAATACAAGGAATTATTAAGAGAAATTTCTTCAACAAAGTTTTAAGAGAACTTACAAGTAACAGAGGAACAGATAGTAGCCAATTTTTCTTTACATGACAGATTTTAATTTATATATTTCTATTAAATACATATGGTGTAACTTGTTGCTAAGTTGTGTTGTTATCACTGCCACCTCTTCCTCAGACAAAAGGGCAGTGGTATTTTGTGGGAGAAGGAGATCTATCATATTTGTGTCATTTTCCATGCATGTTTTGTGAACTCTAGCTGCTACAATAAACCATGTTATAAGTTTCATGTTATATTTTAAGAAGCAAAATATTGAAACAGATAATATCATTGTGTTGCACTCAAGTAGTTGCCAATATGTTGCAACTTTTTCCACTTTGGTAGCAAATAGGCATCCACATTTTAAAAATAAAAAAGGGATAGGGAGTATAAATAAAATGTTCAGTGCTGGTGTCATAAGCTGTATTAGTTCTCAATTGCTTTGTTAGGCAAAAGAAAACACCTCTACAGCTGGCATTTATCAAGACTGATTTTTCTTCATTGCCAACAAGTGTGCAATTACTGCATAATTGCAGGGCACAATAAAAAAATACCAAAACCACATATTATGTATTTTACCTGGTTCTTTGATAAACAAGATCAACAAGGACTTTGTAAGAGTGTACCTTCTTTCATTCCCTGAAAAATATAATCTACCAATCAGACTGTATGCTCACGTGGGTTGTAAAGAAAGCAGTGTCTGGAGTAATACTGCTAGTTTTGGTTTAATCTTCCATACACTGATAAATAACCACTACCCATTCAAGGACACATTATAGCAGGAAGAGAAGTAGAGTACCATCAGTAACCTTAAGCTTTCAGAAATCCCCAGTAAATTTCCAAACTTTTGGGAATTGCAGAATTTTATAAAAACAATGTAATGGTCTTAGGCAGATGTGTTTTATGCATATACACATTAAAAATTCTCAGAAGTTGTAAGTTGTAGGTAACATGCACAATATTTAGTCTACTTGGGGTTAGCCCATTACCTCTTGGACTCCACTAATTCTTTCTCTTTCTCTAGAGAAAGCAATATAACTTCGGCACACTTCTCCTCTCTTACAGATAAACCTATATCTAGCAGTTACTCAGTTTCCTTTCACACATGCTTTCACTTGGGCACTCTGTTTTGTATTTTCCTTGCCCTTGCCCTCAGCTCCCTACATCTGTCATATGTTGCACTTTCTGACTTTCTCCTGAAGTGGCCAACTTTATAACAGAGTCTAATGTTTATAACAACCTATTAATATGCGATTAACAGTAGTAAAATAGAGTTATTTCATTTCTTGAATTAACTTTAATTAATATATGCACATAAGTTTGATATGGAAATGTGGAAGAGTAGTGACAAAAGAATTTAACAGGCCTTATTTTATGCCTTATAACTATAATTCCAGGAAAATGCAATCATAATTTCCCATGTCTCTGCCTTATAATAACACCTTGTAACATTAAATGTAGTTATATTATCAATACTGATTTATGTTTATGAACTTTATATGGCAAAAAATACAATGAAAAGACACACATTCAGTCTTGTCCAAGATCCTTACAGAATGAAATAAAACAAAGGCCTTCATTTATTGATTTTATAAATGCTTGCATGGTGGCAACTAATGGCAAGTTAAAATTGAAAACTAGTGAGAGTTGCTCAACCTCAATTTTTCCAATGTACTCCAGGAGTTAACAGAAAAATAATGAGTCCTATTTTCTCTGAACAACAGCTAGCAAATATTTAAGTTGCAAATTTCGCAAAGAAAATGTGGTGAGTCTAGGAAACTAGATGCAGTTTATAATGGGACTCATCATGATGGTCCAGACAGCAGGTGCCACCAAATATACTAAGATAAAAGCCCCAAGAATAATTAACTGTGAGGTAGTTTATACTTGTATACAGTTTTCTTTGCAGATAACAAAGGAAATTTAGGAAATGTATCACACTGAATGTAATACAATAAATATTTATTTTTATTCAAACTAGGTAGTATTTTTCTAAATAGAAATTTTTCTTAAAAAGAGTTACAGAAACTTACCTACAAAAATTTGAAAACACAAATTTTCTTTAATAAATAAAGAAGGCTCATTAAAAGAGTAATTTATGATACTAACTACAAGTTCAGAGCTAAATAAATAAGGCACTTTGTGACAAGCAAACCAGGTTTGGAGTTTCATCTTTCATTTAAACATAATTACTTTACATTTACACACTCAATTAAAGGAAGTTTTAGGATCAAGAGATTAATAATCATGAATTTACCGAAAGAACATCAGTATATTCCTCTAATATTATTTTACTTTATTGTGCTTTATAAGAACAAGGTTATGTCAGTATTCTGTTAAAAACTGAAATTAACATTTCTTTTTGTCCTGTTCTGATTTCAGCTGGTAATATTTGCTCTTTGGAAGGCAGCATGGACTAATTAATAAAGAACCAAACCAGTCACTGACCAGAATCTTCATCAGTAATTTCATTTGTCTTATCATCTTCAAGTACACAAGACCATGAAATGCCTATTTTTACTGCCTTACAGTACAAGCATCAAAGATTATTAGAAATTCCATGTGCAGTGTTAGAGACAATTACAGTGCCCTGTACCTTATATAATTGTCTAACGTAAAATGACATGGAAATTTATTTAGAAAGAAAAAGTCATCCAAATCTGGGAATTGTTTATCAAATGTCTAAGACGAGTCTTTATCACAGTAAATATTTCAGCTGTGGTAAGATGCTTTTCTATATATTTCATCATAATTTATGCAGTAATTAATTCAGGAAGGTCCTAAATCCCATATTATGCAGTAGGAAAAAATCAGATGATCTTAATATCTCTCTCTGGCTTTCAGTATACATTATCTAATTAACAGTTATCCTGAAGCTGTGAAGAGTCTAAACACTTGTTTCCCTTAACAGCAGTTACACTAATTTCCCTTTTGAGTGCACATTTGGTTTTTCAAGTAGTTTTTATTACAAGCATAGATATCTAAAATGCACACTAGGGTTAATCTGTCCTCGTTCTTGCAAAGGATTCATTTGAGATTGTGCAAGCCTAGGCAAAGCAATTATTTGCTTCTTCTACAACAGATATAATGACAACAGCAATTGTAGCAGCTGCTAGGTGTATTTCAGAAAAAGCAAAAGAAACTAGATGCATGAAAAAATAAATAACCCTTTTGGATGCTAATATTTTCTTCTTTAATGGACATTATTCCAAGACACTTTTTGTAAATGAGTGCTCTGTTTTCATGAAATCATTCTTTTCTTGATAACCTTAGACTTAAAAGGAAGTCATATATATAAAACATATTTTTTCCTTTTATTGTTTCTACTCGGATCATTTTAATGACCTAATTTGGTCTTAGTTGATTTCATCATATTTTTCTGACTGCTGGGCAGCATAATGTTCTCCAAAGACTGCAACTATTCCATGGGAGGACCTGCTCCACCATGGAGAAATCTCTGACTGATTTTCTCTTCTGTTTCTCATTTCTTCCTCTGTAGTTCTTTCTCTCTTTCTTTATATTTCAATTTCAATTTCAGTTTCAATCTCAATCCCTTTCTTGCTTTCTCTCTTTTTCCTTTACACTGTGTGCCCAGATTCCCCCTTCCTTTGTATAATTTTCACTCCCACTTCCAGAAGATCTTGACACACATGAACTGAAAGGAAGGGCAAGGCAAAGGCAAAGGCGAAGGCAAAGGCAAAGGCAAAGGCAAGGCAAAGAAAGGCAAGGCAAAGAAAGGCAAGGCAAGGCAAGGCAAGGGTGAAAAATACAGTAGGAATAAGTAGGATGGAAAAACATATTCTGAAATGATATTTTTACTTTTCTTGTGTATAAATTATGCAAAAATTGCATTTTATGCGGGGATATAAAGATAAGATTAAAATTGTTACATGAAAATCTTATAAAATGTGCTCTTTCTACATTCAATGGCTTGCTCACTTGCTCAATGTTTTTGGCAGTCTGATCAAAGGTACATGGCAGTCAATGAGATGTTTTTCAACAAGTTTCAAAGGATGCTTCAGAAAATAACTTTTAGAGGACTATTAAATAACTTTTTTAACAGAAAATAACTTTTAGAAGACAGAAAATATAGTGAAAATCAGGAGAAGAGTGTGTGTTTAATTCATAAATATAAAATATTTTGCACCTAGAAAAAGAGAAAGAAACATTAGTCACTATTTTTTACCAACACTACACAGTTGTTTTAATGTAGAAGATTGATTTTGAAAAAGCAGTGAATTAACCCAGCCCTCATAAATGTTCAGTATTTTATCCATGACACAACTTTTCTGAGATACAAATTAGACAGCATTCAGAGTTGTGTCTGTGGCATTTTTGAATTTCATTTTCTGTGTTAAGAGTTTGTTTATCAGAATTCAACTATTGTTCAATGTAATTTTTCTTTTTCAAAAGGTTGCCTTTAGGAAAGTTGGGTCTGGTTCTATAATCCTTGAACGTGATAATAGGGCCTGGTTGCTGAAGGACAAGGAGTGAGGAAAGGTTGCAGTGCACAACTGAAGTATGTATGTTATGGTTTTTCTAAACAGATATAAATCATACACTGAAGTGTCAGCGAATGAGTAACACACATGCTTTTCATATCCAGTCAAACTTTAAGAGAATGAAATATGTTTGCTAGTATCAACTCGCCCCAGTAGACAGTAATCCACATCACAAGAAACACTTAATTGAGTCCATTTGGCAGTTGCTGCTCAGCAGGGGCCTTGTAATGAAATAACATGTAATAACATACCTCTCATCCCAAGAGAGAGTGTCCCTGCAGGTCAAGGTTGAGGTCATTTCAAGGGCAAGGTCAGGAAGCTTATGTTGTAGCTGCTATTGCCACATCAAATTACATTTTTACTTTTCTTTTTTTTCTTTAATTTTTTTTTAAATGGAGAAAATTTATTTAATAGACTTTATTCTAGCTTTTAGCTCTATCAAACATGTTTGCTACATCTCCCAGCAAAATCTCTGTCATATTAGAGAATATTATCACTCAAAATTAATGCTTCATACATGTTATTTACTAAACTAATCTTAATGGATAAGTCTATGAGTTTTAGTAAATTACTGCACAAAATACTTTTCCAGTTAGCAAAGAGTATTGACACAAACTAAGACAACACAGTACGTAGATTATGCTAAATACCTTACCAGAATTGCTGAGTAACTTGAGGAGATGCAAAGAAAAGACAGTGAAAGAAAATGAACCTTAAATTCTAACTCTACCGTACTATTGTACAACAATAAAATATTTTATAATTAGGGATGTAAAAAGGTTTCAGTATTTGCTTTAATGAAGCAGCATTGGAATATATCAACAAATTATCAACAATTGACAAGTTAAAGAGGGAGCATATCATTATTTCTATCCAAAATAACTTTTTTTAAAGTCAGAGTTTATAGCAAAGGTCTCAATTAATAATTTCTTACTGAGCTACTTAGCAAAGTTAGGCCTTGATTACTTGACTTGAAGGTTAGCAAAGAGTAGACAAGAAAAGTATAATTTTTGGTTTAATAGTTTTCCCAATAGGTATATGAAGAATTAAAATCCTTATCTCCACTTCTGAATTCTTTTTTGTTTTCTTGTTGAATCCAATATTCTTATAATGTAGAGCCTGTACTCATTTCCAGAGACCTTGATCTAGAAGTCTGGCCTTTTCCCAAACTAGTCTTAAGCACAAGGAAAGACTCAGGCTACCTTCTGGGCCTTATATCATGTGTTACTGACTAACCAAAACCATCTGATTGCATTATAGAAATATGGAAATGCCTGTGATATATTCATTCATGTTCATTTTAAAATGGTGTAATAGAGAACTAAACACCTCACCTATGTGGACTTGATTTTCAGATGGATTCCTTATCTTTCCAATGCATGCTGACAGGAAAGCAACTAAATTCAGGCAGCCTTCATCTTTTCAGAATCCTTTCTTTTTCTCTTCATTGACTGTGGAGAGCTTTGGCAGTTACATATGATAGTCTGGATTGCTGCTCTGAAAATGCTCTGAATTAGCTATGAGGATATGCCTCAAATAGGCATTTCCAGTAAGCAGACTGCCTTCTACTCTTACTTTACAGGCATAATATTCTAGTTTTAACAGATATCCCAAAATTAATTACCTATTTTTAATGCATAGCAGGGATCTGATTTTATTAACCTCTAAACGAACTCAGACAATGCAGCCAGAAGCCTTGAATACTTCATCAGATTGCCTGTTTGTTTGCAAAGCAAGCATCTGCACTCTGCTTCTCTCTCAAAGATTTCAGAAATAAATTATTTTGTGGTAAATGCAAGGAACAGTAAATGTGTACACCAGCTGACTGAATGTGACAAGATTTTGGTAAGTAATAATGATAGTTCAGTCAAGGAGAACCTACACAAAGAAGGACCAACAGTTATTTTCAGAAGGTAAAAACTATTGCTAGCACAAACAAATAGATCCAGGCTTTGGTTTTGATATGGCAAAATTAAATAACTTACCAAGGTGTTGTCCATTTTCCAGAATGTAATAAAAATTTAAATGGTTCAGATCATACTGTACATGATTTAGAAGAACAAAATCTAAATAAAAAGAGCTCTTTAGAAAAAAAATGAATTTAAGTAAGCATTTAGTGCATCTGAATAGGGATGAAAAGGAAAGAAAATATGTGCTGGGCTGTCACTAACAAACCTGGAGATGGCATCAAATTTTTTTTGTGCTGTTAGCATTCAGTATGGATGTAAGGAGAAACATTTGTTTTCAAAGGTGTTTGGGAAAATCAATCTCTAAAAAATGCCATCCCTCCCCCAAGAGACATTTTGAAAATATCGTTTCTTTTTCACCATTTAGGTTGCAGGACTGTGTCAATGTAAGTGGCCAGCAAGGTTAGGGTTAATAGAGCACAGTGATCTTTCCATCTAAGTAAAAATGTGTAACCATAGCCTAATTCTACCTTAGGATATAACTCTGGTTACGTCTCAATTTATAGAAATAATTAGATCAAATTAGATCATGGAAAGTTTAATTAACAAGGCATAGTTTTGAATTAAAGTCCATTTTCTATGGAAATTGGAAAAGATCTAAGTAATTCAGTACTCATTATATCATGATTTAGCATCAAGCATCATGGGGGCTGTAAGTCAGATTCTATGTAAAAAAGCAAAGAGGATGTCAACTCTCCTAGATTCTGGACAGTATTTTGATGTCTTGTCTCTGTTCTGGAAAAAAAATAAACATGTTTTCAATGTTCAAGGGAGTTTATCAGACTAGCTTTGAACAGGAAAAAAGTTCATTTGGACTATTAACTAGACTGAAAATTTTGTGTCATGGTTCTTTGACATGCCTCACCATAAAAAATGTTAAATGTAATTCTTACTTTTTGGTATTTTTGAAATATGCACATAATCTACTACTAACATGAAAGGGATCATTATGAAATATTTCACCCAGTGCAACAGTGTCTAATTATAATTAATTCTATTAACATTCATTATGATAAATTAATTTGTATTAATGTGGATGTAATCTCATTATTTGATCAGAATTTAGAACTAATTAGTCTCCACCTAGTATAAAGAGTTATTTATTATACATAGAGCCTCCTTTGCTTTTGAAGTTACTCTTGAACATAATATACTACTCTGTATTAGAGAATCTGTAAACTAGCAAAACTATCATCTGTAAGACACTTCCTGATGCAGCACTACCTCAATTATGTAAGTTCCCGTTCTCCTTAAGGCTTTGGGCTCCCTTGCTACTCAGTCTGAGTAGACTTTTCACAGGGGATCCATTCAATATTAGTAACAAGGATAAAATTAATCTTTTATCATGTCCAAAGTCCTTTTTTGTTCAGCCTGTAGATGTTATCACTGTATTTTAAATCTCTAGGTGTGATGTTTCCATCAAAGATTTTTCATTGATCTACATGTATTTAGAAGAACTGGTTTTAGTGGAAACATATACATCAAAGTTGTTAAGGATGAGATTTTGTAATGTGTTTATGAAAACCTGTTGAAAGGGAAAAGGGACAGACTTTACCACTTTGGCTTTTGTTCAGCAATGCTCTAGGAATCAAGAAGTTTCACTGAAATCAATAGGACCTATTACAGATGAAGACACAGCTCACCATGAGTAGGGATCTGGCTACTAGGAGAGTAATATTGAGATTGCTTTCATTTTAATGACTGAGAAACTCTAAAACATTCATCCATGCTTTTGGGTGAAATGAGTAATGCCCACTAAAGTTACAAGATTTATGAGGGATGTCCAATTCAATTTCATTACAAAAAAAATTAAAAATTGCTTCCCTGCTTTTAAAATTAAAACCATATGCAAGGAACAGTGTTTTTCTAAATTGATGCAGCTACTGAGAAAAAGAAAGTCTTTAAATAAGAAGTGTCACTTATTATTTTTTCCACCATATTTATAGAATTAGTTAGAAGAATATGCCTTCATGATATCTGCTAGGGATTGTTTCAAGAAAGTTCTAGTCAGTGTTTCATAAATGAAATAGTTTTTTGGTCCTTCAGACACATAAGTGACCTTAGATAATTGTGCTAAAAATGCTGTAACTCAAAAGTCCCATATCAGCTTTGGATATACTCCATATCTAGAAAGACATGCCAGCTCCTTTCCCAGGAGAAGTCTTAGTGCTCAGCTAATACCTGAGAGATAACACACTGAAAAGCTCTATGGCTTAATTGCTGGATTGACCGGGATATGATATTGCTCTCATTGCTTCAGGTAAGTGAAGGGTGAAAAGCCCTTCCCAAATTTTGGACTGTTTTAAAATTAATTTAAAGCTTTATGTTCCCATCTTTACCCTAAATTGAGCAATCTGATGTGGAGTCAAACCAAAATGCACATCTACATTTGAGCTGAAAATATGGCTCTTTACTTCCTAGGGTATTGAAGTTTGAATGTACAATTGAGGTCGCATGTTCAAGCAACTGAAAAGTTTATGTCTAGCAGACATATAGTGGATAATACATATGCTAGATCTATACCACAAGTGGTGGTAAAAATATTTAACTAATACATTATTCAATAAGGCTTTTATCCACCTTTTTCTACTTAAAATTTTTTAAATAAAACAGGTACAAGGATCTGCTTTTGTGAAATTATATTTTCTTTACAAAAACTTCTGAACACTTTTTCTCTTTGCATGTCCCCAAAGCTCACAAAAGAGTGGACTCATTTCCTAAGACACATCGATTTTATTTTTCTAAATTTCAGCATAGGAAACTGTATTTACAATGATCTAATAATATTGCCCAAAATGTCAATGATAAGTCTGTCTTTAACAAAAACTGAACATACATTAACATTCATCCTGACAAAGATAAATTTTTAACTGCACTTTGCATATTTAAATTTCTTCTTCTGTTTAGAATAAATGCATCTTTGAATTTTATTACAGTGCCTGCTGCTTTGTGATCATATACATTTCTGGTCTTTACTGTTCCAAAAATTGTCCCCCAACAAATGAGTGGATGAGTTTAACCCAATACCACTTTTATTTTTGTCATTCACTTCTTACTTATTTATCAAAATAGTCTGTAGGTCATACCAGCCAAATCATCGAGTCAAAGAGATTTTCCCCAAAGCTGATTTGAGGCTACCTTTAAACTGTCAAATAGGCACTTATCTTAAGTTTGAAGAAGTGTCCTTTGTTTGCCTGGACATATTTGCCTGGCGATATCACCAGAAACAAATATTTTGTAAACTTTTGCTGACAAAAAGTTATTCTGGAATATTTTGCACATTTGGAAAGAACAATTCAGTACAAGGACACAAATTTTCTGATAAGTTGGAATGGAAGAATTTAACAAGATTTCTGTACTGCATTGTCTAAAATCAATAGGTCTTTGGAGTTCAAATAGAGGCCCAGTGGAAGGCTGTGTTTTAGAATGGCATATGTCTGATTTTTGAAATACCTGGTAGATTGTGTATGGGTTTAAATCCCTCAGCCATTCCCAGGACTTTTCAGCACATGTGCGTTTTTGATCTCAATAGATACAACTACAGTTATGACCACAGACACACATCTTAGCCGAAGGGCCTCACTAAATCCCATAGTGGCAAAAAGAAGCATATGCATGGCCCCTTGGAAGTGGTTTAAACTGATCCTGAATAATGCAAAATCAATTGATTTGCACCAAAACTTTCCATCTTCCTAATCATGCATGGATTATGATTTGCATCAAAAGGTAAAAACCATCCAAAATCTTTTCATTTGTTGAATTAAACACTTTTTTATTTACATTACATATATGACATTATAGAAATGTCCAAGGCTTAACTTCACAGAGTTTAAATGCATGAGTTGTAACCCACAGAAAAAAGAAGTGATTCTTTCATCCTAGATGTGACTCTTAAAATTGAAGCAGTATTTTCAGGAACACCTAAGGGATCTAGGGAGAGAATTTCTATTATATTTCAGTGGGATTTTTGCCCATAACCTCTTTAGCCCCATTTAAAATCTCAGTCAAAGATTAGTCTCAGAACGAAATGTATCTTTTGCATACCTGGACAGGTCAAAGCTTCTGCTGGAATGGAAGTTGAGCTCCCTTGTACATCAGGCTCAGACCTATCTGTATGGAAGTAGTCAAAATACATGCAAGATGCAAAACTACAACATAAAACTCATTAGTTAAAAAACCTGCAACAACAGTGCTTTACAGATGGAAAACCAGAAGCCATTTCATAGTAAGTGTTTGGGGACATTTTTATAGGTTGCAATCTACCTTCATGAATACAGTAGAGACCTAAGTAATTGTAATTTTTATTTGATTTTCCTATTATTTTATGATTAAAATAAAGGTACTAGAAGAAGTCAGAGCTGAATTTTGAAATTCAGGAAATTACTTCACACAGTGATTGCTCTATAATTTAACATTTGGTGCCATTGAGAGTGGATTAGAGAGAGCTGCCAGCCTGAGCTGTTTTAAACAAATGGAAAATCATTAAGAGTAATCTTTTGAATCTTTGTGCACAGGGCAGCAACTGCTGGAAGGAAGCAAGACCAGAAGAGGACCTGTAGAGATTTGGGGAAGCAGACAGTGCTAGATTAATGACTGGCATTGTCAGAACTGAGTGATGGGGAGCTGCAGCAGCTACATAGGCTCACCCCTAGTAGTGGGTGTTGCCATGGGTACCAGCTCAGAGGTGTCACATTAAAAAAACGGGGGGAAAAAGGAGAGACTGATGAACAGCAAAAGGGAATAAAGGATATGCACACCATAACAATATAAACAGACATTCTGCCTACACAACAGAAATGGGGTTTGTTATGATATAGTAGAATATGGGAAAAAGAAGGAAAAACCAAAAGTGTTTGAATTCTAAATAAAACCCTCTGAATAGCATGACCTAATTTATATATCTATGATTGCACATTTTTATTTATTGTTTAAAGTCCGGGCAATGATATTATTAATCACACATTGTCTGACAACAGAAAAGAGTTATTTGTGGCATGCAATCACTATTCATAAATTTATTATTATTTAAGGCCACGTGAAGTCTATAGAAAAAAAAAAAAAACCCTTAAAAATTATTGTCATTTAAAATCACAACTAAATTTCAATTCAGCAAGTGACAACAACGTCCCTAACCATCCCCAGCATAAGCAGTCATCCTTTAAATGAGATGGACTGCTTAAACACTTGGTGATTTGTATTTTATCAAAAGTAATCTTCTGAGGTAGCACAGGAGCTGTTTTTAATAACTTAGCCAGGGGCTGAATACCAATCATGAGGAATGAAACACCTTTGGCTAAATGGAATGGTCACAAGATACAGAAGAAAAGGAAAAAAACATCAAAAAGCCCCACACAAATAAACAACGCCTTCACTCTTGAGGCACTTTGAGCAAATGTTTCCCAAAGGGGAGATACTATTTTTGTCACTATAATGTTTAC
Source organism: Regulus satrapa (assembly GCA_013396955.1). Lineage (NCBI taxonomy): Eukaryota > Metazoa > Chordata > Aves > Passeriformes > Regulidae > Regulus > Regulus satrapa. The sequence goes on from VWZN01013185.1 coordinate 68,664, forward strand.
TTGTTTGGCTTGCGTTTCAGTCAGATAGATGTATGTGAAGTCTTTATTCCTTCAGATCTCTTGAACGTTTGCATAACCTCCATGTTCAGTGAAATAATTGTGGTGGTTTTGGCATCAGGAAGCTTCATTATGTGATAAAAATTCATTTGCAGCTGCTGAGAAATAAACAGATATCAACGAGTACATTAAGTACAGAATAGATTAATGCTATGATTATTAAGTAGCATTATACAATATATAGAAAGTTATGTGAATTCTGTTTTGACTGACTTCTGTAGAACTAAAATTTAATTAACCAAGAAAAAGTGAACATAGAAAAGATCTGGTGTAATGGGAAATAAGGAGGTTTAGTCCTGATTTCTAGTTAGCTTGCCTATCTGTTTCTCATGCATAACAATTTCTGAAATGCTTTGGCAAAAGCAAGTTGTTTGAAAATAATATTTGCTTTATATATTTTAAATATTTTATTTTTATGAATTTCTTAAATATGTTTACATTTAGCTGCATTTTTACAGAGCAAGCTTATCTTTAATTTTTATCATTAATTGAAAAGCTTAATTGGTTGAAACTTGTTATGAATAGATTTTGTAAACCTTCCATACTTAAAAATTCCAGATAAGTTGTGTACTATATTACACTTTTCAGAAAACACCATGTGTCTTTTAACTATCTGACCTCTAAACAATCTTTCAGTTAAACCTAGTAAAAAGAGGGGAATGGAAGTCAGAAAAAAAAAATGAGGTAAGAAAGAAAGCATGTAAGTGATACAGCTGTGTATTGCCAGCTGCCTCCCGCTTCTTTTGGACATAAACCAGTGAAATGTCTGAGGTTTCAGATAAACAAGTATTTACATTAATAGGTACACCACACTACTAAGTAAAAAGGCATTTTTACCCAATTTTGTAATTCTCTTGGGTGGGAATTTTCCCATTTTGTTGGGGACACTAAATGTTTACCTGTAATTTCCCCGGGAGGGGATTCCTTTCTATTCATATAATCCACAGAAGCAGTGCCACTAAAAAAAATTGTGTCTGCTATGATAAGTCATGTTATCAAACCAGACAGATTCAAGAGAAATTATTTGGCACAATGGGTGTCCCAAAGTTCATTTTCAATATACTGAGTCAAGTTCTGAGCAAATTGATCATGGTTAAAGCTTACAATTATTTGTTTGCTCTTGAATGATATCTCTGAAATTGTTTGCTATCCTTTAGCTTCTAAAGTGTAATACAAAGCCATTACTCTCTTATCTTCAAAATCACCTTCTTGATTACAGTGAAATCAAATACAGTATTCATTAACACTAATCCAGTCTTCTGTCTGAAGTAATATTTCTTATTAGACAAACACCAAAGTGTATCAAAACAACTTTATGTGACCATCAATAAATCCTACCATGCAGACTTATATGGAAATTATCCTTGTGATGTCTGTGTTATTGTATTTTACAAATCAAAATGTGAGTTATGTCTTCACAGGGCTTTCAAATTTACTTTTTTTCATGAAAATTAAAATCCCATCCTCAAAAAGAAGCATACACACTGAACAGAAACAATCAGTGAAGACAATTATACGAACAAAGGTGGGGGGGGGGGAAAGGAAGAAACGTACATATTTGAAGAAGAAACTTGGCCTTTTAGTTGTGTCTTTGTTTTTCAAAACTATTACATCAGAATTTGGTATATGGGAAATAAATAATAAGATTAATATCTGAAGTTCATAACTAAAAGTCTAATTGAAACTAATTCACAAGTTACCTTTTCTGGAGTATGCTAAACTATATTATATGCAGAAATGCCTAGACACGTAAGTGGATTACTCAGCAAGTACAGTTGACAACATTCTGTGACAGAATGTTTAACTCTAGTAGTCACAAGACCAAACAAAATTGTTTCCAAAATATATTTTTTAAAATATAGATTACAAGGCTTTGGATAACATATAGTGTTCAAAAATGGGGCCATCTCTATCCTAAGATTTTATCAGAGAATCAAAACTTTTTTTTAAAAATTTTTTTTAAGAGAGGCATTTGCTCATGCTTGAGCAAAATCACTTTCTTAAGCAGCCCAAATTAGTCCTTCTCTGAAAAACAATCTATGCTTTTAGGATCACATGGTATTTTCAACAATCACAGTAAAATGAGGATGATAACAGACAAATCCCTCCGGCTACTGCATCTTTTCCTTCTCCTCCCTCCTAAACACAGAGACCATATGATGGAACACACAGAACCACAAATTACTGTAGTGCACAGTTCCTGCTTAATAATGACATCCCATAAGTTAGCAAAAATCTGCCAACATCTGCAAGCTTCTCTGCAGTGTTGTGAGCCAAAGTTAAAAATCATGTGTGACAGTACTGTGGAAAATACGATTGATTCCATTCTGATTGTGTCAGTTCCAAACACAGACAATATTGATGATGCTGTACAGTAATCTTATTGGACTTGGGCCCAACTGAACATTGGTCTTTGTCAACTCATTATTCCTCTATCAGAGGGATCTCACTAGATTGATCTTGCCAGAAGCTCTTGATGTGTCTCACAAATCACTGTTCTGCTGTTGGCAGGCAGATTCGAGTACTGCACAGTAATTGCTGGGTTTTTTCCTTTCCCCAGAAGGCAGTGACTACATACTGCAAGTCATTGTCATATGAGAGAATATAACTGTCCTAACAAGATAATGTAGTTAACTGTGCAGTGTCTGATTGTGCCAAAAAGATGTGGTCATATATGTTACTAAAGGAGCAAAATTATTTCAAAGATAGATAAACTTTTTTTTCTTTATCCTTACTGTCTTTCAACTAAATAGCCTAGCTTTTTACATTGTTGGTGTGAAAACTTGTTTGGATAAATTATATTATTTTAAATTATATTATTTTAAACTGCAATGCAAATATGGAAAGATCCTAATTGGCCTCTTACCATTTATGAATATACAAACAAACTACAATGAGTGTTTGTGCAATTAATACTGCACTGCAAAACTCAGACACAGACATTTGAGTATCTGACAAGAAGTGATTACATCTTGGAAACTTCTTTTATGCTTTTAGCCAGAGGAAATAAACTTGTTGGCTCCTAAACTCTTTGCTTGTCCCTGTGAAAGATCCAAGAAGATTAAGGTTAGTCTTTGGCCTGGGTAAATGCTTTCCTTAAGATACTATCAACATATCCTCTGGCTAGTCTTAGAAGAATACAATGACAAAACCAAATTTAAACACTTGATGCCCTGAGTCAGATAACCTGGATAATAGCAAGAGGCTGGACTGGAGTTTCTCCAGGAAAGCGCTTAGGCTTTATGTTGACTGAAGGAGCCACTGGCAGTCAGCTTCATTCCCACAGTGAAAATGGGGAGAATAACAACACTTGAACAGCTAAACTTAAACATCCATCTCTGGCTTCTTGCTCTCTTCATGGATGACTGCTTTTTGGGAAAGGTGCTGGGGCTGAGAAGTAGATGGAACACATTATGTCTGAGAAGGACTGTGATTCCTAATTAGTGGAGTGGTTACTCTATTGAATAAAGAAGGCTTGAACAATTTGCACCTTACATTACCTAATACAAGGAAATTGAGCAAGGCCATTAGAAATGGGTGTTGATAAAACCCTTAAAAGATCAGATAAAATCTCATTTGTACGTAATCCAGGGAAATCATCCCCTACTCAAATACTCAATCACTGTCAAATAGGTATGGAAAGACCAAGATAGAGGCAGAAATTATGCAGGTGATGAAGCTATGGGAAGTATTAAAGGATGCAAACAGTGATTGTTTTTACATGACAGAGACAAAGCTACTTGTGTAAATAATAGGGGAATGTTTAAGAAAATAAAACAGTGAATTATTCCACCTATAGGCAGCCTACAGAAGCAGCATAACATCAGCAATATACTAAATTACTAAAGACTAAAATACAAGGTTCAAGGAAGAAAAAAGAACACTGTAAGTGCAAACCCTATGTTTTCCCCAGGTAGATGAAGGCAAATAAACTGAAGAGCTACTGACAATTTATGTCATAATGTTTCAAACCAGTAGGACAACTCATTTAAGAATGTACCTTTAATTGTTCAAAGAAAAGGTTTATAAATACAAAATCTTTGTCCTATTTTTCTGTGAAGGCTTAGTGATTTGCCTCATGATTTTTAATTTAAAATAGAAAGAAATTATCAAAGCACTCTTAAAAAGGAAAATTTTGTTATAACTAGAGTCAATAAAACAATCCAAAAATTTAAAAATAAAATTAGGTCTTTGAGTAAAAGGAGAAATCATGTGACATACAGGGATTAACTCCAGGATTATGAGTGGGTGACTTCTGATGGAAATTAGCACATAGTGGTCCACATACCCAGAATAAGCATCGTATGCAAAATTTATGTTTAATCTTTTCCCCCTGACCTGTGTTTTGGCTGGTGTGTTGATTCCAGAAATTCTAAATATAACAGAACCAGCAATAAGAAGATTCCATGCATAAACCAGAGTAAATATAATTTTCATTTGAAATATATTGAAAATATTACCTTTCTTAACTTTAGATAATCTTCAGATTACAGAAGAGTGGTTTTTTGTTAAATTATTCTGTAATGTGCTAGAACGTGAAAAGGAAAGTGACACAGAGTCCCCAGGTAGATACAAAAGAGGGCTGCTTTATTGCAAAAACCAGGCCTTTTTAAGCAGTTAACCCATTATCAGTTACATTCCATTTAAGTATAACAAATATAATTCAACTAACCACCATAAACTGCAATGTGAGCATGTTATCGTTATATAAGTTGTTTTTCTTTCTCCAATTCAGCTGAGTTACTTTCCTATAGTCCTTTTCTGCTTAGCTGAAATAGCAGACCTGAGCCATGATTTTATAAGAGTAACAAGGCCCTTATTTTATTAGGCTTTACCTACATACAACAGTAGAAAATTTAAGACCCTCAGAATAGAACTGTTGTCACCCAAAGTCCTCTGCATGTTGTCTCTTGGAGCTGGCCAACAGGACCCTGATGCTCCTGAAATTTCCATGCTCTGTGTGTGTGAATGTCTTTTTCAGACCCAGTGGAAAGACACATTCTGTCTGTTTGGAATGCTCAGTCCAGTATATTTTTCATGGTATTTTAAAAAACATTTTCCATGTTTTTAAAAATACTATAGCATAGACACTGATCATCAGCTAGGTAAGGAGGAAGAGGTATTTTCTTTTAATAACATGGTCAAACAGTTTTGTATCTGAGACTTTAAGTCCTCACTAAAGGAAATTTACCAAATTCTAACTGTGGTAATATTGAATTTACTTAAATGCTTAATAGAATTTTAAGTGGAAAATATTTTACCCACCATTTAATTTACCATGTGCAGCTGGTACCACTGCAAATTTATGGATTACTGCAAGAGGAAGACCTCCCATTGATAATGAATCTGATCTTTTCTCTGAAATAACTCAATAGTTACTGGGCCTTGGAAATAGAGAAAGAAAAAAGGTGATCTACCATAGGATTGTAACTTCTTTCTTTGAGGGTGCTCAACACATATTCCAAACTCTGTGCTCTGGGCTCTGGTCTGCTTATACATTTTACATTATGCACATCTCTTCCAAAAACTTGCTTGTTCAATATAATGCACTGAATATCAAACTCCCAGTGCTAATGCCCACTGTAGAAGGAGAAAAGCTCTGAGTTGTCAAGCATCAAGGGATTGCTTTCTCAGAGTCTGAGTTGTCTTTGCTTTTTATCATGATATCATGCTGGTACAAAAACAGTGTAAGGAAATAGAGATTTAATCTGTTAGTATTTACAATGTCCTCATGTTAAACATTTTATATTAATTATTTCTGAAAGTTCCCAGTATGAAAATCAAGCTTTTATGACAACTTAAATGCATGCATTATCGTGCTATAATATTCAGGATACAATTTTACTTGAAACTTCAAGTAGATCAGAACAATTGCACAAGTGTCATTTTGAAAAAAAAGACCATCTAAACACATATATATAGAGTGTCCATAAGTTAAAGTATTTAAGGAAAGGAAAAACAGATCTCAACTGTACCAGCTTCTGAGAATTTACCCTCTAACAGGTGAGGTAAAATAATTATGATAGCTAGCAGCCTTATTAAGGTCCATGTACTCTTGTGGAAGGCAATAGTTAGAATCCAGCTAGACCACTTATCTGATTTAATTCAGAAATGTGGAAACACTAATGGTGCTGTGACCTGCCCACTATGAATGATAAGGTGAAGACTCAAAGATAGGATAATAAGAAAATTGTTAAGCAGTTTAAAATCTCCCTTACAGATAATAATCCAGGAATATTTATCTTTTGGTTGTAAGTATGTGTGCTAAATAATAATCACATAATATTTAGTTAGCACACTAGCATTTGAGCACTAGAGAGACTGATCAGATTGATCAAATGTTTGCACATCTTGCTTCTTGCTTTGGTTACATAATTTTTTTTTTTCTGAAAAATATTACATACCACGTATGGCAAATCCTTCATCAATGATTGAATTATATACTCTTTGAGAAGAAAAAAAAAAAAAAAAAAAAAAAAAAAAAACCAAAAAAAACCAAAGCAAAACAACCCAAACTCAAAAGCAACAAAGAAGACCCCAAATGAACTGGAAAGCAGAGACTTGCTGTATGCATGTAATCATCCTCTGTTGTGTACCTCTCTTCATGTCTGTTTATCTCATTCTTGTTCTCTGGTACATGGGAACATAGCAATTTCTGTAGTCAGATTAGCAGTATACTGTATACTATATTCCTATTCTATTTAATGATAAAAATTGAGAAGAATTCTCCATAATCCTTTTTTTTTTGTTTCTTAAACTATGCCTGAGCATCAAAGCATTAGCCAGGAATAACTGGTAAACCACCACAAGCACATTTATGTTTAGACATGACAGTGGTTAAACTAACCAATATTTTGAGAATGCCAAGGTATTTAGTAACCAGATATAGTTTTCAGCACTTCATTTTCTGTTATGGCAATAGACCAAGTACTTTGCTTTACATTAACATCCATCAATGGCCCTATAAAATTGTAAGGGATTGAATTTTTAGAGCTGCTGAAAATCAATAGCTTCATTTGTAACTAGAAGAGAACTGGATTTCTGAAAATTAGGGTCCTGTCTGAATTTGGAAATTCCGATTCATGTATGGCTTAAAGGCAAGAGTTTCTGCATCTTTATTTTGTATTTGTTGAATTTTACTTGTGTCAGGAAAAGGCTGACCAGCATCTCTCCTTCTTCACTGAGATCAGAGGCATCTGCACATTGTCTGTGTTGCTATCTCTCATGATTTAATCATGTGTCTTATATTGGCTTCTACTAACTGAAATGACTAGGTCTTTGAGACAGGGGAGTACAGGAGAAAAACAACTTTCATCTTTGTTTAAATAAGCATCCAGTCGCTATGCTTAAAAGAAAAATGTGAATCATTATCCAGGTTACCCAAAATGTTTGAAAAATAAGATGGCAAATGATCTCAAATGTATTAAATTTAAACTGTACTAATTTTTCAAGACAATCCCTTGATCTGGACCTGAACTTTGATAATTGGAGGTTAATTACATCTTGAGCTGACCTCTTAGTTTGTACCTTCCAAAGAAATGATCTCACTGTGAAGGGCTCTTTTTTTTTAAAGATAGGCACAGAATTAGCGCAGTTACTAATGCAATTAAAACATATTAATAGAATAAAAAGGTAAAGTAACATGAAAATCACATTAATGTTATTTGATAAGAAAGCTATGATTCTTCAATATTAAATGCTCTTAACGTCAGTGAGAACTGTTTTTGTAAACTCTAGTATTATTAGTTTATCCAGCTGTTTCCCTAGTTGCAAGCATACAGTATTATAAGTGAGACTGAAAACTGGCAATGTCAAGTTTCATAGTGAAAACTGTTTTATCTTTTACTAACAATCTTAGCAATGTGCAGTGACCTGACCTTGGTGCAGTGGTTTAACAACCTTTGCCCAACGCTCTGTGGCTCTTCTTATATCTGTAATAGTTTATGTGATGGACTATGAAGAACTGCCAGATGACAGTTCTATTTCATTTTTGTCACTGCATGGCCCTCCATTTTTCTCACAGTCTTTTTTCTCAAGGGCACAATTCTGTAAGTCAATGTGGCAATGTTCAAGAGGGGTATTGCTCTTTCAGTTATTGTACCTTGATGCAGCCTGTCCAAGTCTGCAATTCCAGGCCTTCAGGAAAACAAAATCATCGGGAATTTTATATATTTTAATTTCTTTCCTAATAATGATAAACTGAAATTTTGGGATGTGGATATTATATTAGAAAATTTGTTAAAGATGCAGTATATACTGTTCTGTGGGTTTTTAAATGAATCATCTAGCAAATGGTATCTCTTTATTGATGCTAGAAAAGTTAGCTTGCTCTTTAGAAATGTCTAGGCCTTTATTGACAGTGCATACAGGGGAGCAAATAAAAATAAAGAACAGAAAATATGAAAGGAGAAAACCAGACTCAGTAGATATTCCAGCCCAGTTTTTCAAAGAGCAGACAACATTTCATAAATTTCTCTGCATGATGTATTGCATGTATAAAAATATACATTTACGGTTATGGCAAAGAATGAGCAATTAGTAATAGTGTGTCTGTTTATATAAGTGCATTTCCATTTATTTGCACAAATCAGCAGATTTGTGCTTTTCCAAATGGTTTCAGGTATATATACTGTGTAAAAACATTTTGGTATTTTTTGTTGCATGTCTATTTCCCTTTTGAATTTTAGGTTATGACTTGCCACATGGCTCTTGATAGTTATCTACATGTCAACAGGCATTTTATAAAAACCTAGATGGCAGTAAAAAATGGCTTGCTAAGCACAGGGACAGAAGAAAAACCCTCATATTTAGCTATGGCAATATGATTCATGGTACATCTGTTGATATTCTATAAAAAAGAAATTAAGTTTAATATTTTTTTTCTATTTAAGTTAGTTTTCAAGTTAATTCCTTGTGATTATGTCCATGCCAACCCCATGCTAATACTTGGTCCCAGCCTTATTTTCAGTTCAGCACTAGCTTGCCTCTGCCCTTGTGAAGAGATGTGGTGGGTGGCACATGTCACCCTGCTCCATGTTCCAGCCTGGTGTATCAGAGGGAAAACCACAGTCCTTGGTCATACATGCAGGGCCATGATGCAGGAAGCAAAGCCAGAGAGTGCAGACCCGAAGACTGACATATTATCAGTTTCTCCTTGTGTCATATACAAAGTGTTTTTCCAAAGTGCTTTTCCAATGGCCTTTTTTATGTCAGATGCAAAATTAAGTGAAATGTTTGGGGCAACACAAATCACTATTAGGTATGGTTTCAGGCGGTTTGCAAGCTCATGTCTTTTATTTTCAATCCATAAGGGAGACAAACTTATTTTTTAATATGGAAGTGGGGAGTTTGATGAAATCCTACTCAGTTGGACAGTTAGGAACTGCAAATGTTATTGAGAGTTTTGTGCCTGCATTTCTCTCTCTCTCTCTCTCTTTTTTTT
>VWZN01013185.1:85612-97374 GCA_013396955.1 Regulus satrapa
CTGACTGAGAAAAATAATCCCACAAATCCTAACACTTCCAATAATTATTTATATAAAATCTTTGTCTTTCTGTCTGGAAGTCAGCTTAAGTTGGGAAAAAGCCTTCCTTGAGCCTCATCAGAAGAAATAACAAATTTTCTTTGTTTACTTGCACACTTTCTGCATTTNTAAGGAAATTTTTTATTATTTATAGAAGGTTACCTTTAATCTATTTCCCTCTGTTTGAACCTGTGCATCTAGGTAATTTATTGTAAAATTATGATTCTTGAAGTATGCCCTTGCTCTAGGCTGTGATCTTGTGATATGATTTAGCCTTAAATTCAGCGTCAGGTCTAATGATGAGTTTTTCAGTGCCTTTACATGATGGCATTTTTCTCTTTTTCTGCCCTCATTCTCCCCCTTAGATTTGTATTTAATTATCTTCTGCTATTTCACTTCTTTATGTGTGGCACATGTACAACGTCTACATTTTGGATTCTGCTTTCTGTTAGAGATATTTTGAATTTCCCTATTGCTCCTAGTCAGGTCTAAGACCTTTACCTACGAATTCTCTTGTGAATTTTTTTCTTTTTCATAAGATTTTAGAAACAGTTCCCATGAGTCTTTAATCCCACTTTCTTGCTGCTCTGGAGAATAGTGGGGGATTTTACATGTTCTTCAAGTGAATTATTTGCAGAAGGGAGGACATAGATAGGTAAGTAACTAAATTTATATTGCTGATCAGAGTGTTCCATAGTAGAATGAAAAAAAAAAAGTCAAGAAAATAAAGAAAAATAAAAAATAAGAGAAAAGAGAAAATAAGGGGAAAAAGATTTTAAAAAAGAGAAAAAATAAAAAAGAGAAAAGTAAAAAGAAAAAAAGAAATGAAAAGACAAGAAAAGAAAAAGGGAAATGTGCTAATAATTCCAATTGTTCAATATTACTTTCCTATATTTCTTGTTTTCTCTTTATCCTCTATAAATCCCTTTTTTATCTCTGGATTCACACACAACCCCTCCAACCCNTCCATCTGCAATTTTGTATGCCCATATAAAATGTTGCCTTAGTGAATAGAGTAGCGGAATCACATAGGTTGCTGTTACTTGTGTGCCATACTGAAACTGCTTTGTACAAGGCCCACAACAAGAATTGTAGTATTATAAGCCTCCTACAAAAACTTCTGATAATTGTCAGATGCACTGCTTGCACAAGAGTCATTGCTTGCTTATCTAATGAAACCTTCAAAGCAGAAACTTTAAGAAAAAAAATTAGCTGAAACTTTAAAATAGGTTTGCTGTTCATGGAATAGTTTATTCCCAATGAAGCATTAGTTTACTTTAACAAAAAAAGAATGGAACCAAAAGGCTATTTTTCTTCCTCCTCTGTATTTAAAGCCTTACAATAATATTTCTGTTTCTCCACTACTTGAATCTTTGTTGAATGTATGGCATCTTCTGGCAAGTTGTAATGAAACTCCAAGACACTAGGAAAGAATCAAACTTTCTTTAGTGTCGGCATCCTAGCTCCCAATGCCTGAGCAAACATGCCATTGTACACACAGGGTCCCTGGTGAGAAACCCGGCTCCAGGAGAGAGTCCTTCCCACTGCAAGGTTTTGTGGTGAAATTTATGAGCCTGTCACTCTATCAGTTGAAAGGGTTTCCGTTTTTGGCCTAATGCTGTGAGTTTAATATCTGAAGTTTTGGAAAGGAAGTGATTCGTTTCATTTTGCTTAGGCCTTTATGTAGCTGAATTATATTTCAGCAATCCCCAGTATCCATAGCTACAGTACTTTCCCACTGACAGAGTGGCACTTCCTGATAAAGTTTCCCCTATAACTCAGCCAGCAAGCTTGTCTGAACTCCAGCTTCTGTTTCTCCAGTTAAAGCTAATTACACTTATATGGCACTGGGCTTTCCACTTCTCTCTTTTCTTGGGGTGCACAATTGCCAAGAAGATCTATATTTGCCAGTGAAAAAAAAAAAAAAATCCTGAATGTTGGTGCCAATTAACAAAACAAATATGTTGCAACTTAATGAGTACCCAGCAGATCAAACCTGATCTTGCTCAACAGAAAGGTGATGTAGGAGTAAATAAATGGCAGTGCTTAGCCACTGGCAGAAGGGGAGGGCATTTTGTTTTACCAGGGAATGAATTTCTGCTTTGCTCTACTTAGTAGGACCGTGCACTTTCTCCCCTTCAGACCCTGCCCACAGTGCCTAATTAATTCACATCAATTTTGAAAGAATACATGATTAGCTGTCCTAGGGCTAAGCAGTAGCATATTGAGTCACACACTAGAAGGCCTAGTTTGGGCACTGGCTCAGGATGGCAGGATCCATGCCAACATAAGAAGCTAAATTGGTTGCAGGGCAGGGGGTGGGGGGCTTGCCAACTAACTGCCTTGCCTCATGGCACCATCTGCCAATTTGTAGACTGATGTTGGCATCAGATCTGAAAGAGCCACTTATCCACTTGCACAGCTATAGGCCACAAGAGTGAAAGGAGAAACGTTTGAAAATAAAAAGGAAGTTGACTAAAAAGCGCATCTCGTCTAGCACAATGCCTGTCAGGTTACTGTCTACAGTACTTTATCATCAGATATGGATTTCTTTTTTAAGAAATTAAGAAGCTAATCCATGATTAGCATATCTTTATACCTGAGATTACAAACAACATAAGGTTATTGCTCCCAGACGTAGTTACCTGCTTCATACATATAATGGCATACACAAAACTAAAACCTCTCAAATCTTACCCTGTGTGAATTAACTTCCAAAGCCAAAAATTTATTCTTTGCTCTTATGGCCTTCAAAAGTAGACAGGGAAGTAAAAAGGCATTCTTAAAAGATTGTAAATAAATTTCAAACTTAATTCAGGGGTAACCTGGATAAGAACCAAGCATTTAATGAAGGATATTATATTCTTTGAAACCATTACTTCTCTTTGGGTCTACTTCAATTCAACATTATGTCAATGGGATCTTAGCAGTTTGCACCTGGCCAGGAATTCTTCATCCTTTTCCATCTAACAAGGAAACTGAACCTAAGCTTCTGAGATACTAATTTCTATGTAATGATTTCTACATTGAGTTCAATCCAACTCTATCCTACTGAGGGAACAACCAAAAATGTTGATACTAAAGGCAAAATCATCAACTATTAATAAGAAAATTTACTCACAAAGAAATAAGAAAAACAACACATTGTTTAGATGCTCCATTTATTACTAGACATGATTCTGACCCTGGCTTCATCTGACATGTCCTTTAATAGATTTTACTCTAAAAATCTGAGTATCCTTCTTCTCTTAGTAGCCCCTATGAAACTATATCAGCAAAAGAGTGGAATGACTGGAGTGAAAAGAGAGTCTGGAGGAGTCTAAAATAATGTAAAATCAGAGAAAACTTTTTTTTTTTCCTTGCAATTTCTTATTGCAGAAGCTCAAGAGAAGCCCTGTTTGTCACTGGTTTTCTCTGGAACATGGTGACAGATCCATTTAGTTGCATAAATATGCATAAAGTAGCTTGAGATCAGTACATCCTACCACCTTTTTATTCCCCAAAATAAAAAGAACTATGAAACTTTATCTGAAAGAGATAGAACATATTCCTTCTCCTTCTCCTGTCTTGAAAAAAATCCTATGGTTTTATACAATTACATTCCACAGTTTTGATTACTGAAATGTCCTGGTTGTACTCTTGGGCCGGACATAGTTGGATAAGATCCAGTACTCTCTTGAAGTGTGCACATGCAGACCTGATTAACATTCAGGATCCCACCAAGAAAAAGGAGACCTTCCCTCATGTGGAGGCACTGCAAGAGCTCTGCACCACTCCATGAGGGGAGGCTATGCAGCTCATTCTTCTCGTTGACACCTTGCCCCTAAATTGGCCCCCAGAGGCCTTTGGTAACTGCCTTAAATTAGAGCAGCCTAGAGCAAAGAGCCTGAGGCTGATCCATTTCCAGCCTTACTGATCCAGCACCAGGAAATCCTGGGACTACAGAAAAACAAAACCACCTTTGTACAATCTCCATCCTGCAGTGAGTGCTGAAATAAGGACTCAAAACTCAGTTTAGGGTTTTGGAAGCTATATGATAAAACAGAATTCCAGAGCACTCTTTGTTGCCCTTTCTGTTTATTTTAATAATTTTTATGCATGAGAATGTAACCAAGAATCACAAAAACATCTAAATACCTTGAACTTAATGTTCTGCCATCTGCTACCCCACAGTTCATTTATGGGTTTTGTGTGCATTCTATCATGTCCACACTTCATGTATATTATTTATTAAAGTTTTCTTTCTGTGTTTTACACTATAGTTTACCTGGACTTTACTATGCTGGTTAGATCTTGTAGGCATGTATAGTGTCCCAGGAGGATAGCATTTTCTTTTTAAGGTATCACGTTAAACCTATTAAATTATTCTCAAAATACTTTCAAAATGGTGGGAAAAGGAATGTAGCCTTTTTAATAATAAATGACAAGTATCAATACTTAATGGAGTAAAAGATACATCTTGTCTACATTACTGCTTACGGGAAAATGGATTATGTTAATCTGCACTAAGTTACCTAGAGAATTGTCAAAGTGGTGAAGAGTACCAAAGTAAAATATGGTGAAATATTTCAACTCAAATCTGTATGGAAAGTGAGTTGTTGCTAAATCAGGTAGAACAAATAAAAATTTATTTTCAGATTTACCAAGAAGTTGGGAGGAGCCAAACATCTCTGAATTTGGGTGAAACTGACTGTCACTGAGATGACAGCACCAAAGCAAGTTATATGCAATTTATTTTAGAAGATATAGGAAAGTTATTGAGGTGAAAATTCTTACAATTAAGAGACAGGGTCTTCACTAATGCAGTCATTTGGTCAAATAGTGTTCAGTAGGAAAATCTTACTGACAAGATTTTTGTCTCAGTGAGCAAACCAAATAAAACTAAAATTAGCAGAATAAATGCAAAGTCAGGGAGAAAACAGAAATGTGGAAGCAAGCAGTTTACGGTGTAATGAAGGTGCGTATGTGACCCAAGAAAAAAAGTTAGTATAAGCAGTGACAAAGCACTCCTCATACAGCTCCTCTGTGCTTTACCAATTGCAGCACATATGGTCCTCTAGCAGAGGGTCTCAGAACAGCGGGTTAGTTTACATACCATATGTATGCAATTGGTAGGCACAACGGGGTTGCGTTAAGGTTATTTCATCTGCCCCAGTTCGGAATTCCCTTGTATTTTTAGGTTTACGTCGGACAGTAATGTTATTTTAACAGCTTTTGTGTTAAATTTCACATGTTTTTTTAAACAACATTATAGCTTCCTTTATTTTCTTTTTTATTAATTTTGACTTTGTAATAGGGACTCTGGAGACTTAAAATAGAAACATGTTGTAAAGTGATGGCTTTTGGAAGTTCCAAACTCCCAGGAATGAATGTCAGCTAAACCTTCTTCTGTCTCACTGCTGTCTATTTCATGGAGTACCTAGTATCTTTAATTTCAAATACTTAATGAATGAGTGTGATCTGTGGATTATTTTTAGAAGAATTCCTGGAAAGTTTTTTTGTTTGGAATCTCTATCAATAATTATTTGTCAATGGGAGTTCAGTAATATGAAAACAAGCAGTTTTAATTGCACAGTGAAGTCACCAATTATATCCTTTTTGTACATAATAAAATCCTTGCAAATCATGTGGGATATGATTTAATCCTTACAGTCAAGTTGGATATTTTACAATATCATCAAAAATTAATCTTCTATGAGTCCTTTCAACAGTTGCCTAAATAATGGCAAATATGCAGTGCTTAGGAAAAAAAAGAGATATGGATGATATTAACATGTATTTTAGCAAAAGCTTCATAATATTATGAAGCAATTCTGCACTATTTTTACTGCTTTGTAATCAGAATTCCTGTAAAGAACATGGAACAGTATGGAAAGAAGGGGTTAATGCCCTCCAAAGTACACAGAACTTTTCTGCTAATATATCTGTTGCTTCATTTTACTTTGTTTTTATTCATAGTATGTTATCCACCACCACACACAGGAGACAAGGAGTGCTCTAATATTCAGATTGCAAGGTGAAATATACTTCTTGTACCCATTACTGGAACAGTTTAAGCATTGGTTTACCTCTAACTTCCTAGTGCCAGGATTAATAATGTCTGGCAAATGCATTAGTATGGTGAAAGCAACAGGAGATGGCAAGCTTTTTCACATAACACATTTCAAGCATACCTTAAACTCTTCTGTAAGTGCCTTTCATGGTAGACAAACAATGGAAAATTATTATCCTTGTATTGAAAATCTGCAACTACTTCACTTTTCTTCCAAAAATGGTGAACTCCTGTAAAATTTGCCAATGCAGGCCAATAATGTATATTTTTAAAAGTAAAAGTAAGAAATGATTGTAAAGTCCATAGCTCATGATAATTCCATAGCTCATGATAGCAGGCTAGAAAGCTATTGGAGCTGGGAACTACAGTGCAGGTAGAAAACACCCTTGGGGACATGCCACAGCACATATAAATGTAAAGAACACTAGGCATTGCTGCTAATAAGGTCATCTGTTCTTCTGAGACTGCTGTCTCTGCAGAGGAGCCTTTCCTACATGGCATAGTTTGTCAGATTCAAAACTAGAGGAAATTATGTAGGAGTTTGATTATTTAAATGATACCTACAAATAGAGTTTATATAAGAACCACCAACAGATCTAGATACTTTAGATTAATTCAGAAATTATAGAAATATATATTAAAAGGTAATGGCAATTATCTAGGGTCTAATCTAGGATTTAATCTCCTGTTGAAGTCTGTCAACAAAAGCCAACTCATGCATGGGCTGAGCAAGCCTTCCTGAATACAGGAGGAAAATGTCACTAATGTCAATGAGGAAAGTACTGTAAATTTAAACTGAGGTACCTTTAATGTGGAGAAGCAAAACAAAATCCCCGAACTTTGACAACCTTAGAGATCAAAGATATATGCAGTAGTTCTGTGAAGCATTGAGTCCTCCAAAGTTTAAACATACGTGTAAGAGCCAACAATTTCTGCATCTGATTTTACTGAGCAGAAACAGCTCCTAAAATTAACCAGTAGGAGAGTAATTTAAGGTTGTCAAAGGCCATGCACAGCTGAACTCTCTGGAGCAAATGAAGATTCTCATAGTAAAACACTAATAAGGAATAAGGGAGGGTGTTTTTTGTTTTGGTTTGGTTTTTCTGGTTTTTTGTTTTTGTTTTTTTAATTAGCATCATTCTGAGTAGTGAAGTTAAATTTTTTTAGACTTGTAAAATTGAGCTGACTCTACCAAGTGCTGCAGCTTTGGCAAGTATTCTCCTTGTACAGACTAATCTCTTAGTGGCTTGTGAAAGCTGACCTGGTTGGGTACTTCACATAGATTACTGTAAAAGGATGGAGATGTTCAACCTATTCTACAAGGTGTGATCATGGCAGCAATGACCTCAGGACCTATTGCTTCAATGACAGAATAACAGGTAAGAAAATAGAAAAATTGCTGCTGTGGAACTTTGAATCAAGTCCTGGATCCTCTTGGATCCTCGTGGAATTTACATAGTTTGGTCCTTGCCATGAATGTCTCTTACTCATATTACATCCAAGAGGATGTTAAGAGCTCCTAGAGTTCTCCCAAGGAAATCCCAAGCAGGACCATCCTGCAGTATGTACAAACTATGTTCTGCAGATTCTAGATACATATTCTTTATATATATTTCCCAAATAGACTGATTTATCTGGGATACATTTGAACTCAGCTGCTCTTTAATTTTCAGAAGCCTTTCCTGATAGAACAATCTATTACATCAGGATAAGCTAAGCTACTTTATACTGAGAAATTTATACAGCAGCTCAATCAATCTTTTTTTCCAACAAATTCAGTTATTTCCCAAAAGTTAGGTTGTATCTAATGCGTTTGTTCCATGTATTTTACCTGAATTTTGCAGGTAGGAGTCATTCAGAATCAGTTTGCCAGAGACAGAAGCCTTAGGAAAAGACAATATATAAGGAACTCCTGGGAGAATTTTATGGAAAGGAGTAAATTCCCTATGAGTACCTTAAACAGCTTATACCTGCAGCTGTACCCATGGTAAGGGTAAAACAGGTGTTGGCTTGGTGGTGTACAGAATGCATCTTTACAGCCATTACAGATCTGACTGGTCAAAATGCTTTTACAGGTGTAGAAATATCAAGCAACCACAGGGATATCTGCTGACTTCTCAGGTATATGTTATTGGAGAAAGAACGCTATTAATTTCCAGAATTATTCAGCAATCATTTTATGCCTCCCTGATTGATTGTTGAAGAATTTGTTTCGAAAAATAACACATTTAAACTCTCAGTTGCTGCTTATGCTCGAAGAATGACTTTTCCAGCATTCAAAATCCTTCTTTGGGAATTTTTTTCTTATTCTGAATTTTTATCTTACATTCCAGCATGCATTTAGCCCTTGGCAGATTGAAAGGTGTCTCTGTCAGGAAATATCATCTGAGGGAACACAAAGATACTACACTGCACAAAAAAAAGGTGTGGTGTAGGAGGAGAGAAAACATCAGAAGCATTGCAAAAATACCTTTTTGTTTTGTGTTCCACAGCTTTGAAACTTTTCAACAGCTTTGAACCATTAAAAAGTGTAACTTGCTGACAACTTTTTACATGGAATGTCAGCTTTGTGTGATTTAAAACAGCTGAGAAAATAGCTCCCAAATGAAAGGATTATAATACTGAAAGGAACATGAGTATGTATTGTAGCAGCAACACCTCTCTATTAATTACTAGTGTAGACCAATTGATGGAATAGGCAGCCTTTTATCTCTACTCTTCTTAGGAGTTAATTTCTACTAGGCTTTTTTTTTTTTTTTTTTTTTCCTAAACTAAATGAACATTTTTTCCTTGGAATTTTTATCAAATTTACCTTGACCCATATACTACTGCAAACCAAGTAAACCAATACATGTTTTTTAAACAAATGTAGAGAAAATGATAGAATAGTAGAGATGTGTGAGCTGAGAATGGTTTTCAAAGTTTGCCATGAGGTGTCAGCAGCTCTTTAATTTTCAGTAGCCTTTTCTGACATTAGGATTTCACAGCAATTTACAGAGCTATTTGCTCAAACTCTTTCAACAGTGTTGGAATATTTTCCTCAAATAAAGATTTATATTTTAGAAGTCCTTAAGTATTTCCATATGGCTAACGTATATGAGTTTGTCTTTTTATTATAAATACAGAAATACTGCAAATAATTTAGTAAATAAATGCAAAATAAATTTGTAGTGTTTTTCTTCTAATTATCTCTGTTAATTTACCTGGGGTTGATTATGTTTACTACTTTCATTAAGTTAAGAAGTGTATAATTTCTGTTAAAATTTTAAATGTCACAATATTAAGAAATTCACTATACATATACATCAAGGATTTCTTGAAGATAGCATGTGTAATAAACTTTAGAAACTACTATGAATGTTCAAGTTAACATGTTAAATTTCATTGCAAATACTGTATCTTCAGGTTTCCCCAGGTGGCAATGTGTATTAAGAAATGAATGTCTGTGTCTGGAAATGCTGTTCTTGCCATATTTATTTTTGGAAATTAATTTAGCTGTTGAATTTAATACTAGTCTTTCGTTTAGGAATCCCTTCAGAGGGAAAGTAGAACTGGAGGAAAACCGTGACAACTGTGTTTCTTAGTATAGTGGGCTCCAGGTAAACTAAAACCTTATCCAGGCTTAAGCGATTAAATCAAAGCAAATATTCAGATAAGATAGCTACCACTACCAATCATAATATTACCTCTGTAACTCAAATACATTGAAAGGCAAGTATACTCAGAAAATTTGGTCTTGGAAACTGTATCCTAAAATGAATATTTGCTGGAAAATGGAATGTATTCCTGCACATAACCCCTAGAAAATTATGAGAATTGACCTTAAGTACTATGGTTTTGCTTTCATATGTCGGGTCTTACCCTTCCTGTTAATCCTGAAAGTGCCTCTTACATTTTCTAATAAACCGTATAGTAGTGCTATTCCACTGATCTAGTTAACAAAAAATCCACAATGATCTACAACAAATATCTAATCTAATCTGATCTAACATTCAAAGCAGTCTTCAGTGTAGGAGGACTGGCAGGTCATAGCACTCTGTGTCTGTGTTCAATCATGCAGATTTCACCATAAAGCTTACAGAAAAAACAGGACTTAACCTGATGGAGGTGCTTCTTTCCCCTTAATGGTGGGTCATCACACCTGATCACCACATTTTTATTCTGAATATTTCAGGAGAGTCAAGATGTGGGCAGAAAAAAACTGCAGTATGTTTAATCATTTTTCTTAAACACATGAGACAAAGGAAGGTGTGAGGAGGATATGGCCTGAGCTGGCTAGTCTGTATTACCATCTAGCATGTGTAGAAAGTGATTTAAGATCAATAGGTCACACTTCACTTTGAAGTTCAGATACTGCCACATCTTTTTGAAAACATGATCCTGAAATGCGCTGAGCACCCTGGCTGAAGGCCAGGAAAACACATAAACACATGCTTAACTCTAATCATAGGACTAGGCCCCTTGTGTTAAAGTTGACATGTGCTGAAGTGCTGGTCTGGACTAGTGCCAGAAGGTTCAGCATCCTTCAGGATTAATTCCTCAGCCAATAAACTAAGGGCTGCAGCTTAACAGTAAGCCTAGGATTCTGTTTACATTTCCTGCTTGCATTTAAAAAATAAACCAGGGGTTGTTATACATATAGAATCCCTGCTCCTTTGAGAAAATTGGCATAGATAGAGGGACAAAAGTTCATTTTAATAGTTGCAAGCAACGAACAGGATGTTCACTTCATTTGGCTGTGTGCAAATCACCTCTTTACCAAACAATCTCTTAATGACCTGCTAGCACAAAGCTTTTCAATGTCCAACAGAAGTCTTGCCTTTAGGAACTGGCTTTTGCAATGGTCTCAGGTGGCAGTGCACTGTTCCTGAACTTCCATAGCAGAACCTAAGTTTGTTCCCACTGCTAAGTAGGCAATTTTGTCATTTGAAGATGGCCAAGCTTTCTTCTGATTTTCTCTGGCAGATGCAGAAGGTAAGAACTAACACTGAGGCTTACAAAACACTGGAGTTTCTAATGGGCTGAAATTCAGTCCATCCTAGAACGATTTTGTATCTTCAAACTGTGAACACAGATGGTGGACCTGGGGTGCATAGTTATGAAATAAACTTTCAATAAAGGTAGAAAACATTTCTACAGGCAGTTGTGCAATGTCAGACACAGATAAAAACCTCCACTGTTTTGTCTCCAAGCTCTCATCCTCCCTATCATCCTTTCACCATCAACAAAATGCTCTGCACAAGGATTGCTGCAGTCAGCAAAGTTCAAAATAACCATTCCTCATTGTCCAACTAAATCAAAACAAACAAACAGAAAAGGCCCTAAAATGCTTTCAGATTATGCTGGTTTCTCCCTAGTACATACATAAGATTTAATTAAATTTGCTTTGGTTACTAGGATTGTAGGGAAATGATTTTTGAATGGTTTTTCCTAAATAATTTGAAACTAAATCAAACAAGGTGAAAAAAAAAAAAAAAACCCCAAATCCTCTGTTATTGAATAATTTCTTAAAGTTTAACAAACTTAAAATTTTCTAATTGTTTTAGATCAATAACTTTTCTGGCACTACATGCATTGCAGTATTATGAAAAAAGCCATTCTAACTGACAGTAGGAATTATCTACTTCCATGTAAAATCTGTTCCTGCAAGATGTCTCTCTGTCAAACTCAA
>VWZN01013185.1:98530-117540 GCA_013396955.1 Regulus satrapa
TTTTTTATCTACAAGTTAAAACAAATAACTTTTTCATAGGGTATTGCTACAGAACTGGTAAAAAAATTCAGCACAAGAATGCTTCAGATACACCTTTCATACAGAGAGCAAGCTTTAATTTTCAAATTTGATATCCAAAACACTGACAGAAAAGGATGCATTCTTTGTGAACTGTCTACGACAAAAAAAAAAAAAAAAACCAAAAAACCAAAAAAGACAATTATTCCACAAAAAAAACTTTTAACATCATTGTCAATCACTCATTTAAAATCTTGCTAAGACTGGTAGCAGAATGTAAAGTCCTGTAAAATAAATATCCTTGCATTTTAAAGCAGCCAAAATTTTTATTGAAAATTTAGAAGTAGATTTTATTAGCATGAGAGAAACTTGAGGGATGTAGAGTTGTCTCAGTTCTGCATTCATTTTCTGTTCTGTTCAGGAAACTACTAAAAGGATATGGTAAAACCAAGGATTTCTTGTACTTTTATAGATAATATGAGTTGAATAAATTCAAAACTCTGGATTTGAATATTCATATCTCTACATATTAAAATGCAAAAGAAATTGATCAAGGTGAAGGAAAAATCGTCCTGAACTGATCAATAATATTTGTCATAAACAGTAATCTGTGATATTGGACTGCATGCAAGAGCTAATGAGTGACTAACACAGAAAGCAGAATACTTGTGTTATATTAAAAACTTTATATTTTATATATATATTAATGTCTTATGTAAGACAGTCACTTTCCTTTGCCTGTCTTGATTCTCTTTTCCCCCTTGTCTTTTTGACATGGAATATAAACTTTTGGAGTTTAAATTGATAGGCTATATTTTGATATGCTAATGTCAGCCATAGGGCTCCAAGTCCTGGATCAAACTCATCTCACCAGCATGATTTGAAATCCTCCTCCAATAAGAACTCGCTTTGAAGGTATGGGTTTGGGTTTTGTTTGTTTTACAGAATGACCTAGTACTAGTACCATGTATATACACTAGGCCTCCTTTGGATGTTTGCATTTATTTGTGCTGTGTTTTTCTGAAGGAAAATGTAGGAATGAAGGAAAATGTTAAATAACAGTGAGATTCACATTGGACATTTTTGACAGAGATTGTACAGTATTGACAATATTCATGTAAAGTGGAAACATGAAGATCAACATTTACTAACAGCTAATTAAACTGATCACCAGAAATAATTTCTCTTAAACAAAGTTACAGAGACTCATTCCCTTCTCACTCCCTCACTTCTCTCCCTTCAGAGAAGAATCACCATTACACCTCTGGAAAGAAGTCTAGTGTTCACACTTCATCAAAAGAGGATCAAACATCTTAAACCTTTCCTTTCAAAGTTAACAGTTTCCAGACTACCATTAGCAATTTCTTTAAAGTGAGAAAAGTCCCAGTACTGAAAATAAGAGCCAATACCTAAATGTTGCAAAAATTTAGTCTGTAATACCTAGTAGGCAACTTTATTGGGACTTAAAAACTGTACTACAGAAATATTACAAAATTTTTGGATCCAGTCCTGTTTAGCATCTTTATTGATGATCTGAATGGAGGAATTGAGGGCACCTTCAGTAGATTTACAAATGATACTAAGAGGAGTGGGAGTGTTGATCTCCCAAGGGAAGGAAGGCTCTACAGAAGGATCTGGATAGACTCAGCCAGTGGCTAAGGACAACAGCCTGAGGTTCACTAAGGCAAAGTTCCAGGTCCCGCACTTGGGTCGCAGCAATCCAGGCAGCGCTCCAGGCTGGGGCAAGAGTGGCTGTCCAGCAGAAAGGGCTTGGGGGTGCTGGTCAGCAGTGGGCTCAGTGTGAGCCAGCAGTGGGCCAGGGGGCCAAGAAGGCCAGTGGCATCTTGGCCTGTATCAGCAGTTGTGTGGCCAGCAGGACTGGGGAAGTGACCGAAGTGCCGTCCCTCTGTACTCTGCCCTGGTTATGCCACACCTCCAGTACTGCATTCAGTTTTGGGCTTCTCATTTTAAAGAGGCCACTGAAGTACTGGAGTGTGTCCAGTGAAGGGCAGCAAGGCTCTGAGATGTCTAGAGAACTTCTCTTTTGAGGAAGAGCTGACAGACCTGGGTTTGTTTCATCTCGAGGACACTCAGGGGGCATCTCACCACTCTCTACAACTACCAGAGAGGTTGTAGTGTTAGTGAAATGGGCCCGGTCTTTTCTGTTGTGCCTGCAGTGAGAAGACCAGAGGAAATGGCTTTGAGACAGGAGATTCAGATTAGATATTATTAAAGAAAAAAAAAAAAAAATCCCTGTTAATGTGATCAGACTTTGGAAAAGGCTGTCCAAGGAGGGGGAATCACCATCCCTGGATGTGTTTTAGAGGTCTGGCCCTGGATGATGGTTTAGTGGTTTAGGGGTTACAGTGGTAGTGCTGGTTGATGGTTGGACTTGATGGTCTTTAAATGTCTTGTCCAACCTTGATAATTCTATCATTCTATGAAATACTGTCAAGTTATGGACATTTTGTGCTCAATATATTGTGCTCATTTTGTTGTTTCTGTTATGCTATTGCTTTCATTGCTCACCTAAGAAATAGTATTCAGTACGATGTTTAGTACATTTGCAGCTAAGTTAAACAGCATTGCCCCTCAGTCTGGATTTAGCAAAGTATTGTACCAAGTCATAAATGCAAGCAATTGCGTGATAAACATTTATTGAGAAGCGGAGTCTTTTAATGCATTCTTTCTATCCTTCTATGTTGCCAAGGTGACCATATAGAGATAAACCAGCTTAAAATGTAAATAACCATATCCCTGAATATTTCAAATTCAGAATGTCTACTGAGTAACATTAGAACTGTCAGACTTACACAAGTAATCGTATCTGAAAGATCCTGCAGCCTTTAGTTACATTTCCTTTAGGGTTATAGCCTCACAAGAAAGCAATGCACTGAATTATATTTTTTCCTCCCATAACTTGCAATGCAGCAGTATTCTGCTGTAGGAAACAAATTGTTCAGAAAAAGTAAATCCAAGGTAAGACTCAGAATTACCGTGATGTCATACTATGATGACAGCCTCTGACAACCAGTCCTTAGCTGATAACCTTCAATGTGCAATTTTTACAGAAGTTCACCTGATTGTCAGCAGCTAAGCTGCCATCAAGCACTGGCTTAGGTTTTCTTTCAAACACTTTTCCACTTTTTTAGATTTCAGCTTTATGGAAACAAAATACTCCCCAAAAAGACATAACTAAAACATGTAGCTCCAAGGAGACTTCACAGCTGAAAGTCTCAAGGTCAATGTATTTGTTCCTCATATGCTGTATGACAAATGCTTTTAACCCAGTTAAAAGACCAGAGATTTCAGAGGTTAGTAGCTGAGAGAAAATATGTGCAGCTTCCAGAAAAGGAGCAGTGGTCTGGGAGAAGAGCTCTACAAACTTTTCCTAAAAAGGACAGAAAACTCCTAAAATATTTTCAGAATATTTAAAAAGTTGGATAAAAATCCCTACAGAAAAATCTATACTTTTCTTGTTTTTCAGATGCAGAAAAGTGTAGTTTCCAAAAATCACAAAGAAGTGATGTGCATTCATATCTTTGTTCTTTTAAAAATAGAAAATCCATAACATTACATCCATAACATAAATTCATAATTTAAAAATACAGATCCATAACATAGATCAGCCAGTAATGCAGGCAAGATAACACTGTCTGTTACTAGCTTAATTTTTTTTTGTGCTTTCCAGGCTATTAAATTCTGCTCCTTAGGCATGGGCAGAAAATTCACAGGAAACAAGTTCTCGCAAAGATATCATGTGAATTCAGGAAGCTAACCTATGCTTACCTTTTAAGATCTGTGTGACATGGAAGAGGACAATATTTCTGTCTTCTCAATGCTAGCTATGGTGTTTACCTGAGAAGCAGAAAAAAGTTGAGAGTCTTTTTCAGATGCAAATTATCCTTTTCCTAGTTGTTAGAACAGCCTGATCCGGAAGGTTTCATGCAAGCTGCAACTCAGCTACTCCCTCCTGTTCTTTTCTCCACCTCTGCTCTGCTGGACTGGACTGCACACATTTGGCAATGTTACCATAACTGTTGTGCCATGTAAAGGAGACTGCAGTGTTAATCAGCCTGTAGGGAGCTGAATTCTTCCTCACCTCTCAGGAGGGAGGAGCACAGAATTTACCATGTGGCACCATGGTGGCAGTCAGCTCATGAGGCTTTGTATAGACATGGTCCATATTCATGCTGTCCTTCTCCTTTGGGAGTATCTTATGCCCATCAGGAAGTGCTGGAACTTTCCACTTATGTATGTAGAAAGGGGATTCTGCATTTTTTCCCTTATATGTGCCTGTTCTGTCACTATTTTAAAGAAGCCAGTTCAAAACAGAATAAAAAATTGTTTTAATAAAGATTTTCTTTCATACCTCTAAAACAACAGGAAAAAAAAACCCCACCATAATCTTTTGAAGGACGAGATGAAAAAACACATTCAAAAGTGGAGATCTGGTGCAGAGTAAGATGAAGCAGGACTAGAGAAAAACTGAGAGACACAAGTTAGAAAATGCAACCCTGAGGAAGGAAATACTCAGAAATGTAGCTGCAGTTATCAAATACAGCCATAGGAATGTGTCAGTGGTTGGATGACTTACTGAGCAAATAGAGAAACATCCATTAGTCACACTCACAGCCTAGTTCTAAGGTGGTGAAATCTTTAAATGCCATTTAAATGTGTTAGCTAGAAAGACATTTAATGCTTCTAGTGTACTTTAGCTATTAAAAAGTATACTGAGAAAATGCATATGCAACACATTTTCCTCTCAAAACTAACATTTTGAACTACTTGACAACATTTTGACAAACAGGTACTGGCCTGTAAACTGAAAAAAATGGCAATGTGTGTCCTTGGCACTCTTTAGAAGCAACCGAACTTCGTGTGTCTCTGCCTGAAAGAGGTCTGCTCCAAGGAATGATGGAGGGGAGGGCAAACAGGGTGGGATGGAATAGCCAGCTACTTCACATCAGATACTTTATAGAAGGAATTCACACAGAGAGGCTGTTGAAATAGTGTTCACTGAATGACAGTGATTGAAATACTATTCTTTTGTAGACACGAGGTCTGATTCAGATAGGGCATAAGCAGGTGCAGCTTCATTGAAGTCAATAGTGCAGCACCCACTGGGCCTGAATTTAGCTCACAGTAGGACTTGCTGTGAAGTGTATTACACTAATGATAGCTATGGCAACATACTGTTTTCTGCATGACCTAGATGCATTTGCCCCACATAGATGTTTTCACACCAAGACAGTGTTGTTTCTTAGTTTCTTACCAAGAAGAAAATGAAATTGAGAGATGAATTTTTAGGCCCTGGATTATACCATTCTGTGGGCTTTAACCCATTTTTTGAAGGATTATATAGTTCTCCACTTTGTGGTTAGCAGGACTTTTGAAAATAGGCTTTTTAAATCCAGGTCTATATCAATAACTTCCCAAAGTTAACTGTAATTTTCTAGTCAACTATTCAATCATTTTAGTTCACAATACAAAATATTTAAAGATAGCTTTCTTTTTTTTTCTTTTTTTTTTTTCTTTTTTTTACTAACTCCTCTTAAGAGATACGAATAACACAATTACTCTTTTTTTTCTCAGTAGAAGATATCCAGGGAATTATGTGTTTCACACTTGTGAAAAGAAAGATTTCCCGAGATAAATAGATAGAAAGGCATTTTATTGGTAAATTTCTGGTTTCAAAGTAGAAATAGATTTGCCAAGTTTAAAGTGCAAACTTTTAATCTGTTTTTTATTGTTTCATCTGTGTGTAAGGGCCTAAAAACTTATTCTTTTTTTTAAAGTCTTATCAAGCACTACTTCCCCTTTGGAAGAGAAGTCAATCAAAAGGTTGTGGTTTCCCCAGAAATTCATGCAAGACTTCACAGTTTATTTTTGTGAGGATTTTTTTTAAAAATTTTTGTTTGGTTTTTTACATGATAAATTTATGTGATACGTGTTGACTTCTTTCCTGTAAACCTGGTTCTCTTTGACTTACACAAAGCATATTGTTCTGCTCTGCTTTCATGTTTTCTTCCTATTAACAAGATAAGGAAAAAATGGGTAAGTTTTAAACAATGCTTGTCTGTTTCCTAAAGTCGCAGTGTATTTACTAAGTATATCAACATTGTCAGAACAGTCCACCCTTCTTTTTGTTCCAAACTATTACACTATGAAATAGCATTAGGAATATCTTCCATAACATGCAATGCCACAAAAAGTGCAAATTATGGAATTGGTTATTGCTCTTGAATTTACCGGATCTTCTCTAATCTGTGCATATTTTAAAATCCTTTACAGAATGACCTCCTCAGTACAGACAATGATTCTACACAAGGAAAAAAATCAGTGATGGTGCTGAACAGAAATATGGTCCTCACTGGTGCCACATGAGGCACAAGATTCTTATCATGAAGATATAGAAGACCACAAATTATAGAATCATAGAGTTGTCGAGGTTGGCCTAGAACAGCTGCTAACCCAGCACCATCGTGTTCACTACTAAACCAAGTGCCTCATCCACGTCTTTTGAACACTTCCAGGGATGGTAATTCCACCATGTCCCTGGGCAGCCTGTTCCAATGCCTGACCACATTTTAACATATTTTGTCTTAGAGCCAGTCTAAACTTCCCCTGGTGTAATCTGAGGCTATTTCATCCTGTCAACCTCCTTTCATGCAGTTGTAAAGAGAGAGAAGATCTCCCCTGAGCCTCCTTTTCTTCAGGCTAAACCCCCCAGCTCCCTCAGCTGCTCCTCATCAGACTTGTGCTCCAGACCCTTCCCTAGCTCTGTTGTCCTTCTGTGAACTGCAGCATCTCAGTGCCTATCCTGAATTGAGGGGCCCAAAACTGATCACAAGATTCAAGGTGCATCTCAACCAGTGCCAAGTACAGGGGGATAATCATTGCTCTGGTCCTGCTCACCCCACCCTTTCTGATACAGACCAGGATGACATTGGTCTTCTTGGCCACCTGGGCACACTCAAAATCATGTTCAGTCACCATGGCGAAACATATTATTGAAAGGAGAATCCTTTCAATCCAGAAAAACTGATAAAAATAGTTATACTTGTTGCTGGGGTATGGCTAGAACTACTTGGCACAGAACGGCAAGTTATTTGATTATTTTCAAAAATAAAAAAAATCTGCTTACTTATATTTTAACTAAGGTTTGATCTATAAATACAATTAAAGTGCATCAAACATACTATATTACACAGTTTTAAAAATAACAATCACATCAAGACTTAAGTGAGTGAACAAAATATTTTGAATGAAAATAAAAGGAAATAACAGTGAAATATAACAATGAGGAAATCAACAGGAAATATTCCTAAGTAATTTTGCCTCTTTTTGCTAAAGAGGATAGACTTTTTAGAAATCCTTAGTTGTTAAAACCAGTATTTTTTTAAAATTAAATTTATTTAACCTTCCAGACTCCTCCTGGATCAGCAGAAAGAAATCACTGGAGATTTTATCAGTTTCATACAATATTTATGGTTCCTAATTGTAACCTTTCCTTTTTTAGAAATGGAAAGTGGAAATTAAGGCTTATCATAAGTTTCAGTCTCTTATTCAAAACTGTTGACATATTGTGAGAAATCAGACATTTGCTTTTAATCAGGATACTCAAAACATTTTATAAAGTTTTAGATTCATCTGAGTTTGTGAAACTCAAAGTGTTGTGCTGTTCTGGTAGTTTTGTGTTTGAATCTGAAATGCCATCTTGCATCTGTAAGCTGATCTTGCATCAGCTTGTGTTACACTGGTTCTTGTTCTTAAAGCAAGCAAGATTTTCAGATCTGCTTGATTTAAATCCTAAAGAATTTCACTCACTGATTCTCTTATGGCCACTTGACCAAAAAAGGGACTATAATCCAACATTCTATTAAAAGACTTTTATTTTATGTAATACAATTGTGCAAAATTTTGTGGCCCTGTTAGATTTACTGAGCAATCACATAACACTTGACATATGCTAATATATGTTGAGATTGGGATATTCCAATGCCTGCTGCTGTAAAATTGGAGACTTATTAGGATGTGAGACACTAAAGACTACACAGAAAGCTGTAGCAGAATGGGAGTATCTCAAGTTCCAAAACTCTGGATAAGCAACAGGGCAAGAGATCACTTGATCACTAGGATTCATCATGAACAACCACAGAGGAATGAAACAAGGGCAAAGAATATTTATTTAAGGCGCTGTAATTAAACTTGCCTGTTGCTGCAGTATGAAAGCTTCCTTGGGTGACATGACTACATGACATGGTTTAGGAATCATACTCTAAAATTTAGTGCCTCCTGCCCCAAGACTCCAAAACCAAATGCTGCTGACTTGCTTCTCCTCCCCTGCTGGTGGATAGAGAAGATAGCTGGGCCACAAAGGCAAACATCACAGGCTGAGAAGAACAATTTACTGGAAAAAATTAATGAGATAAGAAAACAAGCAGTAACAGCAACAATATTAATTTTAAAAAATTGTACAAAAGAGAGAGGGTGGAGCTCAACACAATCACACACAAACCGCTCCCTCTGGTCAGGTGGGTGACACCTGAAAAGGGACACCCTTCTTTTCTGAAGCAAGAGTGCCCATTCCCACTGCAACGACATGAGATGGTTTTAAATAACACTGGGGTTCTGGCCACACCACATAGCTCCAGGCTCCCCCCTCATGGCTCTTGCAAAAAATTAAGAAACCAGGACACCGCACTTAAAAACAGAACAAAACAAAACAAAACAAACAAAACCCAAAAAACAACCAAGCAAAAACCAAACAAACAAACTCCAAAAAACTAGCTGTGAGGGAACATTCCTTTCCAAGAAGTTCCTTGGGTATTTGAATTTCTTCATATTGTTGACAGTAGTAAGAATAAACCCACACATCTCAAAGAATGTACTGGGGTTTTGCTTCTCGTTGATTGGACTTTCATTGTGTGAGTTTTCTTTTCCATCTCTCCAAATCAGGAAAACAATTAGGAAAGTGAGAGAGATTTCTCTAATGAGTCTACATGTAATGCAAAATTTATATGGCTTCATGTGCAGCTGGGCAAAGCATGACATGGTGCACAAATAAGAAAGGAAATTTTCCATGGTTTTTTGGAGGTAAGAATCCTACTTACTACCAGCCATCATGACCTACTCATTCATTTTAGGAAGAAGTGGATACTTTCCATGGGAGAAGCTTAAGCATCAGATTTGCTCCTTGGAGCATTAATAAAGGGGCTCAGTTAGCTTCATCTCATTATTTTACTATGAGTATTGACTTTGGCCTAGAGTCATGTATAGATAAAATGGTGCAAGGGCTTGTCCTAAGTGATTACTCAGAATTACAAATCATTTCACATGTAACTGAATACTGCAGCCTAGCTGGCACTCTGCCCCTTTCTTTTCCCACCTGCATCTTTCCAGCATCACTCTCCACTCTTTCCTGCGCCAATAAAAGAATGAATCTGGGTTTGGTTAAATGGATAATTAATCTTACTCACTGAAAGTGGACTTTTAATTCACCAGTCCAGGGAGGACATACATCCTTATCTCACAGCATTATGCCAACAAAGATATAAGAAAAGTATTTAAGGGTAGCCTGGTAGCAGGGAAATAACTGTGTATGTACCCTTTCTCTAAAAAAGTAATTAGACAGGACAAGGGTTTTTTTGATGTTAGTAATTGCCTGATGATTTCTGAATATATAAAAGGTTATCCACTAAATGTGTGTGTTTTTAAAAAAGGAATGAGCAAGAAAGTAAGAAAGATAAATTTTAGTTTCTCTGGGATTCTAAAAGCCCATTATTTTTAAGAGTACAGAGAGGATCAATAAAATAAAGAGACACATAAAAGCTCAAGATACTCTTGGTACATCCAAATAAAATAAAATAGAAAGTGCAGTGTTCAACTTAGAGAATACAAGTGACAGGAGAGGAAAAGAGAGTTTTTTAGGGATATACCAGGTTTCTTGAGTACATCTTAGGTGGTATATTACAGCAATTTTTCCCTGAGTAAGATGTTAGCATTTTTTCTAAAGTTTGTTTCATGTCTAGACTTTCTGCAATGGAAGACAAATCTTGAAAGTTATTTTGCACAAGTACCTATGATCAAGGTTAAGATTTAATATATACTCCTGCTTAGTCAGGTATCAAGTTCCCATAAGGACACAAAGCAGATTTTTCTCACAATTTTGTACAGGTCTAAACAGAATACAAATTCTTTCTGTGAGCCACATGGTATCTATGATACATAATGCAACCCAAAGGCCTGAAACTCCCTGCTCAGGGAGGAAAGTCAGAGTTCAGTAATTATAAAAACAAAACCCCAAACAAACAAACAAACATACAAACAAAAACCTCCCAAAAAATAAAACCACTCCAACCAAAGGACACCTAATAATTTTAAACTTACCTACTATGGTAATGTTTTATGGTACTGTTTTTCGTCATGGTTACTGTTTCTACATTAAAAACAGATTAAAAACCAGAAAGTGCATAAGGGTTGAGCCATGCAAGCCTTACTAACTTTAGAACTATAATACTGATATCTCAACTGAATGTTTTACACTCAGCTTTGCAAAAAAACTAACAAAACATTCCAACAATAAATCAAACAACTTAGCGCAAGTGAAATTTTGACCTTGTCAAATTAGAGCTTAAAACTATTAATGATGAGCATTAACAACATTAAATGCATTCACAACTGACATATATTTTGCTGAGGTGTATGCATTTTTTTTAATTGAAGGATCTTTTTTTTTTTTCCTGTTCAGTTACATTTTATATTTGAACAAATTTGGCATTTTGTTTAAAGCATCCAGATTTATGCAGCTCACAGACCTGTGTTTAACCCCTCACGGGGTCAACTCTGTTGCTTGCATAATGTCTGAGTGTGTAAGTACCAGAAAAGTTGTGCCTCCTTAAAGTATTGACTAACCTTGCCATTTTGGTAGACAATCTGAAGAGCTTTCTTGATAGAATGCAGCACGGAATATATCCAGTCATTATAATTATTATAACTAACTGAAGGTCCGTTATACAGCAATGCTCCACCTCTATCAAATCATATTTTAACTAACCATTTAGTGTGTGTTTTTGGTGGTGATGATTTTCTAATATGTTTTAATTTCTTCAGTTATATTTAGAGGATTAATATTCCTAACTTGCAGTATTAGCAAAACCTATTCTCTTCACCTAAATAAAGAAAGAGAGGAAAAGGTCAGGATAAGCCCTAAACACCTTACTGCTGAGAGTATCTGTACATGGTCACATGATGCAAATTATATGGACAAGGAAAAGTATCTGTCTTTTCAGTAAATCATGACAAGTCAAGTATGCTAGCTGGTCATGATGTGGTAATTTTGATGAATTTAATAAACCAGAAAGCTCTTTCTACAAATATTGGAGTGAATCAAAAAGATGAACTCCTTTATACTTATAAATATTTCTGTGTGCACAATTTAATGAGCCGCAATTTAATTTATTCCTAGAATGTATTTTTACAGCTAAATCCAAAAATGTGAATATATTTTGAAAACATACACTCCAAATATCAACTGGCACAAGAATGTCAGGATCTGTTTAGGCTGGGACACAACTATCTCATATTATTTCTACCTGTTGCTTAAACTATTCCCTCAGAATGAAGATGGTCTCTCCTACAGAATCATGTAACTTATCATCAGTAAGAAACTTAACTTTAACGTGTAAATTTAAAAACTGAGCACTTGCTACTTTTGGATCATATAAAGGACTTGATATTCTGTAAAACTTCTAAAAAACAATGAAAAACCCCTTCTAGTAATTCCATTGGTCATTTATAACTATAAATGAAAATTATTCAAGGAAAATCTGTTTCTTACAGTTCAAATGCTTTTAGATATTGTATCTAATATTTTATACCCTGATGTTTTAGAATAAAAGAGATTTGTTTCTCCACATTTCAGTGGTGCTCAGAAAATTAAGAAGGTAAAAAATGCATGATTAAGGGAAAATGAGCATATATTTTACAGAAAAACATATTCTAAATGTATTGACTTCCAAGATAACCTACATATGTATTCTAAACAATGCCCAAATGAAGTTTGCTTGTGCATCCTATATATGTGTATCATATTACTATATTTACATTTGCCTTTCTTAGAATTTTCGTTGGATTAGGACAAAAGCTAATGGTTTACTAAGAGTAAAAATAAGCCCAGTTCTGCAAAAGAAGACAACATCTGAAACAAGCTTATGATTTAACATTTTTATTAGCCACAGTGGTAGAATAAGGATTCTGACATGGTGTTTTAACATCCTGAAATAAAGGAGATCTGGTACCCTGACCATAGGCTGGGCCGGACTGGCGGGAAGCTGTTGTGCAGGGAGAAAAGATGCTCTAAAGAGTCCTCCAGAGCTTGACAGCAGTTAAGCCATTAAAAATAGAGGTGGTCAAGTGCCCAGTATTGAATCAGTAATAAAATAATTTCTCTGTAGCTGCTTTGCAGCCTCTCAATATGCTGTATGCTCTACTCTTTCCCTTTCTGTACAAAGGACTGGAAGACAGAATATCAACTGGTCTCCACTGCCATAAAATGTACATTCCAGTGACCTTTGCCTTTAGGGTCTACGCTGGGCAGTCATCTTCAAAAGGCAAAAATAGCTGCAGTTCATGGAATCTTACTTCCAGAGAGTTTTTGCATGGGGAAGACTTTCTCCTGAAACACAGCCTCTATCTGATCTGTTTGGTCTCACAGTGCCTCAATATCTTCAGTGTAATGCTCAGGCACCCTCTTAGAACACTCCTCTACACTTTGCAAGCAACACTGGCCAGTTAGATCCTCCAAGAGCTTAAGCACTATAAAAAATTTTCCTCTTAACCACTTTTTGAGTAGATACTGTACTTTTCAGTTCCAACGCCTAGTGCCATCTTAAATCTAGTCCTGCTTAATTCTATGTGTTTCTTTTGTTTAATAAATGAAAAAAAAAAACAAATTAAAGTTCATGGGTGGAACAGAGACAGCAAAGAGCACATAAGCATTATTGTAGCAGAGACTTCATTATCACTACAAATTGCAGGGAGAAAAGAAAGGACTTCAGCAGTTTTATTTAAAATCTAAGAATATTTTCATGCACGGGTTTTCCTTAATTTTCTGTGACTTGAAAATGAAAAAGCAAGACAATGTGGGTAAAGTTAATTCCATTCTTGAAAGTCAGTTATTGACTCCATGGTTGGATTTCCTTTAATCCAACAAAAAGAAAAATAAAGAGTAAATTAAATTGGTATGTTATGTGCTTTTAGCTTTGATAACCTCTCACATCTAGTTACAAATAAAAGGCTTCTCTCTATCTGTTGTCAAAATTTAAATAATGGATATTTTCTACTTTCTTCCTAGCCCTTTCAGATATCCTGTGAAACTACAATAGGGTTCTGAAGTTTTGTCTGTCTGGGTGACTTCTTTGCAAATGAAGATGGATGGAGTTTTTCCATTTTAATTATTGAGACCAGCTGCTTTCTAAAAGAGAGTGGGTGAGGTTTTTCAGGTCCTCCAAGCTAATGTATCATTAGAGTTTTAGTGATTGATTAAATAACCCACTGCTCTAAGTTTCTACATACAAGACATCTCAGCAATTTAAGCAGATGTCATGCAAATGAAAAAAGTCTTCTATCCATCTATATACATTTATAGATATATGCATATCTTATAGGAAAGATACTAATTTTTTGTTCTGTTCTGAGATTAGTTTCTTCAAATTCTAAAAAATTCACAATTTTTTTTTTGCATTTATTTATCATATTTCTTAAATTTTCACCCTCTACCTTCTTTCCCTGAAAATAAAGTTTTTGTGATCAAGACTATGTTGACACCACTAAAATTGATTTTGCTGTATGATCTGTGCTATTTTTTTTTTTTCAGACCCACTTGTTTTTTTCTCAGCCACTTCTGCAAAAGCTTTGTTTTGCCCGGAGTGCTATAGCTCTGTTTAACTACCAGAAAAATTGGCTAGATTAACTAATTAGCTGACCTTTTCTTCAAAGAGCCCCTTTGCATCTTAGTAGACTTCTACCTATCCATGGCTCTCTTACAGTGAGGTGATATCTATCTAAATCTGAAATTCCTATGTCGCAGTTCAGAAATCAGACTTAGAATTATAATTTAAACTGCTGTTTTATACTAAGCTGTATTAGACTGTAAGTTTTTGTTGTTTCTCCTAATATACAGGTAGTATTTTTGTTCTCTGCTTCAAAACTTAATAAGTTTTAACAGGTTGTATTATAACCCCATAACTGAAAGAGTGCAATGATTCTTAGGAAGGGGTGGTTCATTCCTTTTACAGATGGCCTATGTGCTGGTGTCATAAATGGCCATTTTATAGATGGATAATGTACTATAGTCATAATTCTTTATTGCTGATAGTTATTGCACTAGATCATGACCCTTGGATATTGAGAGTCAGTTTTTAATATCACAACCATTTACAGGGGTTAATGGACTAGGTTTTGCAGCTTTTGACCTTTTGATGGTGAGGGTTAGGAGGTTGAATCTGTGCACTAAACTGCCAGAAAATATCTGTTTATTTATGTTAGTTATAATAAACATGGTTACTGTTTATAATCAAGAAGCTGAGAACAATGTGACTTGCATGAATTACAACTATCTGAGCTGCATCTTCTAAGGTAAACTTACTATGAGCTTTTCAATTCTTATTAATTAGAAAATCAATGTTTATTAACATTAAATCTTTGCTATATTTAATCTACATAAATAATATTGAAATTGAATTATGGTAGCTAGAAGATATATTTTTAACTGTGACTTTCAATACAGAATTGTTTTAAGGATCATGGTCAGGTTTATGACTTGGCTAGGTTACCTGTAGATAGCTTGCTCAGGTGTTATGTGTACTGATCAGAAAGAGTCCCAGCAGGCCAATCACAGGAGTAAGTTTTCTGGCTGAACTACATGAACTCTTCTGTTCCAGAAAACCTCTTTCTTATGCCATAAAATGCCTGCAATATGAGGCAGTCATTTTAATGCTTCTGCAACAATGAAACAAGAATCAGGTCTGCAGTATCAAGAGTAACACGGACTATGAAAGCAAAGAATTAAAATTTAGCCCTTTTCCTTTTAGAAGTTCAAGTTAACTTTGTCAGTTACTTCGAATATAAAACATGGGGGTAAAGGGATGAAAAACCACTTAGAAACAAAAGCAGAAGACTACAGCAATTATTCTGATTCAATGTTTAAACAGTATAACTAATGTGCAAACTGGGGAATATTAAAGGACCATGTCTATATTTAAAATAAACCTACCAAAGTAAGTTGTAATTTGACTGTCTAAAATGCTTATTCAGATGGAGATGTTTAAAAAACAGATGGAAAAATGTGGTGAAACTGTGACAGAAATAAGTGGGAACATTGAATAGTAGAAGCACAGTGACTTGTCTAAGTTCGAACCAAGACCTGATGCAGTGACCTAAGGTTTCTAACTCCTAGTCAAATTTCTATAATTTCTATAAAAGTTAATTTTCAGAACTAGAGACTTAGGGATTTCATTCTTTTTTTTTTTTTTTNATTCAGATAGGCTCATAGAAAATTTGTCCAATTCTAGCCTGGGAGAATTTGTAAAGCTCTTCAACCACAATGGTTTCTTTACTCTTATTTATTCTTCTTACAGCTTTTATCCTCCCTTCCCCCTCTTCTTTACTCCCTATTCTTTGCTACCATAGCTGTGTGGGTGGGAATGCTGCATTTTGTTTGCTCTGTGATGCTGAATGATTCCAATATAATCAAACTACACTTTTATAGTGTGGCTTTATACCATGCAGCCCAGGGTGCTAACAAAATAATAAAATTAGCAGCTCAGATAATGACGAGCAAGGCAGGTCAAACAAATAATCTTTTAGACCTGGAATTGAAACTGGAATGGTATTAGAGTTGCAAACAGCCAGAGGCAGTGCTGACATATGAGACAGTGCTTAACCAGGCCCCAAGCATAGATATGTGGGGAGTGTTTTGGAGAACTGATCATGGATGATACTGAGTGCTTCCTGCAGGCCACGAGAAAGACGAAGTAAATGGAACAGAGCCACAGTAGTGGTACTGATAAGTACTCAGCATCAGAAAGAATTGGACTCTAATGTCCAACCTGAATTTTTATTTGTAATCAGTATTATGTTTTCAGGTACCTAGGGGCAAGGGTATTTCTACTCTACCTCATCTGTAGTTGATTATCTCATTTTACCTTCAGCTTGACTCCATTTACAATGAAGAAAGAATAGTATCAGTTAACCAAACTTTGCTGATGTGAAGAACTACTTACACGGATTTCTTTAAAAGGGTATTTTGGAAGGTAAAAGCCAACAGTGAGTTTGCAGTTTGAAATAATGTAAATTTCCTTTTTTTCAATCAGGTAGCTTGCAAATTACACAAGAGGAAGTGTTTCTTATATTATGCAAGTCTAGTCCAAATCTATCAAGAAGCTGCCCTCTAAAATTGTGGGGGGCTCTTTAAGATTTACACCGGTTAGATACAAGTGCTTTTCGCTTATAAAATGGGAGATGGTCAGATCGATTAACTACAGTATATAGTACTTAAAGTGATGAAGAAAGACATTGGATGGTCAAATGATTAATGTCAAGCTATCCATTTTGATGTTCAGAATCCTAATTGTGTTTCTGACCTCCACCCTCATTGCTACCAATATAATTACAGGGTCTCATCTAAATGAGATGGATTAAAGAAATAAAAAAGCACTTGTTGTCTCTGGTTTATCTTCAGAAGATTCTTTTATATCTACACATAGAAATCAGTTAAATTCACCATTTTTTAGCTGTCTGAAATATGCTCTTAGGAGATAATAGCACTTCATTGCTTAAAGTTACACATTTGTATGTCTTTCTTTCTCTTTTCCCCTCCTTCTCTCCCTTGTTCGTTGCCTACTCTTTTATTTGTACGATGTTCTTTTATCCCGAACAATATAACATTTTAGTTCTTGTAATAAATGCCTTCATGTGAGGCAGTTCAGCTAAGAGAATGTTATTAGACTGTGCTCTCAGGCAGTGCGCCTTCACACGATCAATACGAATCCGAGCTTCTGTTCATTCCCTCTTTGCTTAAATTCCCTGCAAATGTGCAAGAGAAGCAGCAGAGGGTGTCATCAATCATGGGCTACTCTGACATGCGCTGAAACCTGACCAATGCTGAGATGTTTTAATAAGGCATCCATTAAAACCCTCAAATAAATTGCAATTTGAAAACAGAACGTAATATAGCCAAGTTTTCCTCATCCATCTTGTGGCATGTCATGTAATGTAATTGCACTGTTAATTTATCCGAGAACTTTCTCTGTACATGGTTTCATTGGCATTGCTTAATTTCCCTGCAGACTCCTGTGTGTTCGTGGAGGTGAGAGTACATGCATGTACATGTGCATATATGTGTCTGTTTCCACTTTAGGGGGTGATAATGG
Source organism: Regulus satrapa (assembly GCA_013396955.1). Taxonomy (NCBI): domain Eukaryota; kingdom Metazoa; phylum Chordata; class Aves; order Passeriformes; family Regulidae; genus Regulus; species Regulus satrapa. The sequence goes on from VWZN01013185.1 coordinate 115,984, forward strand.
TTCTGTTTAGCATGGCATTAGCCAGAGAAACAATCAAGGATTTGAAATGTTTGACATGTTGTCGATGGCTCCTGAGCTTTCTGATATTTTCTCACCAGTTCTTGCCTGGAGCAGGCCCCCCTTTACTTGCCTTCCCAGCTTGCCATTGGTTTATGCCCCTCAAGAGTGGGATCACTCAGAGCGCCTGTGGATCCCATCAATAAATATTGACAAAAGGGTTGAGGGACCATTTAAGATCACAAAGCAATGGCAGTCAAAACAGCACAATGCTGATTTCTGTTCCTCTACTTAGGAGGCATGCATGAAGTTTTGGCAAGGGCAGGGAAAGTGAGGATCAATAGGACAGAATGAAAAAAAATGCTTACGTAAAATAATGTCAAAAAATTACATTTAAGTTTCTGTTTTTTACATATAAGTTCTGAGAGGGAAGATACAGGCAGAAGCTCATATAGATTTCTTTGTCTACCATGCATAAGTCTAAAAATAAAGCTATTCCTCATCTGCTGCTGCATCAGCAGTTTCTTTACTTTTATTTAGTCTTCTGGGTTTTTGATAATCCTTTATCTTCCTTTCTGTGAAAAAAAACCCAAAAAAACCAACAACACACATTCACAGGTATAAAGCAAAATATTGCTGCTTTGCACAAGCACTCTAAAACTGGTCTTCCATTCCAACTTTAATCAGAAATTAATTAAGGTTTTGTTTGTTTTGGTCAAACAAGTTCCTTTTTGGACTCAATAATTGCCATATTAAGAAATCAAACAAACCAAGCCCCAAAAACATACCCTATTTTTTTTTTTAGTACAATGAAATTAAATCAAATGGTAATAAAAAGATTTTCAAACTAAAGAAACCAGAAAAATTACATTTGATTTCTACAGTTTGATATTCTATAGCACAATTCACCCAGTTTCTAAAGAGCTGCTCCTAAATATATGTTTTCACTTCTGTGTTTTCAGTTATATTGCAGACATGTATAGGGACATATTCTGTATCTGTAAATGTTCAAAAGCATAGATTTCTGAATCACTGAACACCCCAGTTTCTGAATGCCAAAGAAACTACAGGGATCAGTACTGATGATAATAGCATCTCAAATGTGCTGTACAAGGTTACTAAGCACATAATGGACATTCCAGTCATTGTAGTGTCAGCATCTTAAATCTTTATAGAAGTAATTTTAAATCATTGGGGAAAAAAAAACCTTTAAAGTTTCAACTTTTCAAGCACCTGATTCCATTTTTTTATTTAAGAGTTCAGGCATCAGTGTAGTGCATTTAAAATGGACGTGAAAGAATATTGCTGCAACCCCTCACAAAGGCTTCTTTCCATGGTGATGTTCAAAGAACTGAAAAAATATGTGTCACTAAGGCCCAGAGAATCAATTAATATTGTTTTCAGCAACAATGTCTCCCACAGATAGCATTCATAAAAGTATGAAAATACCGCAGAAAAATACATATGCCTAATTTTTTAACCATTTTTTCCATAAAATTGTTGTAAGTTCAAATTAGGTGAGCATATGGTTTCCAGGAGTTTCTATTTTTTTTTTTTTTT
>VWZN01013185.1:123801-140192 GCA_013396955.1 Regulus satrapa
TGAAAAATCTAGTCTTAGGTTCTATGAAAAACAATTGAGGAATTCCCTCATCCAGACCATAACTGATCATCAAATTATATTGAAATATGTAAACAGAAATATGACCTGTTCTTGAACTTATATCTTGGACATAACATTTCATCTTTAGATACTTTTTCAGTATTTTATTATATATATATATATATATATATATAAGGAATAGGGCATTATGAAAGAACTTCACTATTTTTTTCTGTTTTAACAGAAAACTATACCCCTGAGATGTCCTAAAAGACAGGTTTCTGTCTCATAACCATTGGACTAGACAATACTTAACTTAATGACATGCCAATATGAGACACAACATCTTTCCAGATTCAAATACAAATATTTATTGGACCCTTTGACTTTTTTTTCCTTTCTTTCTCAGTTGTGCATTTTATCAGTTTAACTATTTATATTTAAGAAATAACTTTCGTAGTTCATAATGACTCCATGAGGCTTGATCAGGAAGAATAAGTTACATGTTTACATCTGCATAGTTCACATTTGAGTGGGGAAAACATCAAAAAGGGATGAGAAAGGTATTTAAAGTTCTCAGTGCTAACTCAGAAATTCCATAATGGACTCACTTCACTGAAAAGTGAGCATATTTATAATAAACTCAGATAAAAAAACACTCATTGATCATTCCAAATTATTATTACCTTCCTAGAAATTTACTTAAGCCACTCCACATTCATTCTCAGTTAGGCACAAGTAAAGGAATCCAACTTTGAGTCCTTTTCATTGAAGACTCCCTAATTGGAGAACTGTGCTTTCTAATCAGTGAGAGCTCTGGAAATTTAATGATTAACTGCTGAGTCCTTTCTCTCACCATAGCTGTATAATTTTCTCTCACCATAGTTCTATCACATCAGCATAACATTTGCCTGCTAAGGCCAGACTTAGAGGGAGGTAATCAAAACTTCAACAGGTAAAATGGTTCTACCAGTTTATTACTCCAGCTGACCTCTTTCTTCAAAAGTGAGAACCTCTGAGAGACCATTTTGAAAGTATATTGTCAAATACAAGTGACATTTAAAGCAGAAAACCTCAGCATGAAAAACTGTGAGACAGATGCCTCCGTTGGTATAAGCAGATGTTATTGGTGCCCATTGCAACTGTTGTCTTCCCATCTGCAAAAAGACAGGACTAGTGGATATCTCCAAAAGTGGCCGAAGCCACTGTCTAAATAGGTGCTGAAGAAAGGACCATGAAAAATAACCATGTTTTGTATGTGGAGTGCCTTTCCTTCTTAAACTGGTTTAATTTGTTTCTGGCATGCTACACTCGTTGAACAATATGTGTACTGCAAGCTACTTGGATGCCAGTGTGACATGTGAGACTAATATATATGAGAGAGCTCTTGAGCAGTATAACATAGAAGATAGTGATAATATCCATTCTGCAAAATGACATTCTAAAAAATCTTATTTGGGAAATGATGGAGAAGATTATGCTTGTGATCCTGTGTGCAATAGCACTGTAAATAAGTCTTTCCTATCTTAGCATCACAGTCCATCATGTAACCAAATAAAAGCAATTCTAAACAAATTGAGAAGCTCAGTAGAAATCTTTTGTGTGAGAAACTGAACTGCTCTTAAAATATGATTATAATCATGTAGTGATCCATTACTAAATGCATCTTTCTTTTCTATATATATTCATTAATATCTGTAGCACTGTAGCCCTGTAAAGCATTAGATTGTTTTTACTAAGCACTATGTAAATATGGGTTAAAAAGACAACTCTTGCCCCAGAGGATATATTTGTAAAGCAGCAGCAGCAAATTGTGTACATAAAGCCCAGCAGAGGAGTTAGTGGAAGCAATTTCAGACACTTCTGGTTTTCATGAGCTGGGCCTCAATCAGCAAATATGTGAAGTTGGCTCTTAAACCCATACATCTTCATTTACAGATTTAGGTTCACTGCACAACATTGCTTACAACATGGGCCAAGCACTTGGCCCTGAGGTTGTTTTGAGACCTCTGGGAGAATTCTTTGTAAGGTTCTGTTGTTTACAGGGGTTAGCCAATCTATACTTAGTACAGGATTCTGCCTTATCAATAGACTCTGGATGTTTTGGACAGAAGGACATTGCTGTCTGGATTGCTTGCATGCATGCTTGCTGCTTCTCTGCTCTTGCATATAGATCTTAATAAATAATCATATTTAGCCTTCTGAATTCATGGAGTCCATGTAGTTCTATTGCCCAATCAGGGGCTGAATTCTCCTACAACACATAAAACTTCCTAGTTATATTTTTTTCAAGGTAAATGATTTTTCAAGAGCAAAATAATTTTTAAGAGAGATTGAAGTTGATTCCTTAGCCATCACATCCAATTGATACCTATCATGCTTTCTAAAAAAAGGTAGAAATTTCTAGTCTTGTAGAAAGTAAGCCAGTAAAAAATGAATAAATTAAAAAAAATAATAACAAAAAAAACCAACAAAAAAACAATGTCAAATATAGTTCATGCAGAACAATTCCAAGGAAGCTTGTGAGTTTTACAGCATTTGAGGGAATCTTTTCTCATTTAAAAAATTTCCACAGAAGCTGTTATGTGTAAATTGGAAGTCTAACTGAATAAATCTAGATGCAAGCTAGAATCGGAAGTTATGCAATTTTGTTAAAGTTTTGCATTAAAAACCACAAAAGAAACTCCAATTACACTGTGAAGATATTCATAAAAGTCCTGAAACTTATTGTACTAATACATCTAGACATTTTCTTCCATGTTTCTGAATTGATTCAGTTCAAGGAAATGCAGTACAGTTAGCATTCAACTTTAATTGCAATGAGGTGACAACATACTGGGTAATGAGTTGTTTATGAGTTGTAGATGTGTTTACAATGAGTTGACAATGTGTTGGATAAAGTGTTCTTCTAAAGTTGTAGATCTATTTACAGTGAGCAGTGGGGGAATGTTCATTAGTTGTCGATTTGTTTGTTTACATTGTTTTCGATTTGCAATTGCTATAAAACAAATCCCAGGCTGATGAAGGATGATTGTTTGTGCGCTTTAATGATTTACTGTAGTAGCTTGTCTGAAAAAGTACTTAACTCTGCTTCATCTGTCAGTTCTCACTGCAAAAGCTCCCAGTCACAATAGTTTTATTAGCACAGCATGGGCCATTTGTAAGAACATTACGCATCTAAAAAATATTAGTGCTTTCCTGTTCAGTCTGTTGTATTTTGGCTGCCTGAGTTGAACAGAATTTCTTCTATTCTGTACAAGTTTATATCTTTTAATATGTACCAATGCATTCACTTGAAGCTAAATGTATACCATCCCTGGAAATACTTTCCCTGATATGTCTTAAGAGAGGTCAAATGCTTAAAGTTAAATTACTATGTACATTTTCTCACTGCTGCTACCTTTGCAAAGACAGTTAAAAAAAATCTATCATCAGATTATGCTGGGTTTCATGACATGCAGAAAATCACGTATACATTGGAGGATACTTGCTTTTAGGTTATAGAAGATATTTTATCAGTTTTTAACAGTTTGGCAAAATAAATATGACAACATAGCTTGTTACTTCAATCAGTGTGTGTCAATAATTTTTGTTTTAAACAGATACAAAAAGGAATTTTTGATTGTTTTGTGGCAACATTACTTTTTCCCAATTACTAGTCCTGTGGTCCAGAACAAGCATAGACCATGGGCTTTCATGGTTCTTTTCTTTGTTATTTCTCAAGAATGACATATACCCTTCCTTTCATTGTCCCTTGCTGTGCATCTTTAAAGTATTCATTTTTGACTAAGTTTTTGCAACTCATTTTATCATAGGTTTCTCCAATATTCAAAGACATTTCATCCTCAAACACTTGCAAAAAGCTCCCAAAAGAGCTGATAAAGGAGTTTTAAAAATGCCTGAGTTTTGGATTACATTGCTATGCAGAAAACTTGTTCTTCCCAGGCAAAGTGAAGAGTTTCTGGAATTTATCAAAACATGATTTTGAATGTCCTGAATAATATAAAAATAAGTCCAAATAATGTAATTACTAAAATCCAGACATCTGATTAAAATCTCTGAATTCTTAAACACATAAGAGAGATATGGAAAGCAAAAAGGCCAAATGCATAGCATTTAGAAATGGTACACATCTGGCTATAATACAAATGCATTACCAGTGTCCTGACTTTATCTTTTTTTTTCATCATTATGCCCTTATCATTAGTTTGTAATTAGAAATTCAATTATTTGGAATTTATATACTGTAATTCTCAATGCCTTTTCCCCACAGTGATTATGCATAAAGAATAAAAGCTAGAATTGCAGGGAGAGGTGCTGGCGCCCTGACATTCCCGCTCTTTGGGGAGTAAGGCTTTGCCACCCTGGGGAAATGAGGAAGATTAACAGAAACACTAGCTTGACTATTTTGTGACTCTGTCCCACAAAACCAGAAGTGGCCAAGCAGCTAGCCCATCTACATTTTTGTTCTGCCTGAGCTTTCTTAATGCACCAGTTGCAATGTTCTTGCACTGAAGCTGGGAGGCTGACAAGCAGGGGCACGGTGTCCCCACAGGAACTTTCCATGCACAGCTCTATATGGCTGTAGGCCTCAGCTGGCTTTATGATCGAGATTCTTAGCCTTTTTTTGAGGAGGAGAACAAAAGAAAAGGAGATCAGCAGGAAATTAAAAAAGGAAAAGCAAACTCTCCCCAAGTGGAAGCTTTCTTAGGCATTTCAGCAACTGGAGTTTGTCCTTTTCTGTGAAGGACCTCAGCATTAGGAGTGTTGTCCATATTGAAGCATTATTAAGTCTGCTTTTTTTTATCCCATGACCAAACAATGCTTCTGTAGAACCCAGGTACACTCTGTGAAGTGAAACTTCCCAGTATGTCTGTTTATCAAGAATAAAGAACAATATTGAATTTAATATGCTTTTCTATTAGCTTTTTGGGACAGATTAGCATTGTAATATGTGCATTATCTTTCACAAGCACAATATTTAAAACTAGAATATATTATTTTTTAAACCACTAGATCACTTTGTACCACATCTATACTGGGATATCCCATTATTTATGGGACATTTTTCATAGTATTTTTTTAAAATCCCAGTATTATATAAATAATATTACTTAAAAAAAACCAAAACAAACAAACAAACAAAAAAGCAAACAAAACAAAACTTTTTAATATAATACTTTATCTGTCATGTCTTATTTTTTCAGTTAGTCATTATTTTGTTAGTGGTACTAATTCTACTTACAGGAAATAGAAAATATGACTGCAAAATCAGCTGCAAAGGCTGAAAAACCTATTTTAGGATTATTTTCTCTCAGTGGGAAATATTTCAACATATAAGGCCAGGTTGGATAAGGTTCTGAGCAATCTGGTCTAGTGGAAGGTGTCCCTACCCATGGCAGAGGGGTTAAACCTAGATGATTTTTGAGGTTTGAGACATTCCAACCCAAGCCATTCTATTATGCTCTCTAAACTGGTACTTTTCATATTAGGAAATAAACAAATAAATAAGGAAATAAAGCAGATTTTTATGACAGACAAGTTTGGGATAATTTTCTAGAGCATGAATGAAAGTCACTCATAGAAATCTCATTAACAAAGAATCAAAGCTGTGGGTAGGCATTCATTCACATTGCTTTTGAAAATATACCCCAGGATGAATAATTTTAGTATGTACAGTAAATTCACAGCTGATGCTTTATTGTCCACTGAGCCATCTTTTTTCTCATCTGGGAAATCAGCTATGCACATGTTTTTACATCAAGAAGAAAAGTTGTATTCTTATTTACTAATATGCAATGCCATAAAACTTTGAAAAGAATTTTAATGATATTTGCAAATTAGTTGAGTCTGAAACTCACCTAGCAGCAAAGAATACAGAGAAGGTAATAGGGAAATTGCTGTTCATGTAATTTTCATAGCTTCTTACATATTCATGTTCCAAAAGGATTTCTTTCACAGAAGCTCATGCTCATCTAACCAGACACTTTGTAAGTAAAAATGCATGAAATTTAAACCAGCTTTTCATATGGACATTTTTTTATGGCTGAGTGTTTTAGCCATCTAGCAATGGTAGACACCTATAAATGTATAATGAGATGGATTAGATTGTAATGCAGTCAGGATGCATATGGAGGTGGTGTTTACCCTTCAATGCAAATTCATTTTAATTATCAAAAATACTTCATTGGAATTAATAGTGCACTGTCCAGGCAATAAGTAAAATGTTGCAGTAGCTTTTTCCTTTGAAAAAGAATCCAAATCTTGCTCCTAATTATAACAATTATGACTAAGGATAAAGTTACTTCTAACAAGAAAATACTAAGAAAATCAAAATTTCAGTGATTTGGAGGTTTGGATTCCTGGTTCGAACCTGGTTTTAAAATAAGAATCTTAAAGAATTTGTTAAAGAAGATTTGGTCTCTTCATGATTTGTCAAAGCACATTGCAAAACCAGCAACAGACTTACACCTTAGACATGCATGAATTTGGGGCATGTCAACCTGGGGAACTTGGGAAAGTTAAAACCAAAATAGCTGAAAGGTGTGAATGCAAAGCTTGTTATGTAAAGTGCTTTACTGTTCTGTATGAATACGCTCCCTGAAATCCAAAGTCTTTTTGAAGCTATTCAGCAGTAAGACCACCTTGTTTCTCTGCAGGATTCAAAGGCAATTTAAACAGGTCTACATTCACATGCTTAGGCAAGTCAGTTAAGCTTTACTGAGAGCCTTCTGGTAAGCATTTCCTAAGTTTAAACACTACATTCAAAATTATTTTTAATAGGGAGAAAAGCATCCATGATTGGTTTCACATCTGTGTGACCTATACATGCTTTTAAATTATTCATATGTTTAAAATGAGGATTCATATGATTAAAATTAAATATCCCGCTACATTCCAATGAGCTTAAGAAAATCAAAAGATAAAAAAAATTGAGTGACATCCCTTTTGCTGTCTCCACCATAAAACAGTGCACAAGCAAGTCGCCTAAATGACTTAATATTGTTGGTACCAAACATATAACAAAATAAAAGTTCCCGATCTCTCTCAAAATCTCAAAAATTGTTAAAAAGACATTTTAAAATATACAAAGCCCTCTATTTTTTCAGGATTCTGGTTTAAATTTTGAATGTTATTTCTAAGATAGTAAAAATCTTGCTTTGAAACAAACAAAAAAAGAGAATAATTTAATTTTTCAAAATACTTATGTTTAAGTTCCTTGTAGCAAAATACTTATATTTAAGTTCCTTGAAGCCTCATAACAATAAACCATTAAAAATTCTCTACAAATATTTAGATTAGACTCTGTCAGCATATTAATTGGCCATTTCTTTTTTTTTTTGAATCAAGCTTTTCCCGGAATCTCATACATGTAACATTTGGAAAAGCCAACTATTTCAGTTTTTAAGAAAAGTCCTTCTGGGATATGGAGAGAGTTTTCCATTTCTCTTGTCATCGTTTAACCCCAAGCCACTGAGGATCACATACCTCTCAGAAACAGAAGGGTAAAAAGCCAGAAAACTCATGCATTGAGATGCAGACTATTTAGTAGGGAGAGCTAAAACCAAGCACAAAGGCAAAGCAACACAAGGAATTAATTCACCACTTCCCATGGGCAGGCAGGTGTGCAGCCATCCCCAGGCGAGCAGGGACCCACCAAGAGTGATCTTTACAACCACCATCACCCCAAGTGTCCCCTCCTTTCTCCTTCTTCCCTCACTTTATACACTGAGCATGATGCTATGTACTGCAGAATAGTCCTGTGGTCAGTTTGGGTCACCTGTCCCACTGTGTCCCCTCCCAGCCTCCCATGCACCCCCAGTCTTCTCAGCAGCCTGGCAGTAGAAGAAGCAGAAAAGGCCTTGGCTCTGTGCAAGCCCTGCTCAGCAGCAACAAAACATCTCTATATATCAAATCTGTGTTCAGAACAAATCCAAAATACAGCCCCATGCTAGCTACCGTGAAGGAAGTTAACTATCCCAGCCAAAACCAGCAAAAAAGTAAAGTCACAGATGGACAAGGATGCTAATATGATGGTAAAAATGTAATGTATGCATACAGATTGCAAAGACTGATTGACAATGAATATTTTAAATATTTTTTTACTAACTTTTCAACCTTAAAAAAGTAAAATTCTGCAGTACTTCATTAGTTATTGAATTTTTTTTTTCCCAACACAAACCTTTTCAAAATACAAGTTATATTCAAGCTGTCTGTCAAGTTATATTGTGAGTGCCAACAAGATATTTTCCTCTCTTTTCTAATTGGTAACACAGCTAATTACTGTTGTCTGTGGAATCATGTTTGATTGGCAGCTTGAATGTAAACAGAAACCATAATTTCAGAAGATATTGTATAAACATTTGGATAGGGATGTGCAAGCATTTCTCTTCAACTAAGAGAAATATATATCCTAGGGAATAAAATTTACCTGTGCATCATAATTATCTATCTCAAATAAAAACTTTTTCAAAAATATATGAATTCTGGCCAAATGACCAGAATCGTTTCCAAGAAAAATTTTGTCAATTTTTCTTTAAAAAAGTTGGAAATTTATTATAAATTACACAGAAAATATGAAATATTAATATCACAGTAATGTTGTCTTTGAGTACAGTTTAAAGCCCTTCTAGAATTACATCTATAAAAAGTTTAGGAAACAAAGATATAGTCCATAGTACAAAAGGATAACAATATGAAGATATTAAAACTAAGTTTGAAAAGATCTTCTAAAATACAGTACACAAATTAATTTCAGAAAGACTAGAATTATTGATAGAAGGGACTTGTGTTATGAATATTAGAAATATGTCAGATTTCATAATTTTTCTCCAAGAACTCTCTCTCCAAGTTTCCTTCATAATACTTTTTGATTTTAAAACATGAAAAAAAAGATAATTAAGTGTGTTACATAAATACACAGGTCAAAAGGCAAAATACTTGGAACTGGAGAAGGAGGAGATTGAGTCCTGATTTTTTTTTTTTCCTGATAATTTTATCCAGCACATAAGAAGCAGAACAATGCAGAAATCAATCAAAGGGATGAATATCTGCCTGAAACATTTATTTAGCAAAATCATGTCTTGACTTCCTTTATGTTTGCTTTAGCTAGTGTTTTAAGCGAGTCAGCTTAATACTGTTCCTCAGATTCCCAGATGTTTATTTGAATGTTCGTCTTTAATTTAATGAAGGTTTTCCCAGTATGTTCAGAATTCACATTAACTCATTGAAATTCCTTCTGGACAATTTGAACTGGTTCAAAATGTACCTAAGAACCTGTTAAAATGCTGGGTTCTTTTCAAGAAGAAGTTTTGACACTCTCCCAATTCTGACCATTTTATACAATTTGCTGTTTCCACCAAAAACATCCAGTAAGAGAACTTTGTAGAGTTTACTCTCTGGAGTTTTTGTTCATGAAACTGACCTCTCTAAATTTCACATATGAAGAAAAGAAGAGGAAAATAAATTATAGTGTTTAAAATATTTCAGGAAAAGACCTTTCTGTATATAAAATATTTCAAAAACCCCTCAAAATGAAATATAATGGCAATACCAAAAGAAGTCTAGTTCTCTAGAAATTTTCTTTTTCTAAGAGAAAAACACCATTGTGAAATTCTTTGTTGAATCCAACAAAATATGGAAGTTGAAGTTTTGAGTTGTAATTGCCAATTAGGATGCTAAGCAGTAATATTTTCGTTCAAATTTCTTGATTGAAGCCTGATCTAAAAGCTCTGGCTGATTGTTATGAGAAATTTGTTTTCCAGAGCCGAGAGATTCTGTGCCTTGTACTCTGAGCTGCACTGGGTCAACAATGATCTAGAATACCAGGCATTCTCTCTTGAAAAACATCATTTGGGAGCAATGGAATCTGGCAGTAAATGATGCAAAACATGACATTATGTGACAATCCAGGCATTGAATTGTGTATTACTTTGGATGGCAATTGTAGTACTGTTTTCTGTTGGAGAAAATTTTGAGAAGCCAAGATACTGCAGCGTACTGTGTGATTTATCCCTTGTGTCTTCTCTCCTTTGAGTCTGACTAAATAGTTCTATCTGAACTGAAGTCCTTGATTTATTCACAAAGTAGGGAGTGCTCACATTGAATTATTCTCTCTGGCCTGTTAATACTTGCTTGTGTTGTGGTAGAATTTGTACTACAAAAACCCCACAACTGTGGTTGTCTAATGTGTAAATGACCATTTACTCTTTAAATAAATATTCTGAACATGTAAAATTATACAAAATGTATATATTATTTTGATTGCTGTGCATTAAAATGGAACATCTTTTCACAAATTGGATGTGCAGCTACATACAGTTTAATTCTGTAAACACAAACCTTGGCTCTACTGTGAATCAATGCAATCTCATTTCACAAACCTTTTAAAAGTTTGTATCATTGTTCTTGTCTAATTATTTTGTAATGGATAGGTTCATCTCCTGATTTTGAAAATTTAATTTAGATTTTTTTAGCTTCATGCATATGTTTAGTATACTAATCTAGATGGAATTTCTGGAAATTTAATTGCAATGTGAATGTATGGAAAAAAACAAAACTGATTTATTAAAGGCCAACAATTACATTAAATAATAACTCAGATGAGCAACAGAAATTAATGTGCTATATCTGCTAAGAAGTGAATCTACTTTCATGACTGGAGACTGATAGCTCAGCAGGAGGAGGAAGCACATGAGAACAGCTCGCTCACAGCAGGCAGCAGCAGCTGGTACACAGCAGCCAAGGAGATTGCAGAGGGGTTTCCCACCACAATGTGCAGAACAGAACCATGACCACCTAATCTGCAAAATACATCCTAAGCATGGACTCACAGGGAGATCTCTAGCCTGAAAAAATTACCCTTATTTGGAAAGGCCTTTTCTGTAAAAATCTTAAGCATATCACAGAGTTCACAGTCCTGCCCTGCTTTGAAAAAGAGCCAAATCCCTCTTTCACTCTCAAATAAGATGTTTGTCCGTTTGTCAACAGCATGTTTGGTCAGAGATTTGGGTACTAATATATGCCAACTAATTGTTAAAAAAATGCAGCATAGAAAAGGAAATTAAGTTCCAGCTTCTCACACTAATAAATTCACTGCCTTTAGGACACCAGCTGCAGGTTATCTACTGTTATCTTTGCATAAAACTTCTTACTGCTTCTATTGAACATTGAAAATAATTTAAAAACACAAGATAAATAATGTCTTGATACTTTAAAAAGAGAGAACTTTGCTGTATCACTAATAAAATTTTACTTGGTATGTAATTAGTATTCCAGATAAGGTTTGCGTTAGGATATATCTTGCTCTCTGATCAAATTGTAATTGATGTTTATATCAGCAGGAGATATATCTTTAGTATGGATATTCTCTTTCCTTCCACAAGCCCCTCCTTATCCATACAGCACCTCAGAATTTCTTTTTACACACCAATATAATATAGATTATACCAGAACTGACTTTCTTTATGGTATAACAAAGACCATTTGAAGAGGCAAGGTGAGCTGACCAGTACTGACACTATAATAAATTAAAGGGAGAAAATTTAGTGAACCTTGCAGCATATGAAAGAGGAAATTTTTAGAATGCAGAGTTAGACCTTTTTACCTGGAAAGAAGACTCAGTGCTGATGAATGCGTATAAGTTTTATGACTAAGGGTGTAGGTCAGTTGGTTGTATGCTTTCAAGTCTTTAAGGTGATAAACATTAATCTTCAACAATCCTATTATAAGCATAAATAGAGAAATTAAACACATATTGCTGAAAACCATCATGTTTAAAGTCTACAGAACAGAAAGAAAAGGTTTGTTTCAAACAGATTCACTTATATTCTTGTACATTTAGCACTACTTTTTACTTTTATCAAATACCTTGTATTTTCTTTGTGGAGGAAGATTTAAGCAATGAAAAAATAGAATAATACATTGGGAAACCATTTCTGATTTGCCATCTAGGAACTCTCCTTGATCAGAAATTTTCTTAAAAAATACTGCACAAAAGATACCAGCACTATACCACTATACCTCCCTTCACTACCAAAAAAAAAAAAAATTGTTATGCTTTGTTAATGCACAACCTTTAATTAGAAATCATCAAGTCAAACAATGAGAACATTTCTTTTGTGTTCATATTCTCTATTTGCAAACTGATAAGTAGTTGCCAGTTAAAAAACCTCAAATACAATCTATTAATTCAAGTCTGTTCTTTTCTGCACATAATACTAAATCAAACATGAGTTCTGAGCATTGAAAAACCCATAGACAAGCAGTTAAATGAAGGTCATATAATATTGTAGGAAATAATTCAACAGGATGTTAAAGAAAATAATTTACTCCCAAACATAAGGTAAGATTGGAGTTGCCAGCTGGCTAACTTAAATATTTTAGCTGGTTTTTTAGTAAGCGTATTTTTATAAGCAGCAGTCTGAAATACAATTGATTTGATTGTATTTGGTCACAACTCACCTTTTCCTTTCATCATTCTACTAGGAAAATTGTTTATTGGAATAATCACAGAAGTTAAAGGAAAACAAAATTTTCTGTGGTCTGTTATTATCTAAAAAGAGCATTGTCTTTAAGCATTATTTCATCTTGCAGACAGAAGCCTAATGTCCAATGATAGGTAGAAGTCAGTAAAGACCAAACTGGAAATAAAAGGCAATTTTTGATGGCGAGGACAATTAACTATTGCAACAGTTTCTCAAGCAGTACATGTTTTTTTAATGTTTTCACCACTTGGAATTTTTAAATCAAAAAGGGTAGGTTTCCAAAATTCAATCTGTTATGCCTCTGTGTGTTACTGTTTGCTATGGGAAAACTGAATGACATCTGATCTTTTTTGTGCAAGTCAGACAACAGTATTGTAATGGCACCTTCAAAATACATTACAGTATTCATTTAGCCTTCTAAAATTCAAACTAATATTAACAGGTCTTAAATATATATATATATATATTTATATATATATTTCTGTATTCTGGTCTGAAAATGCTCATGACATTGATAGAAGCAGCATTGAAATACCATCCTTTTCTTTGTTATAATCACTCAAATGCTAAACGGGGAGGGGCCTTTGCCTTCTGCCTTGTTGTTGTATCAGCCACAGGTAATTTATAAATAACAGTGACTGGGTATGCCAAAGTTTCTCCTTGTAACAAAAAGGAGACAGCTGAAGAAAGGAGACAGGGGAAATTCTGCTCAGTCAATGCCAGTTTGGGGATCTGTCGGTGTCAAATTATCATTTCCATTTTGTCTTGTGATTGTAACTTTCATTGTGAATTAGAGCATTCATTCTGCAGCAGCATCTTGACACATGGTGAGGGAATCATGATAGTGTGTGACAGAGCAATCAGCAGCTGAGCTGAGCCAGTATTGAGGGGCTGTTCTTTACTACTGCAGTGACATCCAGACTGTTAGAGCCATTAACTGTCAATACCTGCAGAGGCAAGGCAGGAACAAGGATGGCAAAGGTTTGGAGCTGAAACCTGGACCTTTCCTGCCCACTTTCCACTTCTAGCACACAATCCAGATGGGAAAAGAGGAAAAAAAGTCTTCTCTAAGTAAGGCAGGCCATCTAGCAGCAGAGGTAATAAGACCAGGTAAAGCACCACAGGGGATCTGCTTGATCTAAGTCAGATGTGGATCAATCTTAGGAGTCCCAGCTGTAGCAATATCTAGTCTAGACCACAAATCATGAATATAGTATTCTTCATACAATCAATGTTACTGCAAATATCCCCATTAAAGAAGATAAGAAGAGATGCTGAGGAAATGTTTAATTTTTTGTCAATTCTGTCATTAATTTTGCTGCTTCAGTGACAGCAATTAAAGGGGGGTTTTGTCCTCTATAATTCTCCCAAGAAGCAACTCATTTAGCCATATTCATCAGAACACATTACAGCTCACAGCTGGAGGGAAGGAAAATTTCAAAACTAAAAAATGGCCAACTGCTATGTAATTCTGTCTTTTGTATGTTGGTCTAACTGGAAAACCCCATCCTAATTATGACTGGAGATTTATATTGTCAAATATACATGTACTTAAAGTGGCTTACTTGCATGTTTCTGTTCTGTCCATTCTTTGTAAAAAAAGCCACCATTACATACGTAAGATAGTTATTCTAAAGAAACAGAATATTGTACCAGAATATTGTATTAGAGCTAATTTTATTTTGAGCCAAGTCACCAATGCTATTTATTACTTTTGTCAATTATATTTATTAATAGGGAATTTAACATTTAATATACAGCAAAATGCCTGAAATAATATTTTTAATTCAAAATACATAAACAGATGGTGACTATTGAAAACCATATATAGATAAAATGTAAAATAACTTATTAGTTAGAAAAGGTACCCTATAAATTATTTTGCTAGCAAAGTTGCTATCTATAGTTTTGTTTGAAATTAATTTTCCATTGATTTGTGATTGTATAGTCTTAAGACTTACAGATGAGCTTCTCTAGCTTCAGTTGAAGATACTACAATAAAGACATTGAAGTTCATGAAAATCTCTGTCTTAAGTGTATTAGAAAAAAAAAATTATTAAAGAAATGTGCAGGTAGATGATACGAAAAGATGAAGACTAATCACCTGGGTGACCTAGGTTGTGAAGCACAGCAGTCTTCCTTGTTTTATTGAGTCAGACTGCATTTCAATGCTTACAAAAGCACTGCTGTCCAAGTTCTTTTTCCTTCTGCACTAAATCTCCCACTGAATCATCACCACTGAAACCAACACTTTTGGGATATACAAGAAATCATTGCCACTGAAAACTGGTTTAACATTTTAAAACCTGATTTACAAACTTTTACATCTTTCTCAAGTTTCGCAGCAATATTTCCACTGAGATCTGAATTTATACTAGTGGGGCTTTTTTTCTGGCTACAAAACAAAAAGCAAAGGAAACTCTCCTCCTTGGATCAACAGTCCCTGCTGATGAATCCATCCATTCAACTGGCTTGGTCAATTACCCATTACAGAAATAACTATTTCCTTTTTAAAAAATGACCAATTCTTCAACTCTGTATAACTACTGTGCAGTTATACACAAGAATACAAATATGCAGAAGTCTATGAGAAGAAAAATGGCCATTTTAATATCATAGTGTTCTAGCCCATTCAATACCTGCTTGCATTTTTTTATACTTTTAAAAGTAAGAAGATGAAAGTGGAAAGTTGATAGTGTTGGTGGTTTGTTCAGGAAATTAATCATTATCTTGCATACATCACAGCACAAAGCCCTTTAGTATAAATTAAAGGGCAAAATTATTTCCGAACATATTCTGAATTATTGCACATCTGATCAGTTAAGGAAGAGGCACGACTTGCATTTTTGGGTATCAGGTCTATGGTTCAACCTCACACATTATAAAATACTTTTTCCTGTCATTATTCCTTCTCTTTAACATATTCCTATGTAAGCATGCTAGTGGCATCAAACTCTGATGTATCTGATGTGGAAACAAAACCACTCACTGTTAATATGGTTTTACTCATCAGAATCTGTATTCTGACTGGGTCAGTTTTTTTTTCTGTGTGCAGTAGGTTTGTACCAAAATAGGCCTCATTGCTCATGAATTTGTGGGCTTCTCTCCCTGGAACCCAATGTGTTTGTCCGAGAGAACTCTACATGAAATTTAAATGATGATATTTTTGTAAGAAAACTAGCAAGTATGATACTATTTAATTATGAAATGAGGAAGGGAAGACTTTATGAAAGAAAGCTAAAATTTAGATATAAAGTATAAGTGAGTTGAAATGCAGTGTGGATTTACTAAATCTATAACCTAACAAGATTAAAATGTAACATACTTCATTGATAAAAGAAATTCACTAGACTTCATTTTCATTAAAACCTAGATAATTCAGATAATTCTACTTTGCAGGAAATTTGTCAAACAAAGATAATCAAAGAAATGGAAAACCTTGTCTTTTGAGAGCAGTCTTCCAAGTATGGCTTTTGAGGTTGCAAAGAAATATGGTTACTGCCTTCAAAGAAATCGTGATATATATGCCAGAGATGGAAAAGAGCTATTTAAAGATATGATGCATTAAAAAAAAAATATTCAGTGATCTAAAATCGCATTAGAGGAGAAAATAAGATAAGGTTTTCAGCTGTCAGAACTTCTGGGTCTATCTTCCAGTGGAAGAACATGGGAGAGTAGGCTTCTGGGAAGGTCTTTGTATTTCTGAAATTAGCTAACTAATGGAGTCCCTGTANGAAAAAAAAAAAAGTCATATGAATAAAGGAAAACAAAAATAAAATAAAAAAGAGGGATTGCTTTTAAAATTCCTTCTTCCTTCGTTTGTTGTTTTCCTCCTAGATCTTCGTTTTTCCACAGACCTTTGCAAATTTCATTGCCCTTGCTAGTTTTAAAAACTTGTACCAGAAG
>VWZN01013185.1:142594-161247 GCA_013396955.1 Regulus satrapa
GAAATAAATTCTACAAGGCTTTCTTTGTGTGTTTGTATGCCCAAACATGAATACAAATATTGATTATGTTTTAACACACAATTTATAAGCTATTTCAGTGCTTGTTTCTTCCTAAAATTTGTTCAATAATAATACAAACTTAGAGAAACAGGATGCTCCCTGAAGTTCTTTCTGTTTCACTGGAATATGATGATGGTTTTCATAAATACTTAAATAACAGAATAGAAATAAATCCTTAGGCATAATTGTTCATGAAGAATCTATGACTAACAGGACATAAAACTAACCTACCACTTGTTGGAATGCAGATATAGGAACAATAATTGTTTCTTTTGAGCATGTCATCAGAACAGTTAACACCAACCTTGAGCCTCACCCTGTTTTTTTCACTCCCAAATGGTGTCTACAAAGAGAGGAAGCAAGACTGTAAACTCAGAGTGGCCATTCACATGGGCAAAGCTATTATGCATAGGACTGGTGCTAAGCATTCTCGTCCACTGATGACAGAGTCAAAACTCCAATTTCATACAGAGCAGCCAGTGTGTGTTTATTCAGCTGTCCTTTCCCCTTACAGCACCACCTCTCCATGCCTGGTAGAAAAACAACCATGCCACTTGGAAGGGGCTTCTCTCTTCTCCCTAGCTCATCCATTTCCCAGCTTTTAAAGCTCTAATGATATCATTTGTTCTTTGGAACTTCTATCTCCCAATAGTTTTCAATTAGCTTTAGATGCATTATTCAACTCTCTGAAGCTTTCCAGAGTTTGCATAAAAGTAAAATGAAAGAATGCAGACTTTAGAAATATTATCAAATATTCAGAATGTTCACTGTCCTGTTCACACCCCTCCACCTCTTCGTATTGTTGTGTGTGCATATGTTGCAGTCAAATGAACAGCATAAGAACCAAGGAGGGAATTTGTCAAATACTCCAAATAGCTGCACATCACTACAGATTATGACTGCTTGGATTTAGGGAACATTTTTTTGGCTGAGAAAACATTCCAATGGGATAGATTAATCTGTGTAAACCACACAGCTCAGCTGAAACTGCTGTTCAGCATTCTAAATTGCCACCTTCGTCTTCTTTCAGCACAAAAATGTGCATTTCTTCCTATAATAAAGATATTTTATAATAGCAATAAGGCAACTCCAGGGTGTGCGGTTATCACGAGATAATCATACCCTGGAGGGATTGCAGATACTTGGCTGTGCCTCATAACACCCCATGTGTGTGTTTATCTCATGATAACCCTACTCTCTTTTGTATCTTATTGCCTAATTATCCTCTGCTAATGCAAAATACTAATTTTTTTGTCTGAAACAATATGTGCAAGAATGCATTGCTAACAATCACTGGAGGACATTGACAAATAATGCTGTCACTACTTTGTACTCTCTTCCAGCCAGAAATTTACATAAAGAACCAACTTTGAGTATTTTTTTCTAAACCAATTCAAATTCTTTGAGGCAACATCAACTGAAATATTGGAAGCAAGCCAAGTAAATATATTTTAAAATTCCATTTATATTCTTATATGTGATTTATATAATTTTTCTTACATAAAATACCAAATTTCTTTCTTATGTATTTAAAATTTTTTACATTTTTAATTCTAATACATAGAAGGTAGTTTCTTGACTGGTGCTTATGGATCCTGAAGGAGGTCTTAGGAACCTCATCTGATATTTATCTGAAGATAAATTTTATTTTATTTAATCTTCATAGAGGGAGTGCTAGCTATGTTTCAGATGCCATTGGGAGACATTCAGAAAGAGTAAAGATTCTGGACCTCACTTAAGGAGATAGAACTTTTTGTTCATTGTAATGCACAAAAAATGAATTAAGCCTGTTTGCCACTAATGCTGAAATTTCAGATATGAAATGCTCACAGACAATGTTCAATAGATCCTTAGTTGAATCAACATCATAAAAATCACATGTAATCATTGAAAATAAACAAACTAAAATTTTTTTTCAATTTTAACTGACAGACTTGTTCTGCAATTTAAGAATGTACATTATAAAATATCATAAAAGGTAACCTAACATAAAAATAGTATGTATAAGATTTGCCTTTTCATCTTTTAATAAAAGCTGTATCAACTGAAAATTGGTTACTGGTCAAATGATAATCTGACATATTAGCACGACATGAAACCCCATGAAATGAAGCAGAAAAAATGCCCTCAAAATGCAAATTAACTCTAGGTTAATCCTAGAGTTTAAATTATACAGGCCTCATCATTCTATATAAATCCATTCTAACAGAATAAAAAAAGAAGCCTGTAGATTATTCAGTAATGATAAAGAAATACAAGACAAGCTTTTATGTAAACAGAAATAAGAGAAGACAAACAGTACAATATTTTTAGAGGCATTTGTTTGGTACAAAGCCAAACACAATAAAAAATGCAATCCTGAGAAACCACAATATGACATTTTCTATATCTATCTTATATATGTGTATCTGTGTTTGGTTTATGTCTATGTAGCTAATATGCATTTTTGGTTTTATTTTGTGTTTTATAATATATTATTATTTTCCATACTGTTTGCAGTGAACAAATTTTACTTTTAATAGCACCACCTGTGTAGATCTGCAGGCTTTGGACTCTTCCTTCTTTTGTTGTGAGCTACAGTTAATTAAATCAAGATTTCTTCCTTTTAGAATATCTATTTTTACACTCTGTTTTAATGTAAAATTGCTTTCATGTTTCCTGTCCTCCCACCCAACCAGTTCTTCTGAAAAGCATGTATGTTTATCTCTCTTAAGATTGCTTACAGATCTCATTTCTCAATCCTTTGATTATTTTAGATGGCCTTATCTGAATTCTAGCTTCCTGGTGCCAATGGAAGAGAATTGCCTTAATACAGTTCTCAGAATTTGCTAGCTCTGCGGCTGCCTTGCCTGTGGCATTCCTGGCAGCCCTTGCCAAGGGATGCTCTTGGAAAAGGAATCAAGGGGCATATTCCCAATGAAAATATACCAAAAGAATTATAAATTAAAAAAAACCAAAAATCCAAAGCAAACCTCTAATACAGGATGATGTTGATATGCAAAACCCACACTAATCATAGCAGCTGCTGGTTTAGAACAAAGATCTGAGCTCACAGTCTCTTTATCTTAATAGAAATATGCCTATATGTGAAGCAGGAAGGAGCTCAGAGAAAAGTCCATGCCCTAGAATTAGCAAGATTTTCCCCTACAATGTCCTCAATACTATTATTATTGCTATTATTATTGCTATTATTATTGCTATTATTAATTATATCCTTGAAGTGATGTGAATGTGTTGCTGTGAAGATGTCCTTCATAAGACATAGCTAGTAAGAGCTTTACAAATAGAGAATGGTCTTTTATGTTAGCTCTGTCTTGAATTTTCTCCTTTTTCATTATTTATACCATTAAAATTCATCTTAGCCTTTAAGGTGGACATCAATTCATCAGCAGTAATAGAAATCACTCTGAATAGCCAGGCAAAAAGTTTTGTGCCCCAGAAAATGGTGGGCAATCTACCTGAAATCTTTCTGATCAACTGGAAACTGAAAAGAATTGTAATTCAGTTACAAGAGTCAGGTTTTCATCTGCTTTATCATCTTTCTTGGAGAATTTGCTAGCCTTTATCTTGAGACACAGCTTACTGACAGACTGGAGGATTGCTCCTCCTCCATAGACATAACCTTCCTCCTGCCATTTTTAACATTAACTTTCAGCTAATATTTAATTATAACTAAATGAAAGTAGTCCAGACAAACAACTTCTAGAGGAAATGTTTATCATTAAAACTTTATCATGTGCATTATGACAAAAAGAAACTGGATATGAAATATTTCTCTTCAAAGAGCATTATAATGCATGTGCAGCTCTGCAGCTATTCTGTAATTTTATTTCAACATCAACAAAGACTTAACATGACTGTTTCTTATTTAAGCCATGGGGGCACAATGATGTAATAAACTCATTTATAATAGTTTTTAATGAAGAAACCTATTTTAACACATGCCATTGTCTATGGTCTTTTTTCATTGAGTAGAGTAATGGATATATTAAGAGTTATGCCACATATTATTTCTCTGCAATCAAAAAATTATTTTTCTTCAATTAATTAAGCCAATGACTAAATAATCTAAATAATGCTAAGAGAGAATATGCTGGATACTGGTTCCACTTTTTTGTTTGTTTCTGAGTTTTGTATTAAAAAGCTATAGAACTTAGAATAAAAAGGAGAAAATTATTATTATGTAATTACAAAATGTGTGTTCAGACCGCTAAAATGTCTTATATTTCTTCTATAATTCACCCCAACAATGAGTACTTGAGAACAATCACTTTATTTATGCTGACTTTACTGCTGCAGATGCATGCGGAGGACCCTGGGGCCAGCACTCTGGTTTGTCTCACAAGTATGTTTAAGACAAAATGCAGATAAACCTTTACCTGTTGCTTATGATGTAGGCCAAATGTTTGGCCCTGAGATTGTTTTGAGAACTCTGGGAGAATTATTCATATCATTCGGATGTTTACAGAGGTTAGCCAATCTATGCTTAGTACAGGATTCTGCCTTATCAGTGTGCTCTGGATGGTTTGGACCAGACAGGCATTGCTTGTCTGGCTTGCTTGCATGCCTGCATGCTTGCATATAGATCTTAATAAATAATCATATTTAGCCTTTGGATTTATGGAGTCCATGTAGCTCTATTGCCCCAGTCAGGGGTTGAACCATCCTACATCCACCCAAGACAGACCTACCCTGCACAGGAGAACTTCTGGATCACCTTCACAGATCCCATCTCCTGCCCATTTCCACGACTCTGTAAGAACTTAAAATTGTGTGAAACCCTCATGGCACTAAGATCTATCTCAGTAACTTAAACTGATAGTACTTACATTCCTAATGAGAGTTTTCTGTCTTCTTGGCTACTGATGAAGTCCATTTCTAGCTGAAATACATAATTCCATTTGCAGCAAACAACAAATGTTCATGATTAAAACCTTATTGACCTGTTATCAAAGGTCAAAGAAAATTATAATTACTACTTAAAACTGGCATAAACAGCTGCAGAAATCAAGTCAGAATGTCAGATGGACTATGAAAAAAAGCTAAAAAGGCAAACCGAACTGTGTGCAGCATATTTTATGATTCTAAGAATATAAGAAATATTATGTTCAAAGATTAGCATTTCTAGTCATCATCAAGTAACTTAGCCAGATTTAATCAGTGAACACAATTTTTAAGCTAGGAACTTTTTTTTATCCTATTAACTGAAAAATATCCATCTGCTGACATTAAATGCCTCAATAAGTATACAGGAAGAGTCTTTACACCCAAAAGCTTCAGTGCCACAGAGCACAAACAATTACACTTTCTGGATGCTATTGGTAACTTAATCTTAAAACAAGTAGTTGGTCATTCTGTAAAATCTCAAGCATATTCCAGATAGAACTAGGAAGATGAGAATATACACAAGGAGCACATTCTTGCTTTTGTGACACTCTTTCATTCTAAAATTATTTGTAGTCAGGATCTCCTAGGAATATTGCAAAGAACACATTTAATAAGAGCAATAGCAATGGCTTAATGGATTTTCAAAAATATTTCCTCTTCAGTGTGAAAAATTAATTCTGAAATATCTGAGTTTCTCATCCTAAAATGTCACATTTGTCATTATTGCTGATAAAAGATTACTGAGAGGAGTAAGATGTCTTTATTAAGGTCCTTCAAAATATACAACTTTAAATTTCAACTCCACTGAGCACCAATATGTACTTAGCATCTTACAACAGCAAAGACACCAAAAGATATATGCACACATAAAGCCCACTCAGATTTGCCAATGATGGCTTCTTATTTTATATTTTTACCCTCTAATCCTGCAGTAAAGTTATGCTCCACTTAGGAATGTTGCTTCTATTTCTTTGTGGTGAGGATTTTCTCCTATATACAGATATGTTATCTTTACATACAGTTACTGTGCTGGCCTTATTTCAACAAAGCACTTGAGCATATATGCAAATTCATTCCTTCCACAAATATATATGACTTTGTGCTTAACTGTAAACATATCCTTATGCTGCATTTCCTTCAGTGAAATGTAAGCATGTGTTGAGCTGCTGCTGTAGAACAAAGATCCAGTGAAGCCACTGCTGGCCTTAGGGCCTTATCTATAAAGTCAATAAAGTTTCTGAAAGGAATTAAGGACACCAAGATCAAGTTCTGCCTCAAACATTGTAACACTGTTGCTCTGGTTTTCATATGTAAAGGAAGAAAATTCAGACTGCTAAATAAGTACTTACAAATTAAGATTAAATTAAGACTATTGAGCTAGCATTAAAAAAAATCATTCTGCATTGCAAGAGCTATAACTCTGGGTAAAACTTTTCTGTGACTCCAAAATTTGCTGGTACTCCAGATATTATCCATTCTTTTATTAATATTCATTTATGAATGTTTCCAATCACATTTTCATCTTACATTGCTATTAGAAGCAACCCAGAGACTGGATAAATTTTTCATTAGAGTTGCATCCTTGTGTTATAAAAATGCTCAAGTTTTCATCACTGTTCTTACTCCCACTTCAAAATGCAGACTCACAGGTTACCTCCAGAGATTGCCAGAGAGCTTCAGTTCCTATGGATGCATGATTTTCACAGCAGATATCCTGAAAACATTAGAGTTTTTAGAAACCACAGAGATGCTATGATTCCTTGAAGAGATGTGGCCAAACCACACACCTTTGAGGGCAAAGTGGCTCCTGGTGAGACAAATATGGTCTCAGAATAACAAAACTACTATTACAGAGTTTAAAAAAACCCCAAAATTTAAAAAAACATGAAAACCCCCAACTAAACAAAGGCATAAAACCCCTGCAAACTATTTTTAAAAGTTATATTGCATACCAATTTTAAAATATTTTGGAGGAAAAGAAATGAAATTTATTTTGCACAACACTGCCATTTATAACTTTTCAATAAATAAGTAAATGAGTGATCCATGAGAAATGCTGCCCATCTGGTCTCTGCTCCATTGGCCTTTGCTAACCTAAAAGTGGAACCAATTGCTCACATGAAAAGATGGGGAAGGGGAAAGACATGAACAAATAGAGCAAAAGGGAATTTCTGTTCCAAATTAAATTCCATAGTTAGACAAAAAAATTTAAGACATTTTTCAAGATATTAATATTTCCTTTAATTCCTAGGATACAGTGGCTGGACCTTACTGGAGAAATAGCCTTAAAATAGTAGGCTGGAATTTTTCTGTACTTTCTGTAGTGTCTGCAATGTGTCTTTCTACATTTTAAAAAGGTTTCACTTCTGCATCTCGGAGCAACATCCTTTTCTTTCCTGGAACTCCTATACCACAATTTGAACTGTCATTCATAAAGCTTATTTGCCTTCCCAGTTATTTTTTGCATAGATGTCTTCAAATTAGGATGTGCTTGTCTGTGTAAGGTGAGGTTTAGGACTCATGTATTTCAGAAAAAAAAAAAAACTTTTCAAAAGAAAATTACCTTTTCTTGAGCAGTGCATTACCATTTATACCCTTAATTTCTGTGATTTCACTTCTTTTCATATTTCCTAATAAATGGAAACATAAACAGTTATACCAAGATCACTAGACATCATGAAAAATGTGGGTCATATTCTAATCCCAGAGGAAAACCTTGTTTACATGATGAAACCCTTGCAGTGGAAATCTTGGGAATCTTGGTGGGTGGAATCTCTCATTGTCAGAACTTTCAACAAAAGAGCAGCTCCGGATACTGAAAGCATTAAATAAAAATTACCAACAAGCTGTCTTACCTGTGTGCACTCCACAGAAAGGAAGGGCAAACATGAGCAGGTAGTGCTTGTACATCAGTCAAAACTATGACAGCTACCGTGTAACATCTGACAACACTGACATGTGCTGCACTCTCGAAGATATTCCTCTAACTGAACCATAAAGAGACAAATAAATTAGTAATAGTACCTTGCCTGTCAATGTCCTATCTTGCAGGCTTCTCATACTGTTGATTAGCATTGTTTGAAGTGGTTCATCAATATGTTTACTTTCAGAGGAAAAATGAAGGATGTTAAATTATTCTGTTACTTTAAGAATTAAAAAAAATCCAAAATAAGGGGCACCTGATTCCTCATGATCACATATTCATTTCTAGTAAAAGGACAGACAAAAATCAGTGTAATGCTTCCCTACTAGTCAAATAGATCAGATTTTGTCTTCATTCATCTGCTGTGTGGCAGATGAAGCTCTATTTACCGAATCAGTATTCCCATGTAAGAAAAAAAATCCCTGCTGCCTGACACTAAGCCAGCACAATATTTCCCTGTAATACTTTACTTTTAATAAAATATATATACTTGTTAGTTATTTTTCTTGCTCTTTTTGCAGCTGGAGGAACAATTATTATGGAAGAGAAGGTGTTTGGAAGTACCTGCAGGTGCTAATGAGCACTAATGGCCCTGACAAGCCCAACTCAGAGCCTGGCCCCTGGGCTCCACCTCATTTCCCGTGTGTGCTTAGCAGATAAGAGAAAAAGAAGTCTGTGCAAGTAGAGGTGAATACTTGCACAAGTCTTAAAACCTTAATTGACGTTTAGTTTTGATGGGAATATAACTGAATAACCTGTGCTGGGGTTTTCAATTCCATTAAAGCCAAATTTTGTCCTGATTTTGCCTAGCATAGAGGTAACTTCTCCCCTGTAGCTGCTGCAGTCCTGTGTTTTGGATTCAGAGTGGGAATGGTGTTATTTTTGCTAAGTCATCTTTATCCTAAGTCAAAGACATTTTTTCCCCTTGTCTCATGCACTGCCAGTAAGGAGGTTCATAAAAGAAACCGGGGGCAAGAGTAGCTGGGTTGGGTGACCTGAACTGACCAAAGGAATGTTTCACACCACAGAACTTCATACCCAGCATATAAACTGAGAAGTTACCGAGAAGGGTGGTCAGTCTGGGTTGGGGAAGGGAGGTCTGACATTGGTCACCAGGTGGTAAGTAATTAGATTGTGCATGACTTCTGATTTTTTTCCCTTTTTATTGTCATTGTTATCATTATTATTTACCATTACTATTGCAGTAAAAAAAAAAAAAATATATATATATATACGTTTGTGTGTATGTATATATATGTATATATATGTGTATATATATGTATATATGTGTATGTGTATATATGTGTGTGTGTATATATATATATATATATATATATATATATATATATATGAAGAAGAAAGGTTTTGAATGGACTGATCTTTCCTCAGGGTGTCTGCAATGCAAACATGGAGATACAGCTTTTCATTCAGATTGTGGCCCTAAAAATATAGAAGTCATGCATGGGAATCAGGTAGTGCAGACTTGGTTTTCAGCATAAAATAGAGAGGTTATGTCCTGGAATTGACATACAGCTTATATATACACATGGTTCACAGACATCCAGTACTCACCAATGCTTTATATCTGCATATTATTCTATGGCTCCAGGCCAACAGAAAAAATTCTAAATCCAGTGTGAATCTGAGAGATTGTCAAAGACATTGTTTCCATATTTCCTCATTCTACTTGGGAGCAGCAAACATAGGCAATTTTTTTCTCTCTTTTCTTTCTTTTTTTTTTTTTTTTAAGACCCAATTTCTTCAAAATATATTGTTTTTTTCAATTCCTTTGCTTCTATTTAGTACATATCAGCCTGTTTCATAATGAGTCAGGACACATAAGTAGCTTTGGGCTTTCAGTGTTTCTGCTAATCTGTGAATTACTTTTTTACAGTTGGACAAACCAAATAATCCTGATCTGCCTAGTTTAAGCAGAAAACTTTAAATGTTATGATATCTTCTACTTTTTATTCTTTTTTTTTTCTTGGAATAGCAACATAAGGAATAGAAAATGTGATCACTAAGATCCACTTGTTAACTGCCTGGTGGATGAGGAAAAGGCTGTGAATGTGTCCCCCTGGACTTCAGCAAAGCCTTTGACACTGTGTCCCACAGAAATCTCCTGGGAAAACTGGCAGCCCATGGCAGGATGAGGATCTGGCTGGCTGGGCCCAAAGAGTGGTGGTGAATGGTGCCATGTCCTGTTGTCAGCCAGTAACCAGAGGTGTCTCCCAGGCATCAGTATTGGGTCAAGTCCTGTTTAATATCTTTACTGATGATCTGGATGAGGGGATCAAGACTACCATTAGCAAATTGGCAGGTGACATGAGGTGAGGGGAAAGGTTGATCCGTTGGAGGGTAGGAGGGCTCTGCAGAAGGACCTGTACAGGCAGGAGCAGTGGGCTGAGTCTAACAATGTGATGTTTAACAAGGCTGAGTGCGAGGTCTTGCACTTTGGATGCAACAATCCTGTGCAGCACTACAGGCTGTGGCTGGACAGCAGCCAGACAGAAAAGAACCTGGGGGTATTTATTGACAGCAGCTGGACCTGAGTCAGCAGTGTGCCCATGTGGCCAAGAAGGCCAGTGGAATCCTGGCCTGTATCAGCAACAATGTGGCCAGAAGGACAGAGAAATTATTCTGTAGTTTGCCCTGGTAAGGCCTCATCTTGAGTACTGTGTCCAGTTCTGGATCCCCCAGTTTTGGAAGGACGTCAAGATTCTGAAATGTGTCCAGAGGAGGACAGCAAGGCAGGTGAGGATCTACCACACAAGGAACACTCTTATGACTGAGGGAGCTGGGGCTTAGCCCAGAGGAGAGGAGGTTCAGGGGAGATATTATCACTCTCAGCTCTCTGAAAGGAGGGTGTTACGAGGTGGGGGTCTGTCTCTTCTCCCAGGCAACCAGGGATAGAACAAGAGAACACAGTCTCAAGTTGTGCCAGGGCAAGTTTTGCTGGACATTAGGAAAAAGTTCTTCACAGAGAGGGTAATTATGCATTGAATGGGCTGCCCAGGGAGGTGGTGAAGGCACCGTCCCAGAGGCGTTTGAGAGAAGACTGGACATGATGCTCAGTGCCATGTCTACCTGGCAGGGTGGTTTTAGGGCATAGGTTGGGCTCGATGATCACAAAGATCTTTTCCAACCTAATTGACTCTGTGATTCTGTAAATGTCTAATCATCATTGCAGAATTCTGCACCTTTGTGCTCCATGAATTAACTAGTACATCTTGAAAACACAACTGTTGTCATCATTGATAAATATAATTCTCTATAGCATAATAAGGTGAAACATCAGTCTGTCCACTGTGCTGTGGAATGCTGCCTGTATGTTTAAGGGGTTGAGCTATTATTTAGAAAGATGGTGTTCAAGCAAAGATTCAATAATAGCCTGCCTTTTTGGTTTTTGTACTTCATGCTTAGGACAAGACTGTATTTATCATCTTTACAGAATCTTAATGAAGCCATACTAAAGCCACTGAAGTAAAGGAATATCATAGCTGTCGCTGATCACAGTCAGAAAATACAGCTACTTATAGTTTCACATGCACACTACTGCACTTATTTGCCTCCTTGTTCACAGACGTGTAGCTAATACTTCTACAGCCACAGTCCGAAACCTGCATAATTTGCATTTACCCATTCTTGTTTACTTATGGCTCTGCTATATTTTCCTTTCCTCTAGAAAGCAGCTTCTTTTCAGTCTAAAGCAAGATGTAGTATACACTTGGGTTTTTCCATTATTTAAATTCTGTGAGAGGATTCATCTAGTTTCTTGAAATAGCAAGTTCCCTGAGTTTTTTGTAATGGGGACTCTGTGTATCCAGTTCTTTCTTGGCTGACTTATAAAATTTGGTTCCAGACTGTTGCATTATGAGATTTTAAAGGTTTCCCATGATTAACCACTGGTTAGCACAGTAATCAAAGTGAACTTGAAGAACAAATGAAACATATTCCTAGCCATCATAATGACATTTTAGGAACTTTAAAAATGTTATTTTCAGTTTAGTCTGATCTGCTTGTATTAGTGAACTTACCTGTCATTATCTTGTCTCATCAATATGATTTCTGAAGAGAATATATATTAGTATCTTACAATCCCTATGGGCTTTCCTTACTTGAACTCTTATATTTAAGATGCATCTTCCACTAAGGGAGGAGTGTAGAAAAAGGATTAATATAATTCTTGGTTTATGGATGATTAAGGTCATTCATGCTTATAAATTGGAAAGCTTTGAAAGCCCTTTGGTTACTTCTCTTAGAAGTGACAATATGTGAAAATGGGTTCTCCTTCCAAAGGAGCAACACTGAAGGATTTTGCATGTTGGCCTTATGATCAGCATTTTATTTTTTTTACCTTTATAAAGACCTGAATAAGCAATTTTCAGAAACCAAAATAAACAAACAAACAAAAAAAACCCCAAACACATGAGTACATGGATGTAATAAATTCATTCTAGCCTACCTCACTAAGCACAACTACTTCATATTTGAAAGTGGAAATAAAAGAGAGCAAATGTACTGTTGTGGTGACATGATTACACCAGGCTTCTTCCTTTGCACTTCACTTGTCATTTGGGTTAGTAAGCACAATTTATGTTGCAGTCCTATCTAAAGGAAATGTTATAATATGTTCTTGTTGAAAGATCTTCATTGGAAACCATGCAACGAGCAACCTTTATCTAGATCTTTTCACCATTGTATGCTTATCTCAGAATATTTCATAAGCTAGGCCCTTCACAAAGAAACAAATCCATAGTCTTTTTTTAAGTGGTTGATTTAAAAGTTTTCTTCTCCTTGAAGCCATTTTTCACTATTGTGATTTTTAATATAGCAGTTTTGAAAATTTTGAAATTATTTTACTTAACAATTAAGACAATCATAAAAAAAAATAAATTGTAAGTGTATATACAGTGGCTCAATATGT
Source organism: Regulus satrapa (assembly GCA_013396955.1). Classification (NCBI taxonomy): domain Eukaryota; kingdom Metazoa; phylum Chordata; class Aves; order Passeriformes; family Regulidae; genus Regulus; species Regulus satrapa. The sequence goes on from VWZN01013185.1 coordinate 155,392, forward strand.
GTGACTTATGTTTTATTAAATGAGATAGAATGGCCTTTATATATCTCACCTGAACCTATACCATGAGATTTTGCATGGGCCATAAATGAAGCAAAAGACCCCTTCAAGTCAGCTATCACACTCAACTACACAGAGTATATAGTGCCACAGGACTCAAAGAGAAAAAATAACTACTCATTGAAGATGAATTTAAAAATTCTGTTTCTTTGCCAGATAAAATGCCAGGTATAGAAATTATTGGCCAGATAAAACATGCAAAGAATTGTTGTGGTTTAACTCCAACCAGCAACTAAGCCCCCACATCTACTCCCTCACCTCCCCCATGCATGCTTGAGGGAGAGAACTGGAAGAGAAAAGTGAGAAAACCTGCGGGTTGATATCAAGATGGCTTAATAAATAAAGCAAAGTCTGTACATACAAGTAAAGCAAAATAAAAAATTAATTTACCACTTCCTCTGTGCAGGCAGGTGTTCAGACATCTCCCACATAAACGTCACCACTTTGAGGGTGCTCCTGTTCATCGTTCTTCCCCCAGCTCTATATACTGAGCACAATGCTTCATGTTTTGGAATATCTCTTGGGTCATCTGCAGTTATCAGTCTCAGCTATCTCCCCTCTTAACCTCTTGTACACTCTCAGCCTTCTCGCTGGTAGTGTGGAGGGAGAGGCTGAAAAGGTCTTGAAGCTGTGCAAGCCCTGCTCAGCAGTAACTAAAGCATCCTTGAATTATTAGTGTTGCTTTGGCCATAAATCCAAAACATGGCCCCATGTTAGCTACTGTGAAGAAAATTTGCTCCATCTCAGCCAAATACAGTACAAGAATGTAATGCATCATAATATGTCAGTGATATTTACTTTAAAAACTGAATTTATGATTTGGTGTTACATTTAACTGCTGTTCTCTTCAAATCTGGAATATGGTGACAATTCCATGAATAAATAAATTGAAAGAATAGTAGAACGAATGTTTCACTCCTAGGGCAGAAAGAGTAATTTCTAATGAAAATAACAACGGAAATTTTTTTTGAGAGAGGAAGAAAAGTGAGAACAGGAAGACTGAAAACCTCCTCTACTTTTAATGTAATTTGAGATTTTTTCTGCCAAAATTTATAAAGATCAGACTCAAGAAACTGTTTGAAAGCCGATTCATAAAAATGGCTTTGTTCAACTTGTCTATGAAGTTTTGCTTTATTTTATGAAGAATTGTTATTTACCTGACAAAACTGAACAATAAAGATCAATTATTTGGGAAGCACATTTGATGGCCCTGAAGTTTCTTTGGAGGTTACCCATTGTATCATAATAATTCTGTAAATTTAGTTAAAGTTCAGCTACTTCAGAGGATCAGTTTCATGCTGATAGAATGTGGGTTTTTTTCATGCCTAAGGAGCTTATTTCCTCACCAGAAGAAAACAAACAAACAGGTAAAAAAAACCAACAAAAAACAAAACCAAAATCAAACAAAAAAAACCAAAAAAATCCCCCAAAAACCTATAATAATCCACATTACAAATTAACCAATGGGATATATATATAAATTAGTGATGTCAGTAACCAAGAATTTGTTTCTAATAGTCTAGCTTTGATCCCATGATAAGTCAGAATCTCATTGATTGATTTCGCTGTTAAAATATGATTGTTTGGGGGAAGAATTCAGAATAATTTTGAAAATAAACACTCATACTAAAAGTTTTATATTCTTTTGCATATGCTATGGGGCATGCAGATATGTCTGTGTTTTGTTTATTTGGTACTTCAAAATCAAATGGAGACACGTTCTCTGTATTCAGGCTTCCATTTCTTCATTGCTAAAATGCATGAAATGTTTTCTAGTCTCTTTAGAACAGATTTAAGGTAGAAGATGGTAAAACTGTCTCTGTGTCTTTGTGGGAGAAATTTATGTCTGACTGAAAATCTAGAACCATTCAGTCTTGCTCTGCATGTAGTGGACTTCTGTCACCTTCTACTTGAATGTAGGAAAGGTAAATCAAATAGATTTCTTCTACTATCATCTCCCTAATAATTTGAAAAATATGGGCTCCTACTTAAAAAAATTTTCTTTGCCATTGTCTCAACAGGTCAAAAGAAATGTAGCTGTCCACTCATTCAGACATTCTCAAATGCTAGAGAGCAATTCCGTGATGTCTCAGTTCAGCTTCCTGTGTGTCAAAGCTTAGCTCCCCTCTGTAATCCTCCCAACCTGTTTTTCATCATGACAACAAAAGTTTAAAGGAGAAACAAAAAGCGCAAGATTTTCTGCCCTACCAGCTGGGATTTTCACACACTTTCCCCCTGAAAATATTCTTAACATGTTGAAGAAGTTATTGGCTCTGAGGATTTATCATAGTCTAGGTTGAAAAGATAATTTCCAGTGTCTGAATCTTTGAAGTTCCAGATCATGTTAGCAATAAAAATGTTACTGGGTTATGACCAGAACAAAACACTGTTTTCTTCTTGTATGTTGTGATATCAGCAGTTGCCTCAATAACTGTAATGCTGAATAATAATTTTGGGTGCTTTTCAATGTATATTGCCATACATCCCATGCATTATTTAACCATCAGACATCTGTATCCGAGGCTGTCACTAGCAGATGAAAAATTGAAGCAGAGGCATAGATCCACCCCTATTAAATGTTGTACAGTCATTTAAGTTAAAAACAGGTATCTGTTACAGAGAGCAGAGAACTGGATTCTTCTAGAGGTGATAAAGTCCTTAACTGGCCTGAACTGCAATTAGGTGCTTCAAAAGGAGAAAGGATGAAATAGCATACTAAATATTAAGTCACATGACCATCCTTTAATTCTTAAAACACTGCGGAAGATATGTAGCTAATCTCCTTGTCTTCCTTTTTCTTCCACAGATTATTCATTCAGTGGGAAAATATTCAGATATGGATGGGACAGTCCTATCAAAGCTGAAGCTTCCATATTGCAGTCAAGACATATTATAATGATAGCCTCCCAAACCACAAATTTGCAGAGTCTAAAGTGACAATACAGCTGGTAATGAAAAGTAAATCCCTCTTTACATCTAAAACTAAGACCTAAGCAGCAAAAATAATTTTTAAAGGGCCTTTTAATTATTCTCCATAGTAACCTTTTCTTTTAAGATCACCATATGTACCCCATTACCCAGTGATCTCACTTTAAATTTGTATGACACATTAAGGTCCTATAATTCTGGATTGCAAAGGGACACATTAAAGTGCCACGTATTTTACTATTTATGTTTCATTGGCCATTAAAACAACAACAACACACCTTACTAATAACAGTGACTAGTACTAAGGTCACTTAAAATGCAGCTCAGAAGTATGACTAGATAGAAGTTTGCAAATCTCAGATTTGTTGGTTGTTGTGGTCCCAGTGTGAATTAAATTATCACTTACTAAGACAAGACCAGAAATACTGTCTTCTGTTTGCCATTAGGTTCCTTCATCTTCCACTTAACTTGTGATTATAGGCTTTAATATCTGACATTAGTTAAAATTTTGGTCAATCTATACAACACCAATACTAGAAGATAAGGTCCCTGGGTTAATCAGATGGAAATAATTTCTGGAAGTTCCAGATAATCAAATTTGTACATGCAATCCAGTGATTATATTGCCACAGTAAGTTTTAGAGCAGATGTCTGATGCTGTAGAAACCTCTTTATAGCAGAATTTAAATCGTCCTTGTTCAGTAATGACATAGGTTATTAAAACACAATTTTTGTGGTGACCTAATTAAAGCATTCTATCAAAAACAATCAAAGCAGCCACTCTTTCACTGATGAGGTTTTCCAGCCTCTAAATGCAGCCTTGATGAAAGCACAGCATGAAAAATGGATAAAATTATGATTTCTGCTGAGAAATTAGCCTTCAGCGGTTGTTAATAAAAGAAAATAGAAATTTACACACCAACACATATACTTTGAAACTGTGGACTCTCTTCTATTGCCTTTTTCATCAGGTAAAGTGCACTGCAATAACTATCATCCTTGAAATGTTATTAAACAATTCCAGGGTGAGAATTATAAGATATTTGTGTTTTGGAAGCCTAGGAGCTAGACCATGGGCTCTTACTAACTTAGCTGTCTACCCCTGGGTAACTAACCTAGCTGTCTGTCTCCTGGGTAAGCCATGAATCCCTGCAGCCCTGCCAGAATTTTGTTAAACACACTCTTGGTTTTTCTGCAGACAGGCAGTGTAGTTCTGAAAGCTGCTATCCAGTGGTGGATTCACTATGCATCTAGAAGCAGCAGTAATGTTTACTTGGTCCTTTCAGATTTGGATTTATTTCCCAGTGACACAAAATAGGATTCTCCTCACAACGCTTCAGTAGAGGAGATCCTAGTCAGCCCAAAAAGGTCACTATTAGACTCTGCCTTTCAGACAATTCTCTGAAGCTGTATTTTTTTACACTGATCATCACTGTTAACAAGCCTAAGAGAAACTGTGGTACACACTTTACCTTGTGAATCCAATTAACAAAATCTAGCAGAATATTTGAAAATTGATTTAAAGTAGTGCAATTTAGAAAGTGCAAAATTCCAGGTCATGTAATGTATGCAATTATGTATAGGAGATAACAATGGTTTTAGATAACACTAAATAACCTTTGTTCTTTATTTCTTTCCCAATTTCATTCCCAAATTAGATAGTGATGAAAAGATTTTTCAAGGCTTATGACTAAATACTTTTACCTTTTTAATAATACTTGCACTACAGCAGGTAAATCTTTGCTGATATGTTGTAGCTCTGAAATTTATCTATTCCATCTACAAGATGTGTAGGAAACTAAAAAGAATAAATAAAGTAGTGATGAGAAAACTCTCATCATTATTCTTTTCTCAGAACATGTACTCTGTTCTTACATTTCAAACATCTCAGAGTAACTTTATAGTTTTTCCTTCTCTCCTTCTGTCTGATGCTAAGTGATACGTCTCAGTTTTTGGACATATCTAAACTGGGGTGTAAATTTACTTCCTAAAAGGGAGTTGTCTCATCTAAACATTTTACCAGGGATGGACAGTGGCACACACTGTCCCCCAAGCCATGAGCCAGCCCTGTCTAGGAGAGTGCTACCTGTCATGGAAAAGTAACATGACAGTCTGTGTGCTAATACTCAAAGAATAGGGACAGATTATGGCCAGTACTCAGGCCTGTGCCTTCATTGTTCTTTATCTGCTCATACAGAATAGCCACTAGGGCTATATGAGTCCTAGAAATATCTGAATGAAAGAAACAGATTGATCTTTAGAGTGTCATGGATTCATTCACTCCCTAGAACACATGGTCTCTGGATATGTGCTTCACAGTATTAAAAGAGGAAGTATGTCTGTCTAAGCCCAAGATAATTCCTCTCACCTGATATTCTGAGCTAATTTTTAGTCTTCTCTTTTTTTGTACTAGCTCAATGTTTTTACTTTGGCGCAGCTCTTACATCAAGAGGCCTCCAAGGTAATATGATAAGAGATGGGTCTGTCTGGAGCCTTGGAGAGTAGAGCAACAATGAACCTCCGTGACTGAAATGCTAATCAACTCTTAAAGCATCTCATTTTTATTAAAATTAAAGAGAAAAGTAATTCATTTAATTGGAAAAATAGAGCAATTGGGTAATTGAAACTAACAAGAACTAGATTTTGGGTTTGAGAGAGGTGATAGTTTTTACTGAGTTTATATTCAGCATGGAACCAAAATAAACTTGAACTTATTTGCACAGAAAAAAAAAACCCAAATTGATGGGCTGCCCCTGTATCTTACATTAGGTGAACAAAGAGGAACTGAACAGATTGTGGATGAGCTGCATGTTTGCAAGGTACTGTCATCTTGTTTAATTCTTCTATAATGTCTTGTGTAGATATTTTATA
>VWZN01013186.1:1917-15797 GCA_013396955.1 Regulus satrapa
TTTGTTGCTTTGCCTAACTAACAAAACTGATCTTCATGACTGACAACTCTGTTGTATGTATACTGAGACTCTGTGAGGAACGAATTCCAGAACCACCCTGAGAGAGACAGATGGTCCTTGTAGAAGTGTCTTCCTCCACAGAAATATAACAAGTAGAACTTAATACTGTCTCTGACCATGAGCTTGGCTTTCCCCTTAAACTTTCACTGAGGTTTGGCTCAAAACCAAAAAACTCTGTTGTAGTTCAGTGAGACCCATGGAAGACTGAGCTTATCTAGGACTTAGCAGCCACTACAGGCTGTACAACAATACTGAAGTGTCTACTTAAGTAGGACTATGAGAAAAGTGAAAAGTGAAAGCCAGTGAAACAAGCACCTGCATTGGTTTAGATAAATGCATGCAAACCAGTTGATTGAGTTGTGAAAAATAATATTAGTTGTTTCTTTCTAACTGAATTTTCTACTAAATGAAGTAACTATTCACCTGAAGTGGCTGGGGGAGAACTGTATTAAAAGTATGTACTGAATATTTTTATGCACAACTGCAGAAGCTTTGTTTCTATTCTGTGATAGAAGAAAACACCACTACACAGAAACCCTTAGATATTAAAAATATAATTCACCATTAATTTTCCAGAAGTATTTTGCAATTGCTTCTTTAAAAAAAATAAAATAACACAAAGCAATATTTTAATAGCTATTGAATCCAGCAAATAATTTGGGGAAAGTGCTACAAAATAAATATAAATAATGTAAAAAAAAAAAAGCACAAATATGAACAGTTTGAAGTTTTCCAATATTCACCAATAGTGTTGTACAAACTGTACATTCCAAGCTTTAACCAATTTGAAGTATTTTTCTCTGACAATTTTTTAAAGAATATTAATTTTTTTCTTTATGCTGAACCCAATTAAGCAAATCATTGCTCCTATCCAGTTAATTCACTGACAGCAAAAATTCCCACTTTCAATAACGTGATTCTCTTCTGAACTCACATCAATGCCTGTTGCCTTACAGAAAGCACTCCAACCCCTGCCAGATGTGACCAGTAGTAATAGATACATCCAGCTATAATTTCTGAATTCAGACAAAAAATCCTCTATTTTAGTTGGGATTTAAGGATTTGTTTATTTCAGTTAGCCAAGTTTTTGGCATTTCTTTGCTCCTTCTCCTGTCTGAAGCACTAGGCTAGGCACACAAATGGAATGCTCCTTAGCCTGACTGTGAGCACGGGCTGCATTTTCACTGCTGTGGGCTCCTGTGGAAACCATGCTTTCAGTAAAGTCCTCCTGTGTTTACTATCCTTTTCTGAATTCCCTAAACTTACTCCTCTGCGGCTTCAAAGGAAAGTCACATTCTCCCAGCAAGGTTCAGGCTTGTGTTGAACACAGCAAAGTGAAAGATATGATCCCAAAGATATAAGAAATAATCTCAAAGATATAGAACAAAGGTAATGACCCCAAAAGTCCCAGCAACTTATAGGGCCAAGCTTACTTGCATCAGGAGAGGATAACTCAAGAATAGCTTCTAGTACTTGCTTTCTTCATGGGGGGCTAAACAATGTGTTGAGCCTCCTGGTTGATTCTACAGCAAAGTCATACCTACAAATACTTAAGTCACTGAACTAGAGTAACTTTGTCACTCAAAGAGAGTCAGCAGATGTGTTGCATTTGTTTTAAAATACCCAGCATAGGAGAATAGCAGAGAAAAATTGATGTGTAGAAAGAGGAACATGTGCTCATTTCAAGTTCTATGCAGTTTTCCAGATAATATGAATTACACATTTTTTGAGTGTGAATGGGCCTATCTGCTTCTGCAAGGGCTTACTATTCATTAAATTAGTGGTCTGCAAAGAGCTTCAGTTCTGAGAATACCTGAAACATATTTGGTCTTGAGTTGCTCTTTTGTCTTGTATCAAATAGGAGTAAGCACTAGCTTAAACTGGCCTCTTAAGATTTCATCTTGCTCTGCCATTGTCTTCTACTAAATGAAACAAAGCAGAAAAAGAGGTTCCCCAGCAGTTCCCAGGATGCATGTGTTTGCTGTCTTTTTCTGATTACATGAGCCAGGTATTTTGTCTGCTGTTCAGCCTGCTATGTATTCTGCTTTTATTTGGAAAGTTTCTGCTGGGGTTATATGTTGGCCTAGTATGTAGGTGGGACTGTCTGTAAAACACTGCTGGGAAAACCAGTGACTATAGTTCACCATAAAATCTCTGCTGCAAAAAGATGATACTATACTTCCTGGCAAGATGGTGACTGCATTATAAAACCTGCATAATGATTTTCAGCCTGAATCAAGAATGCAGAATGTGAAAACATTATAAGAAGTGAGAGAAACCGGAATTTTCATTACAACTTGTAGCATTCTTTTCAAGTCCTAAGTTAGCTACTGGAAGTGTTTGGAAATTGCACTGCCGTTAAATGCTACTATTTAAATCAATAACTTTAACATTGCCAACTTCCACAGGAAATGAATAGCATGCAACTTAAACAAGTAAGATCATTTTTATAATTTAAAAATAGGTAGAAGCTTGGGTTCAGGTTTAGCACTTNACTGCATTTGTGTTTGTAGAGGGATTTTTGTAAATATTATCAACCTACTTTGTATTTAGGAGAAGCCTTTTTGAACTCAATTCTACCTAATAATATCTCTCAAGAGATTTTAATTGAGGTATGATTATGCTTTGTATACATATAGATTATATCTTCTAATAGCTATTTTGAATTAAATAAAATTGACATTTATTTTCTAAAAATCCCCATTTATTTACTGGTGGAATAGTTTTTGTTTCTTGCACAAAAAAAGGCTGTTCTTTTATCCATTTATAGGCACTAAAGCTGTCAGTGTGGTGAAAACTGCACTGTGTTGGAGCTTCACTGAGCATCTTTCTCTATATTTTCATTTCTGTCAGCTGCAATATGAGGCTGTGAGTCTTTTCCAGCTCTAAAAAATATGCAATATTTCATTCAACACTCATTCATTCTGACTAAACAACTTTTTGCAGTTTTGGATAATTAGATTATTGCAATGCAGTAATTAATATTGCATTGTCTAAGGAGCAACTTATTTTTCTAAACTGTGTTTTTTGCACATATTTATGAAATATTTCTGAGATTCCTGCAGCTGCATTGAGAAAAGAGAGCTTTTGCAGTCAATCCTGTCTGGACCTTTAAAAATCCTTCCCCCTTTTTACAGCATGCAACTCTTTCATACGCAGAGAACACAGTTCATATTGGAAGTAGAAGTAATTAAAAAGAAACATTGCTATTTGCTGGTTATCATTGTTGAAGTTCTTGAAATTATAGAAAGGGGTCACAGATATTCCAATGAAAACAGATTTTTTTTTTCTCTTCTTCCTTGTTTCTGTGCAGACACTTTTAATGGCTCTTCAAATATTCATGATTCCCACGCAGAATGCAAACTGTAAGAGGGACAATTCTCTTATTGCTTAATCACATGAACTAGACAAACACCTAGATTGTGTCAATTCTTCTGGCAAGACGTCATGATAATTAAAATGGCAGCCCTTGTTTTTTTAGGATTTTAAGTCTTCTTGTAGACTACCATTTGAAAACTACCATTCTCAAAGGCAAATTAAAATTGCACTGTTACTGCATTTCACAGCTAAGATAATACCACAGCTAATGTAAAACTGCTTCTTAAGATCTCAAAAGGTCCCTTTAAAACAAAGATTCAATGCCTTAACATGTTTCTGCAGAAAAAACTTCTGCCTTCTGGCAAAGAAATCTGTGTCTGTAGCAGTAATGAAGGAATTTCATACGTTACATACCAGGTAGCAAGTTGCTTTATGAGTTATTTTATGAATTCTTTCTTCTTTTAATTTGAATTACTTCTTCTTTTCATTTGAAGTTACATGCAACTTAATTTTATGCATAAATTTTGATTTTTGTTGTTGTTGTTGTTTTTATTTTTTTGTGGGTTTTTTTAAAATTTGGTTTGGGTTTTTGTTCTAAAAGTAAAATCATACTCAGGTTTATTGAAAGGTGAGATTTATTTTGTTAAAAATTTATAGAACAGCCTTGGAAGATTTGGGCTATCTGCTTCTCTTTAGGTTCCTATTCATAAAAATCATACCAAATCATCACAACTGGAAAATAACAAAGGCCTAAAACATTACTCATAGGTCTGTAGCTGACAAGTAACTTTAATGTAGAACAGTTATCTTCAAATGATACAAGACCTAAATAAGCATTAGGTGCAGTTCTCATTAGGCTAAGCAGCTATGCGGATCATCAGGCAACCACATACAAAGAAATGCTGACAGTAATTTTCCATTTGGTTGTCTTTTGCTGACTATCTGCAGCAACTTATTACAAATTTATGATTAAATAAAGTGGTGCTGACCTTTGGCACACATCACGTTGTGATGATTTATCGTAACTCAGTGGAAGCAGTTCACAGGCATAGCCCCTAGGAATTGTTCTCCCAGCTCTACTGTGGGAGTTCTGGGCTACATTACGCCCCTAAGGCTGCACAGCCATAAGCTGCAACCACCAACAGGTTTCTCTTCTGTCCAGACCCCTCTTTTCTGCTTATGCTTCAACCTTCCTCTCTGTAGTTTCCAGTTCTGACTCCACTACTGGTCACACTTCTCTCAATTCTTGCATCTGCTGCACATCTGCTTGGAAAGCTGTACTAACACCACATCCAAACTGTTGACCTTCTCAATAGCTCTTTTATCCCAAAGTCTTGGTGTCTTTGATATTCTGTATTCAGAATCCCAGCCAATCAGATAAAAATGTAGGGTTTGTATTTATTTTTAACATGATTCACAGAGACATCATGGGTGTGAAAACTTGCTTTAAGAAAAATAAATTTTCACTTGTATTTCTTTTGAAGGCTAGGTCAGTAAAGAGGTCAAAATTCTTAAGGAGTAAAATTAGCTAAGTTGAAGAGCAGACAAGATAGAAGAAAATTTCTCTCTGTGGTACAATCTCAAGAGAGTAGTCCAATTTTTATGACACTAGAGTTTTTTCTCATACCACATTTTTTATGCAAGTTGTTTTTTTCCTTATGTTTTATACTAAGCAGAGCTGAATCATCCTGAGCATAGCTGAGTCAGAATCTCTGACATGGGGGAAGTGATCACGATCCTAGAAATGTGTGTGAACCTCCATAGCACATAACATGCTGTCGTTGAGTGCTAGAGACTCATAAAATAAATGTTACCAGTCAATTTTTTGGAGCCTGATCCACAAATACCTTAATATTCTATCAAAATTAATGGCATTTTGAAACAGATTATTTTGTAATCCTAGTGTACTGCAAAGTAGCATTCTAGTCTCACAGGCTTTTTCTCCTATTTAATCTGTTTCACTTCTGCTCCTAACCCATTTTTTCTCTTTAACTTCTTTATTTGCAAAACATATTTTCTGTGTTCAAATTGTTCTTTTTTTGTCTGCTCCAGTTTTCACCTTCCCTCTATTTCCCCTTCCTCTTCCCATTACTCTTTAAGAGTTACCTTAGTTGGCTATTGACAACACTTCTCCCATCAGCATCACCTCTGCTACACCAGGATTGAGCCACTTTCAAAGAAAGCAGTGTTCTTTTTGATAATCCTTGGCATGTAGCTTATAAATATTATTTTTCCTATGAAAATTTCCCAGAGTTTTGACCAAACATTTGCATATCATATATAATGTATAATATATAAATACTAAATAATCATTTAGTTACAGTCTGTCTCAAAATCTAGAGAAGTTTTTTTTGGTTTTTTGGTTTTTTTGTTTTTGTTTTTGTTTTTTTTGTCACCTGGAGTTAGTAATTTTTTTCTTCCAGACAAACCTTTAGACCAGTTTCCACCCTACCTATATCCAAGCTAGTTCCTCTCAAAAGCAGGCATTCAAATCAGTGACCTCATGGGTAGGAAATACAGGATATTCTACAGAAGAATGGCTGTTCAGTAAGAAGAATTCGTCTTAGCTGTCAAGGGCTGCCCTGCCTCCTATGAGATCATATGGCTAGTCTCAAGAAGTTGCTGTGCTTCACCACACAAGAAGAGAGATCTACTTCCCCACTGGGCTTTCCCATCTAAATGAATTACCAAAGACACACATCCACAAAACAAGAGGAAGATTGCAATTTGGTCCAATCTTATTCCCTGCATGTTTTATGTTGCAGGAATTTAACCCCATCTGCCGAAGTGTCCCCTGCTGAGGAAAAAGCAAAGGTCCCAAGTACCTGCACAGGTGCCTCAGGTCCTCTATGACCGAACTACTCACAGAAGTTTCTGCATCTTATGAAAAAGTGCATAATCCATCAAAAAATGTTTTCTTTGGCTAAATAAGACTGCAAATGGTAATTCAACCTGCAGAGTACATGATGGGTTGATTTGTAGAGCACAAAAACTGACAGGGCATTCATCAGTAATTCAGGAAACTAAGATTCACATCACTGCTCAAACTCAGTCACCTCAAAAGTCCTGAACAGGTTGCAAAAATCTTTCATTTCATACCTGAAAATTACTCAGAAAGTGTGATTTCTCTACTTCATGTAAGAATTTAAGAAATGAGGACATGAAGCCATTACAATGCACACACATGCTGCAGGGCAACATGTAAGCATTATAGCTGTCCATTGCATTTAGGAATGCTTGTATGCAAGATACATATTTGGTAGCAATTACATTCAAGTGTTGGTTGGTTTTTTTTTTGCAGCATCCTTAATAATAGGTAGATATTGCTGTCAGTGGCATTTGACTACTCTAGTTGCTTTTCTTCACAAAAGAACGTTTTGAAAAGGCTTGGTTTCTATGCAATATTCCATATATATACATTTTACTAAAATATGTATTTTTAAAAATAAATAAGTTATTGTAACTGCTTAAAAATATCTTCCTTACTGAAAAATCTTTCATTTTAATATAATCCTGATAGTTCTTCATTGGTTTATTATTTAAAGTATTACAACCTTATGTCTTTCTCTTTATTTCATATTTTGGATTTTTAAACTAAAATTTAATATTTCTCTAAACTCCAAATTATTAGTTATATTAAGTAGGGGACACACCATTAGATACTATAATAAATGTAATACGTACTTCCAGGGACCAACTGAAAAGTAGTCCTCACCAAAGTGTGAAAACATCACCACAGTCCCCATTCTCAGTAGTTTTCATCAGACTGGTCAGATAAACATGAAAAAATAGAGCATGATGTACAATTAGACCAGCCATCACACTATTAATTTCAATCTGGTTCATCAAGAATGCAGACATATTTATGCAGTCAGTTGTAAGAACCAAGGTTTACTGAAAAGAAAATAACTTAAGTAGAAGGAAATGTGAGCACAGAAGGGAAGTGAATAGAGAAGACAAGGAGAGAAGTGACAGGTGTAAGGAGGGGAGAAGGGTAGGATGAATTACTAGTACCTTGGTGACCAGTCAATAAAGATTCCCAGAGATCTGATGCATTTCCACACAGGCATTAGTAGTATTTAATCTGATGTGGGAAATCCTCATTCAGTCAAACAGAATCCTTTATGTACATATGCACTTTCTTTCTTGGCTCTATTGATAGATTATACAAACTCCCTACAAGATGGTAACAGAATGCCTAAACAGCAGTAACCTGGCAGCAGGGCTGTTAAAACTCTTCTCTAGTACAAACAACATATTGCTAAGCAATGCCAAGGGGATGCAGCATAGTTTAGGGACCTGGCTGGACTCTGACCCCTGTCCTAATGATTCCAGCTGTTTGGGTAGCACAGAAAAATGCTGCCCCTGGTAGCAACCTGGAGAAGTACGGTGGGATCTGAGAGATTTGTTCCACCTGCCCCATTCCCCATCTCAGTGTAGAAGCTTTGCTGGCAGTGAGCCATTACCTGGCTTTTGTCAATCCCAGATAAGACTGTGTCTTTAAAGACAGATGCTTTTCCCTTTCTCAAATTCTGCATCAGCTTTTCGCAGTGCCCAAGCAGCTGGCTTTCTGACTTTAATACTACTTAAAAGGCATCTGTTTTCTAAGGCTTATCTAGCTCACTAGAAGTTTTGTTGGTTTTATATTGATACCAAATAGAGCACTTTGGGACACTTTTCATGTTGTGAAACAGTAATTTGTATTTGTAACTGCTGTTTACCTCTGTGCAAAGATCAATATCTGCTGTATTTTGTCTGCTTAATTCACAAAATATGAGTTTAGAATGCAGTCTTTTATTACCTATTCCTCATAACAAATAAATGTTCCCATGTAATATCAGTCTCCCTTATTCAGGCTTAAAATCTGTGCCTTTGTAGGCTTTCTTTCCTTCCAGTCAAATAGATAAAACTCTGAAGTTACTTTATTAGGAGTATGTAACATGGATTGGAACACCAGTCCAGGCTTTTATTTGGATGGTTCAACTATCTTTTTCTGTAATAAGCAAATAGAATACAATAAATCCAATAGCAAGCTGGATTTAAATTTTAAAACAATGACCATAACTGATCTGATAAAATATTTGCAACTATCTCCAAATTTCAGGGAAAACTAAAGCTGTTATCAAAGCCCTAGAAAGTTAACTCCTTCTTAAAATCTTAGAAATGTAGAAATTGCTCAAGCTTCAGATCCTAAACTTTTTACAGCTTGAAAAAAATATCAAATTAGCATGAATTATGTAATTTTTACTTTTCTTTCTTCCTTTTTTTTTTTTTTTAAGAGTATTGTAACTTAGTTTCTTGGGTATCATATTTATTCATATTATTCCCTGGTAAAGTGAGTAGTAAAAAAGCTTTAGGAAAAAAAAGCATGGAATAAAAGCTTTAGGAAGCATGAAATAATGGCAAAGTCCACTTGAGGCTGGCTTTGAAAAATGTATGGTAACTTACTGAAATCCTTGCCATTATGCTTTCTATGCCAGTGTATTCCATTCCATGGTGCTTGATACATAAAAAAAAATAAAATTATAAGAAAGCAAATTTATTGAACACAGATCTCTTTGAAGATGTTAGATAACACAAATATTGCACTAGTGATCACACTAGTGATCACACTAGTGATCAGTGGGCAGCTCCTGAGGCCACATTTCCCATACAAGATGATTCTAGGGCTGACTGTCAGGAAATCATTTTCCCTCACAGCTGCAGCAATTCATACCTGTTATTAATAAAAGACATCCCAAGCAGAGTTTCTCAGTAATTTTCTCTCTGTTTCTTCTAACTTCGCCTGTTATTATCCTAAATGCTGGGATAGCATTTAGCTTCTCCAGCACCTTTCACAGAACATTTGTATTTCATAAAGGACAGAGGCCACAAATAGAAATTTGGGTCTGTATCCTGAAATTAAACCATCAAGAGTCTTTGTTGATAAATAATTCCTCTAATAACAGTAGATCCATGTTACATTGTGTAGTCTTTCTGGGGCACTTTGGATTATATTCCTCTCACCTAATCTCAGGCATTTAAAAATTATTGTACTAGATTCCTTCCTTGTAGAACCGAGTAGATGAATTGCACTTTGGAGGCACTAGTCTCTCTCAAATGACTAGTAATATAACATAATAACAGATAACTAATAACTGACTTTGACTGCATGCTGATTCAACAACATAAAATTAAGATGACCTACTAATCACAAATAGAGACTGCATATAATAGTTACCCATTTGATGGATAGATTGTTGAGATTGATCTCCCTACTAGAATCTACTAGTAAGTTTTACTACAACTAATAGATAATCAGTAGAGAATATATATATCAATATTTATATATCATCTTACCCATTTGATGTAAAAAGTCCCTTTAGATGTTTTGCCAAAAAAATTTAAAAAATAAAAAATACCTTGCAATAAGACAGCAAAAGGTTCCCTTGATTAAGTCAGCTTTGTCAGGGAAATTTCTTGTCATAAAATTTATTTGAACAGCACAATGTGATGTCTTTCACAGAATGGCTGCTCTGTCTAGTTGACACAGGCAAGTTTTTAGAGAAGGGAAAATACTTCAAGGAAGATCAAGAGAGCTGCAAAAATATATTCTCTTTATGCATGTGTATGCTTGTTTGACACATTTTTGGTCTTTTTAAAAAATTTTTTAGAACAAGCATGGCCTGTTGAAAATGCTCTTTTCTGAGCTTCATGATAAATATATAATTCCATAGCAGAAGCAAAGGAGGTTTTCAATTGATTTAATTTATTTATATGTCTCTTAATCCTATTTCATCCATTCAGTTTTATTACCTTTCCGTCTCTGCTGTGGTCTGTTATCACTCCAGCCCTGAACCTCCCACTGTCTGGTTATAACCACTGTAGTCTTTTTATTTCTGCCACTTAGCTGATCCTATCCTTCCAAACTTTTATTCCCCTCTGAATGTAATCTGACCGCTTAACCACTTAACTTTTATATATCTGCTCCTTTACTCCATTGTCTCCTTTTACCAGGATATTAAATATCTTGTGTTTTCCTCTTCACTCTGGCTATTCGCTTCCCGCTTTCTGTAAAGTGATGTAGGTTCAAGGCAGAAAAATAACCAGTAATCTATGCACCACTTACAGTGTTTGCTTTAGATATGATATTATCTGATAACAAAGTGACATTTATTGGGGTTTTTTATTCACAGGTTTTTCTGTCATCTCATGGAGATAGCTGTCTTCAAGACAGAGTAGTAACTTGTCACTATACCATCCCAGGATTCGGCATCAAAGCCTTGCAGGAATCAGCTTTGAGAGCAGGCTGAATCTGATGTCAGGTACATTTTGATAGCTTCCAGATTACTTCATCAAACCTGATGTTGCTAGTGGCAAGTTCAAAATGAGACTGTGCTACACCCTCCTGAAGAGTCGTGCTTTGTGCACAAAACCTTCCTCCTTTTCACTTGGTAACATCAGAACGCCTTGGAAAAAAAAAGAAAAGAGAAACCAACCAACCAACCAAACAAACAAACAAAAAAGGCAAAAAAACAAGCACTGATAGAGAAATATGTACTGTTGATATGGTGTGGAATGAGAAACTAGAAAACTAGCCATTGGTCCCATACAAAAATCCACCAGTCAAAAAGAGAAATATTTGGGTTTTTATCATTTGGAGGAAATATGATTTCATTTTACAGTTCTAGAATTTCTTACAGAAATAAGAATAATTTAAGAAAAAAACGTGACTCATATTTTTGCATAAAACTCTAGCACAGCTTCAGAAAACACAAGGCGTTTTCTGTACAATTATTACAGCATTCCTCAGTGAAATTCTGCCTCAGGAATCTTCATTTCAGAAGGAACACAGTTAAGATGAAATTTACATAAAGAAAACAGAACTTTTCAGAGTGATTTTTCAGGAATTATCCAACCATCCTGATGTAACGTAAAATGTTTGGAAAGTACTGAAATTAGTCATTCTAGACATGCGTTCTTAGAAAGATTTAGTATTAGAAAATTATACCCCTGAAGCCCTTAACCAGTGAAGCACCCTTCTGCCATGTTTTAGGGAATACTTTTAGTCTGTCTTTTCTCCTTTCTGTCTTTCTCCTAAGGGCAGATTGCAGTGTCAGGATAGGACCAGGAAAACAACATTATCCAGAACAGTCAATTAAGTCTTAATTGTAAAATATGATAAACTGAATCATCACAAAATATAGATATTTAGAAGTAGGTTAAAATTAAGCTAAAGGAGCATACGATGATTAATGGAGAAAACAAAGGTCAGCTAGGTCCAGATTGTTAATTTGATAAGCCGCTCACAAACATGAAGGTGTTCTTACAGCTCTAAGAGCACAAGAAAGATCATCTGAATAAATAGAACAGTAGATTGACAGGTGCAGTACAAATTTAGGTTCTTATGTTCATTTTTGCTAAAGCTTGGAAAGCAGTTCTTCTTGAGGAAACTCAGTCAGTGAATTACTGTAACCATATGTAATAGAAATAAGCAAAGTACATCACACTAGGTATTATTTGCATGAAGTCTCCACACCATAATTTCCTCTTTAAGATGTGAAGAGGAGTCTCTCAGGGCATTTAATAAAATATTTTCACATTTTATACCAATTGCCCATACATTTTAGGCACACATTCAAACACTTTACTACTTGATCATTATAATTACTGTACATTCCATATGTTTGAAACATGCCAGATTTGTAATTGGAAGGAAGAAAATTATCTTGAGACATGCTCTAACAAAACAATGAAAATAACCTAGGAACAATGCCCTTTTTGTTCTGCCTATAGTATTTTTTCGCTGTCTATAAAAAAAGCACAATAAACATTTAATCTGAATTAGAAGGAAAAAACTGCCTGCTATCTAGATATCTTAAAATCAAAAAATAAAATTTGACATGTAAAATATCTTTGTACACAACTGAATCCACTTCTAAGTTTACTCTTAATCTACAACATAAAGCTACCTTCCATCCTTTTGTGCAGTAATCTCTCTGAAAACAATCCTAAAAAAAGCAAAAGCATGACAAGAATGAGGTAACTTGTCTGCAATGCAGTTTGGAAATAAAAACCAAAAAAAAAAAAAAAAAAAAAAAAAATCCTCACTGAGCTGGCATACAAAATGCCAAGCTGAGTCACATTTTAAAACTAAATTCCTGAGATACCTACAATTGACATAGCTGAGCAGTTCACAATGCTTGCCTCATACCTTGCTTATACAGCTAGATTAGGATCCAAAATTATGTCATTTCCTGAATATGTTCTCCAAAGAAATCTACTTGAGAGACGTTGTCTGAACATATCTGCTATACATTCAGCTTTCAAGTTCATCTCAGCAAGTAACTGCATCTTTTAAAACAGGACATTTCTTCATCATGAAGAGCTGTGAAATTCTAACAGAGTTTCAAACAATTCAAAGGTGTGGGATTTTGTTTTTATTTATATAAATATGATTGGAAAAGGAATAGGAAAATTATGAAGAAACGCCTAAGCTGGACCATTTTAGTGTCTAGGACAGTTTCTGAAGAGGCCTTCCTTCTTCAGCAGGTTTTAAAAATTTTCCAGTTCTTTAAGGAGTCAGTCTTTGCTGCCTCCAGATTATTCACTTTTAAAGGCTAGTGCCCAATCTACCAGGTGTATCATCATGTTCTGTCTCAGACCCATAACAATGTCTGGACATTTTTTTAATAAGTAGTGCAGGTTTAAATTGAGTCAATAAGGAAGTATTAAACCAAGATTTCTGTATTTCTTGCCAAATGCCCTAACCATAAAACTCTTCATAGAACTGTATTTCTTTAAGACTCAGGCACTTGCCTTCAGGAGAGGCATCAGTTTGACTCAGGAACAGGATTAATAACTCAGACACCTACCCAGTTGTTTAACGCTCAGAAGCTACACGCACAGCATGTTATTCGAAATGTCACTCTTGCCTTACCTGGGAATTGCCCATGATCCTCAGTTTCTAATAGAATCCTTGCTTGGGAAGAAGACCATAATAGAACCAAGTAGTGCATTTATCTGAATTGATCTTTAAATATTCATTACTTTGACTTTCAATATTTGCAAACCAATTTGCAAGTTACTTTCTTTGCTAGTATTAATGAAATGCTATTTTCTTAGTAACAGGTTAGTTTTCTTGGTGCTGCTCTGAGAAAACTGCATGACTGATTTCCTGCAGCAGTAGAAGCTTTTATGGGTCATCCTCAATGTGCTTAAGTATTTTTGTTATTATTATTATCTTACCAAAGTATTTCCTGACTTTTTAAAAGGAAATCCTGTTTTGTATATTTTCCCCATGGTTTTCCTGGAAAGAACAAAATTTTCTTACCTATAGTTGTCATTCAAAGAATGTCATATTCATTGTTCATTTTAATATAATTTATGTGACTTGTGGAAGTACATATGTGCTATGCTCATAATTTAGCAAATACACCTTTTCAATACAAAAAGGAAACAAAACACCACTTTCCTATAAACTACCTGCACATAATACAATTGACAACTGAATTTGACACAGT
>VWZN01013187.1:3405-21907 GCA_013396955.1 Regulus satrapa
GGTCTTTATGGCGGGAGGAAATTTGTAATTAAAAAAAAAAAAAAAAAAGTAAAGTCTGTAGATTTGTAAATTTCCTCCCAAATTTGCCCTAAACCAGGACACAGGTCTTAAGGAATGAAACAAATTTTGGAGTCAACTCTGTACACAAAAGAAAATATAATTCTTTCATTGACAGAATATTGTTTGCTTTAGCACTGTTCAAAGAAGGGATTGAAGTTTTCTAACTGGCCAGTCTGATAGTTGTCTCCAGCCCTCCGTATTTTTTTGGCCATGGTGGGCACACCCCGCACCAAGAGCGCTCTAAATAGCATGGACAAAACAGCCTGTTACAGTCCTGCTCTCCAATGTGCCTTCCTTCCAAGAAACACCCCAACTTCTATCTTGTTTGGGACCAACACCCTCAAGGATACCAAGAGCTAAAAAAGAGGGAAATCAAACTGAAATTTCAGTGAAGGTTGAATTCTGAAAAATCACAGTCAATATGCATAATTCAGGCACCATAAAATCTACCATAGCATTTCTGCATGTAAATTTTTTGTTGCTACGTTTGCTAAAAAGTTCTGATCATATGATTTTAAGAAATTTAGGAAGTCCAGGTGTCAAAAACTTTCTTAAGTCAAAATGGATGTATCATACTGTAAACATACTTCTACATTATTTTGGGTATGAACCAAGTGGGAAAAAAAAAAAAAAAAAGTTTTAGAAAAGGAGTAGTTTCGTAAAAAGAGTAGTAGAGCATCAAGGTTTTCTGAATAAACAGCCTATTTCACATATTTTCCATGAACTCAGAGTAGAAACTATTGTTTTAAACAGCTGTTTCTCTTTTTCTTGCTTTTCTCTTATAAAAGCTAAGAAAACCCAGGAAAAAGCATTTGGATTGATGCCTAAAGTCTCATTTTAAGGTTCTGTGAGCTTTTCTCCCAGCTGCCTAATGGTAGAGAGAGACAATGGTAGAGGGAGAGCTATAAAGTGTTCTACTATATAAAAAAAGCTGTACTGAAAGACCATTTTAAAAGTTTCAAATCAAGTATTCAAAAGACAGCAAAACAAGAATTAACTCCCTCTATTCATGCCCCAAATCATTTAGTCTTTAAATATACCATGACACAGGGATTTTTTTCTAGATCATCCCTCCACCTCATTATGGGTATGTGAAAAATTGAATTAAATTAACCAGCAGGTCTTCAACATTTTGTTTTGTTTTGTTTATTTTTTAATTTTTTTTTTTATTTTTCAGTGTGTGTCCCTAGGCCTCACCCATGAACACCATTCAAACACTGAGCTGAAGACAGAATTGTTCATTCCCTTCTGGGCTTCCCTATGGTGCTCATCATGCAAAGCTCTGAGAGTTCCTGAAGATTAATTTATCTTAACAAAACCTCTCTGAAGTGACAAGGTAATGTATTCCACTTTACAGACAGGCAGCAGAGACACATAGACAACAGTAAGTGCTGAGCTACCCAGGGTCCAGGTTGTGGGATTTCGTCACATTTTATAATAATCTGCATCTTCAGTCGCAGCATCCATTCACTTTAATTGCAACTGCAACTGCTCAGTGATTCTTCATCTGAGCCATCAGGGTCCTTAGGTGGGCATTGAGACATGAGAAGTACACTGTTATTGACTCTGTGTGAAACATCTGATGTAAGGGACTGTGGAGAGTCCCTCAGGAACTCTGATACTCAGAGACAGCCTCTGCTTCTAGGCAGAACTTAACTGTCCTGAGAGGAAGGCATTCATTCTTTTCCAATGCATGTAAAGCATAAGTACCACATATGACAGCATTCTTTACTTTTGAGGCCTAACCAAGAATCAATTCTTAGACTAGCAGAACTTTGTCTAATGAGTGAAGTATGAATCCGAGTTAAAAATAGGAGGGGTTCACCTGAAGTAAATCATAATTGCCTAGAATTAAAGGAATGGACTAAGAAAATGGACAAACTTCATTATGATATTTTCTAATTTGAACCCTTTCACTGAACCCTCATTTTGTTGTATAATCTTTCTTTTCTCTTACTTTTTTCCTGTTTATCCAGATACTAATTGCAGGGGTGGTTGTGCAGCTAATCCCTTTGCATGTCTGTTCACTCTGAAAATGTCATATATGTGCTAAGTCAGCATTCAGAGCTCTGAGGAATTTAGGTACCATGAATGAATACAGACTTCTAAGGGATGTGAGCTCCTATTGAGCATATGAGACCCATATTTATTCACATAATTGATAATGGCCAAATGTGCAGGAATTTTCATAAGACTGAAATGTCCAAACACAAATGATACTTGCGTAAAGTATCATGTTTCTGAAAATTGTTAAGGGTATTTAAAATAAAAGATCTTGAAAGTAAAATAGAATGAATTTCTAAAATTCTTATAATCCTCTCCTCTTCCACTGCTGGTTTCAAAGACAGCTGACATACATTTAACTAAGCGGAGAAAATCCAAAGGTAACAACCACCACTTGAAACCCTGAAAGGCAGAGCTAGCATAGAGACATTGCAACCTAAATGCATAGTTTCACAATGTATGGATCTAGAAACTATGAGCATGCTTTGTGTTTATGCAGAACAGTAATCAGAACAAGCATTATAGTGAAAGTAATAAAAAGCATCATTTGGCAAGTGTTCTTCAGACTGGCAATTGTCCCAAATGCTACTAGTTTTGAAAGATTTCACATTTATTCTCTGTCATGAGTAAGGTTATGATGTTGCTTTCTTCATGAAATAGCGTTCAATTGTATTAAAAATCCAGGAAGCCCAGAGCGACATCATATACAAATGCAAGAAATTCTTGTCCCCAAAGAACTTAAGACATAAAACATTTGTTTAGTTTTTCTCTCTTTAAAGATCATTAATTTTATGAGTGTAGACAAGGCTCTCATTGGTTTGGGTACTGATAATTCTATGTGTGTGTTGCCTCCTTTAACTGAATAAATATGCAATTGTGTAATAAGTCCTTGATACTCTCAGGTTTGATAGTTAATCTCACACAAGTTCTTTTCCAAATTATTACCAAAATAATTACTACTGATTTACGTTGCTGCTTCTGATAAATAATTACATCCTATTGAAGAGACAACAGTTATATGCTGGGAGAGGCTCATATGACCACGTGGGTTAACAAAACCAAAGAGCAATCCTCAGTGAGGAGAACCAGCCTCCATTTCAACTTTTATAAATCACAAATTTCATCAGATAATAAAAATTTGCCTTGAAATTGTAAAGAAATCTTTGAAATAATGATGGAAAAATAAAAGCTGAAAATATCAAACAGGCAACATTAAAAAAAAAAAAAAGGCAAAAAAAACCCCACCAATTTTTTGATTTAATTTTTAAATTAGCAACACAGTCATTATCTGAAACATCAGCTGATCAGTTTCCTTTAGGGCAAGGCAGCTCTTATCAGTCCATATCTTTATGGGACCAAAACACTCCAACTTTATTGCTGATTAGCCAAAATATAACTTTCATTTCTAAGCTTTAATCTGAGCTTGGAATCACCACCTCCATAATCACTCTTTTCCTTAAGACTTGGAACAGCTGCATATGAACATGCAGAGCCATTCAGGATTTTGAAGGAGCATTTGATGTGGAACATGTATTGAAGCTGTAATAAGATACAGAAGAGATCTACATAATTTACTGGCATGTCTGAAAAGTAAAGTGTGCATGGACTTTTTTTTTTTTCTGACCTGGGTGGATGTCCAGTGATGCCTCATCTATTAGAATGATTGAAAGAGAGGAAAAAAAGACATCACAAAACTCACATCAACCATATAGTTCATGTTATAAAGCACAACTTATACTTCTCAATTAAGCTGGAGTATGTTAAAACTCTTTCTACAGCACAAAAGACAAATATTTCACAGTAGGTAACTAGACAAATTAATTGTCCAGATTCATACAGCATTGTGGAGAAGTCACACTCATCTGGGTGATATTTAACATTGAAAACAAGAGGCAAATTATTTTTGTTTTCTTTTTGAATATTTAATAAAATCATATGGCATGTTGCAACACATGAATAAAATAAAAATAACAAACATGTAACCAAGGTATAGGACTCTTTCCATTAAATCCATTTTTTAATAGATGTTCTGTTCTGTTCTGATAAACATACATGTTATTTTGTACTTCCCTGGCACAGTAATTTGAGATTTCATTAGTTCCACTGACTACAACATATTTGGGAGAATTATTCTTGCCTCTAAATTACAAATTCATAAAATTAAATTTACCTATCATTTGTCTTGAATTTCAATAGACAGAAAAAAGAGAAAAAAGGGATCTGTTTTTGTTTTCTGTTCTCCTTCTAAACCAGGTGATACTGCTTAGATTCTTTTTCCTTCTGTCTAATTTACATTTAACTTGGCTGCTGATAATATGCCTCTAATTTGTAATTTCAACTGATTACTGATGACGTACATGGGTTTGAAGCGAATCCTATAATCAGCCTTCATTTTCAGGAGTGACTTAGGATTTTGGCTACCCATCTGAAAAGGAACTGATTTCTTTTATATAAATTATTGAAACATTCACCATGTGAACCTGTAAAGATCTCTACAGTGTCTATTTAATCATTGAATAACTGACAAACCTTGACTATTTCAAATAATTTAAGTCTACCACCTTTAAAGACTGGTGCTTTTCTTTTGCTTAAAAGGCTTTCTTTGGTTTTGAATATATCCATCATGACCTCCTTTAAAGTAATTAATTTTCTGTGCTAATAGGAAATCTTTCAAGTAACACAATTGTTTTCCCATCTGGGGAATCATTTTAATATTTTAAATTATATTTGATTTATTGTTAATTTTTACTCAGAATTATTGCTAAGCTTAAGTTATTACATGAATGGAATAGGCTATTGCCATGGAGAAATGGCTCCCTTATTTTCATAAATAAAAATGGGAACTCATGCAATTATAAAAAAAAAAGAGGAAAACCTAAAATTTAGACGGAAAGATGGTTGTCCAGTCAGATTTAATTAGTTCTGTGAAAGAGATCTCTGCAGCTGTGTCAGATGTCTTGCATGCATGCAGTAATTTGGCTAGTGCATTGAGTAAGGTGAAAGTTGCATTTTGTTCCATTGTGCAACTGCTGCACTCCCATTGCCAGGAATGACAGAACCTGTCCTGTTCCAGAAACACATACTGCTTGTGCAGATAAAATTCTCTTAATTTGGTACCATCTTGTAGCTTTTTTTAGTTTGTGATTAGCAGTTAAGTTCAGCTGCTTGGCAGTCTGAGTGATTATCAGGTGCTCTTTTCAGTTTCCATTTAATCTTTGTCTCAGCCTTCAGAAGGTATTTGGTGATTGCTTAGTGCAACAAGCACTTTCTAGATGGCTTCTTACTGCAAGCAGCAGAGCTATTTCAGCCAGAGAACTTCTCTCAGTGCAGATATGTTTCAGGGTGTTTTGAATACCTAACACAGTCAAGGTTAGTCTCTTATCTGAACATTATTAATATACATAGGTAGAAAATAGGGAACCAGGAAGGAAAAGATTCACTGCAGAAGGAAGCATTCTTTAATATACTGTAAACACCTTCTATGGTCTACATAAATATACACATTTATGTGAGTTATCTGAAAGAGATGAAAATCCATTTCTATCTAATGAAATATTTTTTTCTATAGAAACGTGTATAATGCAACCTAAGCACACTCTAAGTATCATCCTCTTTATCTGCCTTTGAAGACAAAATGAAGTAATTTTAATGTGAGATGCTAGAAGCATAGTTATTTGGAGCAGGCAGTAGCAAGTGCGACAGGATTACTGAATAACTAACTATTTTCCCCTCAGATCCCGTAAGAGGAAAAGAAACAGGAGAAAACAGAAACAGCTTAACTCACCAAAAATCAAACCACTGCATTGCCCTCTTAACCCCTGAGTGTTTTGGGGTGAAAGACCAAAGATTACATCAATACAATGAAAGCTCCCTCTGTCATAAGCAGCACACTGTTCAGAAAATAAAACCCAAAACCCCAAAGAAACCAACCAACAAACAAAACACCAAAAACCGTGCAGATTTACCCCAGCATCAAAGGCAGTAGAAGTTAGAACAGGTAGACGTGTAGAGCATGGGGAGGGAGAGGGAAGGGTTAAAGGCATTATCGAAGCCATTAGAAGGAAAAGTTGTAGCAATACAAGCACAGTAGACTTCTCTTTCCCCCCCTGCCCCCCTCCTTTTTTTTCCCCTACTCCTCTCTTCCCAGGCTGGATCAGTGTGTAGGGAGGGCAGTCATCACGCCATCCTGAGCAGCAAGAGCTGACGTTGGACCAAGCTGCCAGGTAGCTGAAAAAAGGCACAGAAGGCAGCTGATACCCACTTTTCAACGGTTTGTGTTTTTTTTTAGTCTGTATCTGGACTTCAAGCAACACAGCGCCTGAGACAGCTCATCTGAACCACACTGTATTGCAATACTTGCTCTTCTCAAAGAAAAAGACTCCACTGAGCAGCAGAATGCTGCCAGTGTCGCAGCTAGGGCTACAATACAGAGCCTTTTTGTAATATTGCAAATTTCTTTCTGTTCAGATATTTGAAATACACACATACACTTACATATCAGTTCATTCTTTTTTGAGGACACCACTGGCTTTTTTTTCCTTTTTTTTTCCTTCTCTTTTACCCTGATGTGACTTCTTCATCTTGGAATGATGGGGATCTTT
The DNA here is from genome assembly GCA_013396955.1 of Regulus satrapa. Classification (NCBI taxonomy): domain Eukaryota; kingdom Metazoa; phylum Chordata; class Aves; order Passeriformes; family Regulidae; genus Regulus; species Regulus satrapa. The sequence goes on from VWZN01013187.1 coordinate 10,071, forward strand.
CTAGCTTATATTGGATTCATTTTCTTTTCAGTTATGTATATTCAACAAGGACTTTCTACCCAAGGTAAGATCACTTATTGTCAAATATGTGTGTGTGTGTGTGTGNCGCCCGCTGCCCCTGCTCGCCCTCCCCTGCCCGCAGCTCCCCCCGGCTTGGCGCTCGGCGCTGCCGCTGGGGGCATGCCGGCGGGGCTCCCCTCCGTGCCCCCGCGCCGCTCACGCCTACTGACCAGGAGGGGAGAGAAGGAGCAAACTGAAAAAAAAAAAAACNAGGAAGAGAACAAAAATGTGTAAGAGCTGAGGACACCAAACATCAGGTTTACATTTAGTTTGTACAAGCAAAATTGCCTGTAAATAGGAAAAGAAGTGAGAAGTTTCCCCAAAGTAGAAATATAAAAGGCTTGCTTTACTTAAATGCAAAGAAGGAAATAGCAGGCACCTTGCAGAAGAGTAAGGAGGTGCTTGGGAATGGACATGCATGCATTTGGGTTGTTGTTATACAGGCATGTTTGCATACAATAGACACCTATCTGCACATACATAATNCAAACTTACTAGCCCCGACCACGCAAAACGCACGGTCCTTTTTTGGCACTTTAACTCGGTGACTAGCAATGGCTGGCTGGTGGGGGGGGGGGTCAGAAAAAGGGGCACCGTGGAATGAAAAGCTAGTAGCTTTGAAAGTATTTGTTGCCAGGCATAAGTGTAAGGGGAAAGTGAAGTAACACTGGTTACCAAATTATCCCACTAATTCCAGGTTGGCTAGGAAGGCTGTATAAAGAGAGNACATACATAATTGCTGCATTCAGACCAAGTACCGGCTGGCTAAACCTACTGCTTCTCTTAAAATATTGCAGTCTCCTTTCGTGCTGCGTTCCCTTTCCTCCCTTATTATACTGCAATCCTGATAGTCAGACCTTCATTCCTATTCTGTGACTATGTACATTTCTACCACTCTCCCCCCACNGCTGGCTGGTGGGGGTGGGGGTCAGAAAAAGGGGCACCGTGGAATGCAAAGCTAGTAGCTTTGAAAGTATTTGTTGCCAGGCATAAGTGTAAGGGGAAAGTGAAGTAACACTGGTTACCAAATTATCCCACTAATTCCAGGTTGGCTAGGAAGGCTGTATAAAGAGAGGGGAAGAGGGGAGGAGACAATGAGCAATATTTCTTTCGCATCACATTCCCTTCAGATCATAATATGCTCTAGTCAATCTGTAGCAATTCATAACAGAAAGTGACATTGCAGAGTCTTTCCAAATTTTCCTATTCTTGAAACACAGCATTTATTTATTAGATTGTTTGTCTGCAGTACCTCTCACTTGACTATCATGATTCATTATTTTGCACTATTTTAAAGTGAGTGATAGGAAGGATGAGAAGGAAGTAAAGAATGAGACTTAAAGAATTACTGATGTCTGGGACAATGTCCATTGGCATTAGCTTTTTTACCTAGCAGTGGGAAACTGAAATGAGCAGTTGCAGCACTGAGATACAAATATGAGTGTTAGTTCTAGAAAGTGTCTACTGGGGTTGAGAAACAGAAAGTGATTTGATTTTTAGTCTGATTATTCAAGCACAGGATCTCAGAACATGAGTAACTAAGTCAGGTAAAGCCTTTGAAAAGGACATTTGACGAGTGATTTTAACACTCACTCAGAAGAGTACCCAGAGGTGCCTGTGCCAACAGCTGCTTCAGCTGGCTGTGGAACATTTAACAATTTACAGGTCTCCAGCTCAGCCCTACAAAATACAATAAATCAGTCTGGTTTTTTTTTTTCCCTCTCCTAAAGTGGTTTTGAACAGAATCCCTCAGTGAGTCTGGTGAAATACTGCATTCTGCCCAAGGGTATTTGGACCTAATTATGTGAAACTTCACCAGCTCACAGAAGCAAGCAGGGGGATCTATAGCATTTCCCATAAGCAGAACTGAGAGTGTGAAGAGGGTAGATTTGTGCATAAGGGAGGGAAAACATACCTGGGTGTGAGAAAAACTAGGGGACATAATGTGTGGGAAACAGGGGGGAAAGAAACAACAAGGAAAGGGTGGGAATAAGAAAAGAAAACAGAGAATTTTAAAAGAAGAGGAGGAAAGAATAAAAAATACAACTCAAGAAGCAGAGAATAAATGATTAATAGGTAGCAATATGCTATGAATTTGTTTTACAGCAAAATTCACAGAGTTTCCACGAAATGTCACGGCCACTGAAGGGCAGAACGTGGAGATGTCTTGTGCTTTCCAAAGTGGCTCTACTTCGGTGTACCTTGAAATCCAGTGGTGGTTTCTGCGGGCAGCTGAGGACCAAGAGGCTGAAGCTGAGGTGACAGGCACTCAGGTACTGATCCTCTGCCTTGGGGTCCTAAATCCATCTGAAGAATGCTGCAGAAAAAATAGGGAGGGAAGGGGAGAAGAAAAGAAGGAAAGCAGCAGACAAAAGGAGCAGAGAAGGGTTTTGTATCTCCCTAGGGACTTAATTTTGACCATGAAATAACTGAGCAGGAACCTGCAGAGAAAAATGCCCACCACAAGGGTCGGTGCCTTTGGTGCCTGTCATTTCCATGATGCAGCTAGGGCTGTTCACAAAACCACAGAGGTTTTGGGTTTACAAAGTCTATTTCCCACACCACCTCGCCCTCTCCCCCTATTTATTTTTTTTTTTTAATTGTTGCTTTTCCCTATTTCTTTTTCCATTGGAAAACAGCTGTTCAAAGATCGCTCCTTGTGGGAATTTTATATTTCCCGTGTGGCAAGACGTGTGACACGTGCCTTCCAATTTCCAGCTAGCGCAGTGGAGTTGGCAGCCCTAACTCCGTATGCAGCTGCCACAGGAGGGCACACGCAGGAGGCGGCGGGGTAGGCAGGGGGGAACCCATGCCCCTAAAGAAGTAAAAACCCCCAGATCAGTCAACAACGTGATTTCATCCTTCTGAGCGGGACAGGAAGGGCCATGGCCACTCACACTGCCATCTGGGGACGCTCCTCCNTTCCCTGCAGGTGGAGCTCCTGCCCGAGCGGGACCTGGACAGCGACGGAACGAAGATCAGCGTAAGTGTCGCCGCGGGGCGCGGGCAGTCCCCGCCGGCCAGGGGTCCCTTCCCCAGCCGGGGCCCACACCGGCTCCGAGCGCCGAGTCTGTTCCTGTCCCGCGTCGCCTCCCCATCCGCACCGCAGACTGCGGGTAGCTGGCAGCCCGCAACTCAGCGGTTGGACTCGATGATCTTAGAGNGCTGTTCCCGGCTGTTCCCCGGCAATTCCCGGCTGTTTCCGGCCGTTCCCGGCTGTTCCCCGGCTGTCCCCGGCGCGGCCCGCAGGTGGCAGGCGCGGCGCGCCGCTCCGCGGGCTGGGNAGTTGGTTCTGTAATTCTATGACGACTTCCTTGACGGCCCCTGCAGAGGGTGTCAGGAGAACCTTTCCCCATGCAGCTCTCCCCACCCTTGGACATGGAGGCATTGACCAGCATGGCCGAGGCGAAGTCCATCGGCAGACTCTGTTTTGTACCACTGTGAAGAATTCAGCCTGCGCCCGTCCTTGCATTTCTTGCTTTAATTTACCCTGGGCAGCTGCTGAGTCTGCCTTAGCACTCCAGAGTTGATTTTAAGGCTGAAATTTGTCCATTAAGCTGCCCTTTCCTTTAGCGGGGCGGGCAACTTCTTAAATGGGTGTTTTCTTAGGTCCATACCTGATGGCAGAAAGAAAGCTCAGAAAGGCTTTGGACAAAACCTCCCCATTGGGAGCAATCTCAACTCTTGGCCACCGAGACTCTGTTTTACGAAAGCGAGATTCTGACACCAGAGTTACCAATCGCCTGCTTGGAGATTAAACCAGAATCTTATCTCAACAGAATTATAAAGCAGCGTTGCTCCATTTCACCTCCAGCTGTTCCGTGCAGGGAGGGAATGCCTTCCACTGCCGACTCTTGTCCTAAATCAGGCAGAGCCAGAAAGCTGCTTCTGACCTCCAAATAAGTCAGATCCTCCTCCCTCAGAGTCCCAAGAAATGTACGGTGGTAGGATGATGGTGTGGTGCTCACTGCAGTGGAAAGACCCAGATACTTAGCAGATACTCCAGCATGAATATTCCCTTTGAGCCCAGAGGGGTTTTCCCTTTCTCTGGCACAATCGCTTTGGGAGTGCTTTTTAGCTGAAGTCAAGCCTTTAAGTACCAACCAAGCTTAAAACAGCAACAGATAAAGGGGAATAATTTCTAACAAATCCTTTACTCTGCTGTTTTTTGATGCCTGCATATAACAAACCAAATAATTACGTCAGGTCGAAGTGCACCTAAGTATAGCTGAAAGGCATTTATAAATGAGAGCCTCAAGTATGCTGTGTTCAATATAATTCATATTCTAACCATATTTACATTTTCTGTGATAACTCTCACCATCGACTAGAAACAATTTGTGTCATGGACCATCTCTTCAGTTGCATTTGTAGACTGTCTTACAAATGAGGCTCACATGTGGTCCTTGGACGCTATTACACTAGACATAGGGCTAGAAGATAATTCATTCTTTATCAATACTGGCTCATTTGAAATTCCTGAAGTAATCCGTAAGAATTGACACACAATATAGATTGTAAAGCTTGTCTCATCTTTGGAGTCACTAATATCTTTCATTATGTATAATAATAATTCATGAGGAGGTGTTTACAGTGCTCTTATAAGCTCACATAAAACATTTATTTTATATCTGCAATAAAAATAGTCTACATTATGTAGATGTCTAAATCTACTTTTTATCTACTTTTTACAAATGTAGGTTTTTTTTTTGAAGGCATACACAGCTCCATTAGTACTAATATAAATTATCATAATGAAGAGAAAACTAAAGTACATTTAATAAATATTTTTTTAAATGCTAGATGTGCTGAAATATACAATTTCTCTCTGTTCTAAATGATAAAGCAGCACAAACTGAAAACATGCATATGTGTTGCCTGCAGCAATTTCTAAATTTCAAATGCAAAAGTCAAAAACAATTCTGTTTTTCACCAGGGCTATGCAGCATTGTTAACTTCGTGGCTTTTGCATAGGAACAAATGAAGGCACAGTATGACCTACCAATCCTCTTTCCATTCATATGAATCTTCTTTAATCCTCTTGCTGAACATTAATTGTTCTGTAGAGATATATTATTTTTGAGTATGATTTAAATAACTATCCAGCACTTTCTGTACAATTAATATTGCGTACATTATGCCTGTAAGTATGTAATCCATACTTGCAGCTCAGTGTGCCAAGTATAAATTCAAGAGCTGAGTACAACACAACAGCCTATAAAGTCTATCCAGTACCTTAAGGCAGTGACATATTAATGAGTATTGCTCTTAAATTTATCAAGAAGGCAGAATAGGTGCCTCGCCAACACTGGTAACTACAGTAGGCCAAGCTGTCAGAAGCAATATATTATACAATCCCCAATAATACGGGTCTAGCTTCAATCTGGAAGTTCTTAATTTTTGTGATTTACCATGTATTCATCATCTTGATGTCTCTGTATTGGCTGTCATTGATACAACACAAAGCAAACTTTGCACCCATGTTTATGTAACAGTGGAAGTAAACCAGGTTCAGAAGTTCTTCAAAGCTGAAGATGCCACTGAATACCTTTTAACTGGCTTCCTGTGGGACAACATATATTAATTCAGATACAGAATAATAGAAACTTAATTAAATATAAATTCTCTAAAGTGATGAACATACAGAAAGGAATCAGTGTTAACTTTTCCCAGTGCATCTTAATACCTATCACACATTTCTGGATGTATAATTTGCTCATGTGTTTTTTTAATTATCTGAAATAAAAGTATGTTATATTGCCCTCAGATATTAAAAATAGTTAAAAATCAGGAGTCTTATTTTAGCTGATGGGCTCTTAAAACAATTCTGAATACGTGCTTCAAATAAGTACACATATATAAACAAGACAAAAGAAACAACCTGACACAATATGTCTTATTATCATTAACAGAACAAAATACCAAAATTTAGACACACTTGATGGAGACAAACTGAATATAAAACATAATTTAAATGTAGGGAAGAGTACAAGGTAATCTAATAAATAGTTGTTAACATAGTTTAAATCTTGGCAAATATCTCCAACAAAATTGTTAATGCACTAGTTCAGAAACGGAATTATTCAATAAAGCCAACTAACTGGAAAGGTTTAACCAATAAAATGCACGGATACTAGGTTTACATAAGAAAGCTCATTAAGCATGTTCATGATCTTAAGCAATTAATTGGAATGAACATGGTAGTTTGGGTTGTTGTTTTGGTTTTTTGGGGTTTTTTTGGTTTTTTTTCTGAGGCTAATGAGATTTCAGAGCAAACCATCTAAGCAGATTTGGAAAGAAGATGTCAGGCATCCTCATAGATACAATTAGCTGTACTCATCCTTGATGTAGCTTCCCTGCAGTAAGCACAATCACACCATTGAGTAAATTGGTGCTATGCCCATAGAGCTTTTCTTAAGAAAGAAAAATTAATGACAATGTTTTTTTCTCTGTTTTTTTTTTTTCTTTCTTTTTTTTTCTTTTTTCTTCTTCCTGGAAAACTTGCAGACAGTGAAAGTACAAGGGAATGACATCTCCCACAAGCTTCAGATATCAAAAGTGAGGAAAAAGGATGAAGGCTTGTATGAGTGCAGGGTGACCGATGCCAACTATGGAGACCTTCAGGAATACAAGGCCCAGGCATTTCTCAAAGTCAATGCTAACAGCCACTCTCGGCGAATGCAAGCTTTTGAGGCATCTCCAATGTGGTTGCAAGACATGAAACCTCGTAAAAACATCTCAGCAGCTGTCCCAAGTAGCATCCACAATTCTGCCAATCAGCGTGTACGTGCCACCTCCAGCCCTGAAGCAGCAGCCAAAATCCCCAAACAAAGTCCACAATCAGGTATGGAAAAGCATTTTGAGCTTTCATTTGATTGCTTACCAGCATGTAAAAGGAGGCTAAACAATAAGGTAACCAGGAATTATGACTAGGAAGAGTGTGGTGCTCACTTGTTCCTCCTTCTCTCTGGTTATATTTTTTCCTTCTATCTCTTTTCTTCCCAAAATCTGAAGAATAAATTTCTGAGCAGAAGAAGAAAAAAACCTTAAACTTCTATATGTGGCTTTTATCTCTACCAGTTTTACCCACCTAAGGCTCGCTCTCAAATTAAACCTTAGTTTTCCCTGTAGTGTGTGTGGAGAGGCATGTCAGCAAATGACTCATCTCATTTTAAGATTTTTGTGCATGATAAATTAAATAAAACACTCATCCAGATGTGTTTCTTCCTAAGTTATTTTACACCAGCCACCTAACTTATATCTTCAATATTTGTTAAAATTAATCTACTTTCACTGTCAATCATCTTTTCATAAGGAAGTTTACTTCTAAATCTAAGCAGACCTTAGACATACCAGGTAGTTTCTCTCTTGTGTAGGCTTTAGAAGACCATGGATGTGTCAGAGATTGTGTGTTCATCATCTTCAGGTGTTTGATCATTTGCTTTGAATCAAGGGTTAAAATGGCAGTGCCTCCATTGTCTGTTGGATAGAGATTAACATTCTAAACATTTTGGGAGTGCAGGATTTTGTTCAGCACTGCATACATAACCTACTGTCAATATCAGTCTTTATTTTCTACATTGATACCGTAAAATTCACAGTTATGCAAAGGTACATGAATATGAAGGTGCAGTTCTATATGATGGCAACAGAGAAATGGAAAAGGTAAAAAACTGAGATGTTGTAAATGATTAAATATCCTCTGGAAATCAAACTGTCTAAGTTTAAGGGTTTCTGAGTTACTTCTATTTACACTGAGGGCCAATGCAAGGTACAAAATCACAAACTACCTTATATGTAATGGAAGCTGATTAACTCTGATGTATCATTTTTTTGCTAGTGTGCTGCTAAATCAAAATGTGAATACACCAAATTTCATAGGACATCTATTGTGAAATCACTTCAAAGTTACAGGCAAGAAAAGTTAGAAAGACTTTGCATAAGGAAAATGCATTTACTTACGGATTGGAACAATATGATTATTAATATAAAATTCTTCTTGTTAAAAAAGGTGATGCATATACCATCACTATTTTATCTCTGAATACCCTTTTTAAAATTTATGTAAGTTAAATTCAGTTTTATTTCCCTGAAATAGAGCCACCTTAATTTTTAAGCTCTTCCAAAAAATATCTAAGCTGTTTGAAGAAAGGAAATATTTTTCTTGATTTAAAACCATTCTACCACAGCTTTCCTTTCAGATAAATATGTACACTTCTTATTTTCCATTGGACTCATACATTTCAAAATAGCAGACTTTTCCATAAAGGGAGAACTCTGCTTTCTGTTCCATCCTATGTGAAATTAATTAAAATGGTCATATGTTTATGAAATATGTAGCAACAGACTATACTGCATTGCGGCTGAAGTGTGAAACAACTAATCCACTAAATTATTTGGGAGTTCTAATTTACTCTATAGTATTGCTTAACTCATTAGTCCAAAAAATGTCTTCACTGATTACTAGACATTTCTTATAAGTTATTACATGAAAATATTCCCATATTAAAAACAAAAACAAAAACAAACAAACAACAAAAAAACCCCCACAAAAGAAAACAAAAAAATTAATGCAGATTAATGCAAAGATTAATGCAGATCATGCACAGACAATCCTTACTAAAAACAAATATATATATATAACACTGAGTTTTTTAGTTCATTTTTTATGACAAAGCACAGAAAAATGCATTCAGCAAAAGTGTAGCTTATCTACTGGTATACTTAATTTCAATTTAATGGTCACTTATTATGCAAATAATTAGTGATATATTTGACATCAGATTTTAAATATCACTTCAACAGTTGAGAGCCAAGACTTGCTTTCCTTTACTTGAGGATATCTTTGCCTGGCTCTTCCAGCCATGGTGAGATTTGGATTTTCATTTCATTTTACAGTTGTTTTACAGTAATTTAAATACCCACAGGAGCACAGGAAGTGGGGAGTTTTAGCTTTATGTAACATAGAGGAGCAATTTCAGCTGAGGGAGGGGATATGTCAGTTGTGAGACCTCAAGGAAGGCAAAAATGAGGTGTAATAGATGTTAATAGTCTGTCTTTTTATGATAGCAGAATCAACACCACCTCTTTACTTTATCAAATGAGAAAATCTTCCCCTCTTTAACATCATACTAACCCTATTTATACTGCTTTGGGATTACATAATATGTAAGCAATGTATCCATTCATCCTAGAATTTCGAAACACTTTTGAATACAAATGTATCATAATTAAGTACATATTTGTACTTGAAAGACGCACAACTTGTGATATTTGTTCATGTTAAGTAAAACATTGACTTCAGCACTACTGCTTGAAGAGAGAACTGCTGTTAACCACAGGTAATTGTGCCAAATATTCTCCAGTATAGAGAACTGCTATGTTGTTATTGGTAAACAATAAATTTTACTGCCATGCTCACAGATTGTTGTGAAATACATTTACAGCAATGGGAAACATGACATTATGGAATTATTTGGAATTATGTATTCAGCTACTGCTGAAGAATTCAACTACTAATGTATGAAAAATTGACCCTGAATAGATTAATATTTTTTCCCCAAAGTTTATTTTTAAAAGGTAGGTAACACTCAACTCCTTCTGTCGTGAAGTACACTTCAGAATTTTGTTTATTCCTTAACAATAGTTATTTCCTATGTAGCTCTATAAAAACATTTTACAGACTCTACCATTTAAAAACTTCCCAACTGAACATATATTTCTGCTATTCTCTTACTTTTTTTCAAAAGTAAGAGTATCTGTGATAACTGTCAGGGATCTGTATAGCCACAGCTGAAAAATTAAAGTTCTACAAGGCCCATTCAGTATTTTGCACTGCTCTGAAAAATATTACGTGAATTAAAAATATACATGTATTTATTACTCTAAGCATAATGGAGATTCAGTACAGGAAGAAATAGCTAATGAAACCATCTCCCACAGAGAGTCTTCATATAATATACTAAGAAGCACTAAATAACTATCTCAAAGTCAAAAAAGTCAGGAAAGCAGAAGTCAAAGCTGACACAGCTTGACCCTTTCATTTCATAATTATGGGCTGCAGCAGATGAAGTAACCCATCACAGCTTAATAGGAATCTGAGTAATTTGACAGAGTAATCTGCATACATCCAAAATATGTCCTATGCAGGTGGAGTGACAGATTTTTTTTTTTTTCTCAATAATTAATAACAACCTATCTTAATCCAAAGCCAAAAGTACAGTTATGACAAAGCTTTGAATTCTATAAAATTAAATGGGTCCAAGAGCTAAAATGAATTCAGGTAAAAGGAAGCTAAATAATCTCCAAGCTGCAGCAAATATCATTGTTTCATGGATACAAATCTAAACTAGCACTGCTGCATGCATCCAAATCACTCAACATTTATAGCAACAAAACCAGCTGAAGAATTTGTTGTGCTTAGAATAAGTATATCCCCCAAGCTCTTCCTGTTCTGCCAATGCTCTGTTAAAGCACTCAAAGCCATTAGTTGCTTTTCAGACTCAAGAAGATCAGTCTCAGAGAATTATAAAAGGAAGAAGTGACAATTAGGTCAATTTTCTGCCTGCTTATATACAGATTCTGCACATTTCTAGAAACTTTTTGTTCTTTCATGAAGTAATAATTTCATCTATTAAGCTATTTACATGCTAAAACTTCCTGTAATGATGGCAGAGTTCCAACATGTGACTTTAAAATGAGCTCAAAGGAGAAGGTGGTACTTAGCTAGGAAGAACGACCTGGATTCTTGGCATCATAAATCACACTGAGAAGCTTATCACCAGGCATGAATGAAAAAAAAAAAAAAAAAGAGGATAACATTTTTTCTTCAGTCTGTTCCTACTGATAAATTGAGGACCTTACTTCCTGTCTCGGTTTTTATCTAGACAATCTAGAAAACTTTTGTCATCAACCTATTTTTAGCTCTAATTTTATGTCCAGTTTGGAACTATTTAGGATATAAACCAGTTTCCATGTTTGGCCTCTTACTCTTTTTAATTTATGTTCCATCTCCTCTCAAAGCAAAGGAACAAAATGTCAGCTTTAGCCTTCACCAAGGTGGCAGCCACCATTACTGCTTTCTTCCCTAAAAGAGTCTTTGGCTTCATAGTTTTGTAGTTTCTGTTTTAGAAACTGAGTACCCATAAGGGTGGTAGGCAACAACCATTGCTGTGATTGTAGCATACCAGAAAGTAATGTCTCCTGTTTCCTTTGGACTTCATGAAAGCAAAAGACCAATAATGGTATTGTTCTTCTTGTTCTGAACCTTATTCAGATGCTCTCAGAAATACTTGCAAAAATACTATTCAAGTTTACACCTATATACACTGCAACCTGTTTTTACTTGAAATATACACTTTGATTCCCTCTTCATGAAAAGATGCTGCTCTACTTCTTTTAGCTTCTCAGAATAATGGGATTCAAACCATGTTAGTTGACGTAACCCTAATAGCTTGATAGCTCTTGACCTTGAAGCTGTAAACATCTGAGAAGGGCTAATATGCTCTGAATAAATTAATTCACAAAGCAACATGTTTTCAGCAGCTAACTCTCCACTCTGTTTTTTTAAGTCCAGGATTTCCAATGCAAAATGAACTCAATAATGTCTCATGTTTCTTTTAAAAAAAACCCACATCTTAGTTTCTTAATTTCTTTTATGTGTGTACTTATTGACAGAACAAAAAGCTTAAAATTACTTAAAATTCTGTTCCGAGTGCTTAGTTGACCTATACCCAAAAACCTATGTTTTTGATTTAGGTTTTGTTGTTGTTGTTGTT
>VWZN01013188.1:0-15778 GCA_013396955.1 Regulus satrapa
TGCTCCTTCATGTCAGCATCCTCCACAAGGTATTTAAAATCTTTTAATCCTTCTCCCAGCTTTCCAGAAGTCTGACCCAGGATATATGGAAAATATTAGTAATTTTTGGATTCTGAATCCCAGAGACTGTTTAAAGCCATGGCAATTGTCTTACAGTCCATCTGATAGGCTTATTCACCCAATGTGCTATGGGAAGCAAGAAAAGTAAGAGGCTGAAGTCCTGCCAGAGGACCTAATAAATCTAGCTCTAGTCCTTTTGGTGTTATAGTAGGGTAAGCAACATCCAGAGAAAGATATGCAGGTAATGTCTATGCAGGGAGCTTAGTCAGTTTAGAAGCTACTTGTTAAATATGAGCTTGGGTGTAAAGGATGCATATGTGACCAATAAACATTTTTAAAAATGCACAACTAGCTCTCCAACATGGATTTCCACTGTTACCTATAGGTAAATAACCAGCCAACCAAATAAATAAATAAACAAAAGCAATACTAAAGAGATTTGCAGAATAAAATCTACTATTGACTAAAAAGCAAAGGATACAAAAACCTTTATGTGTACTTTTCAGAATTGCAAAATGTAATTGAGAAACAAATCCATAGAACTTTTTAATAATTTGAAGTGTGAAATGGCTGAGTGGTTTCAGTAATATATTTTCAATTTCCCTTTCTCTGTTTGGGTACTATCCTTGAGGAAATCACTATTTTGTTGTGTATTCTATTCATTTAAAATTACTGCTCCATTATGTTCCTTGTATATACCCCATATAATGTGTTTGTTCTTGCACTGAATGTATACCAATGTTTGAATCAACATTTATCTCATTAATGTTTTTTTTTTGTTTTAATTAATACTGTCTTCAGAAGTATTCCATCTTCTCAGATACATATTTTTAAAGAGAAAATCAATTCCAAGTGGATTAGCTGATCAAACTTACCTGAAATATTATTTTATTTTACTAGAATTCACTTTTTTTTAAGAGTTCTCCAAAGTATTTAATTACACTAAAAGAAATGAGTGCAACTTTTATTATTTCATAGGTGAAACAATAATGTTAAGTTATGACACTGAAATTGGCATTATTCAGTGCTACTGAATGCTTGCTAGTCCAGCATATACTCCATGCTGTAGCGTACCCTATACTTGAAGATGGTTGCAACTGATGCCTATATAATTTTGTGGAGATCCATGATGTCATCTCAGGTAGGTTACAGAACCAGTCAGGGTGAGTTATTGTTTCCTTATCCCCTATCTGTAATTCAGAAACAGAAATGTGGTTGTGACAGGGTGGCTTGTGTCTTTCAGTTCAACTCTTTTTGCATCTATCTTTCTAACTAAAGACGTAATGTCTTCTATTTCATCATTGTCAGTGGTATTTTTTAATTGCACAAAGCTAGTCTGGATGGTATTTTAGATCAAGTGGCCTCTCTATACTGTGACAGAGCTGTGCCTGAGAATTCTCATTTGTGAAAATCTTTCAGTGTGTCCTTGTTCACACTGGGAAAAAAGAAAAAAAAAAAAAAAAAGTCCTTTCATAAGTTAGGGGTTATTGTTAGCCTTTTAAAAACAGGGCAGGTGCAGCAAAGTTTCTAGCTCCAAACAGAAAACTTCAGGTCTGATGTGAGAAGAGCAGTCAGAGTGTCCAGAGATGTGTCACTTAGTAGATAACACACCCTGATGAGAAAGTGAGACCAGTTCCAGATCTTCTTTCTGATTAAAAGCAACACTACATCTAGCTAATATTTGAAACTGAGTCCCATGTATCTTATCTTTTTAGCTGCCAGATGCCAAACAGGAGATTCCGTTTTTAACTAGAATTATTTGATTTAAGTTTATTCACGAAAAAGAAGAATATGAGGCCAACCAGACTCTCTACTCAAATAGAGCACCCAGGAAGAATAGTATTGCAGTTTCCATTCCCAAACTAGAAACTATAGAATATGGATTTTCTACAAGATTCTGGAGGAGTCACATGTTTGGGAGCTCTGTAAAACACAGACAAAATCTACTTCTTTTTTTCAGAGTGATAGATCTGAATCAGACAGGATGAAAATTCATTATTTTCAGAGGTCTTGTGTGAAGAGGTCTCTCCCTTTTTCTGGCTCACTTTTTTATCTCCTAAAACAGGGCAAAAGATCTTGCTAGTTGGCTTCACAATGGAAATGAAACTTCAGAAATATGTGAGAAAGGGAAGAGAACTTACATTGTAGGTCACTCTATGGGTCTTCTTTTATTGAAAAAAAAAAAGGCAGAAAGCTCAAAAGGAACATGTTTACCCTTTTGGCACTAGCATAATGTGTGCTTTGAAGCTAGCAAAGAGCACTGCCTTCTCTCAGAGATCAGTTTTGTGTTCTGGTGTAAATCATCTTAAGGATGTATTTCTGGTGTAAATTACCTAAGGATGAATTAAGAACTGGATTCTGTTTATTTTGTTTTACTTTGTTTTATTTTATCTTTTAAGTGAATGGTAATGTGGATGGGTTGAAAACAAAATTCTACTTCTCCTTATTGCTTTAATACTTCTCCTTCTGCCGGTTCTCTCTCAGCTTTCTTCTTTATTCTGTGAGCACTAACCATTGGAAGAGTTGCTTTCTGTCTGGGGAAAACTGTTCAAAGCATCAACTTCTCTGCACAGCTGTGTGGTAAGAGCTGCAAGATGGCTCATAAATCCCCAAAGCAGATACATGCAGGTTATTGCTCTAGTACAAACTCCTGTGAAAAATAGCATGTGGCAGAGCAGTCACAGGAAGGCACAAATAGGACCCAGAGGATCTGCAGCAAAACAAGTTCAAGTAAAAAAGGTCATTCTGATTCAAGCAAGATGCATAAGCCTCTCTTACAAAGCAGCAAGCTGCACTTTTGACTCTCCTGGGGTTTCATGATGGTTTGACCGGTGATGGTCAGAAAAGTTTCAAAAAAATCAGCTTCAGAAAAATGACAATACATCGAAAGTGAAACATCTTGCAGAAATATGCCAATGTGAGCAAGTCTGCCAGCAAAACTCACCAGTTCTCTGCCTCTCCTCTTCTTTGCTCATGCACCCAGCTGCTAAGATGCTCCCTGAAGGACTCATCACTGCTCAGATCTACAAGGCTTTTTAACTTCTGGGATATCTGCCTCTCAGTATTGCTGCACACCTTTTATGCTCAAGAAATTTGTTTTCATCAGCAGTGAGAAGAGTTTATGGGACAAGGATACCAATCTTGCTGCCACAGTGTTCAGAGCCCTAGGGATGGGCTCCTGGTCACCCTGCAGAATGAAGTACAAGGAACTCTGTGTTTCCATTCTTCAGGCTGGCTCCTACTGGTCAGGCACTAGTTGCCTTGCATGGACCCGGCTATGTGACCACTGAAACTTGCGGAGCAAATTGCTCTGAAGGTATAGCAGTCACGTACCCCTGTTAAATTTATGGCTGAGCACGATGAAATTGGTCACAAATAGCCCCACTTTGAGTCAGTAAGTTTCAAGAATTTGGAGAAGCAGATTTTATTTTAGAAATATCAATTTACAGCATTCCTGAAATTATGTACTCTGGAATTTGATTTTAACAAACACCTTAAAATTTTGATCTCTCTTTCCAAAGATGAAAATTTCAGATAATGCAAAATTTGTAAAAAACAGGAATGTAGTTTGCTGACCTACTGCATTTTTTTTCTAAAGGGATAGCTCCATAAGTTGTAAAAATAATGAATTACTTTGCTCTCCTATTGCAACATCCCAGGCCAGTGCCAGTTGTTAAGAGAATAAAAACTCATATCAACATTAAAGGGAATGAATTAATGCAAATAAATACTTTTCCTACAAACAGAAGACCTAGTTATTTTCCAAATACTTCACTGAGATTTTCCTCAGCCATTGACTACACAAGATGAAGATGTCACTTGCATCCTCACCCAGAGAAATACAGTGATGATAACAAATAGGAATTTCAAGAACGGAAAAGTGGTAGCTTTTACTCATAACATTGATTATCAGCTTGAGCAAGCCTCATGCAGTAAATGCTGAAAATGGACAGAAAACATGATCTTCCACCCTTGACATAGATCACTTACCCTGCTTAAAAGTGCATGCTTCACAGTAGCCTCTGCATCATAGATCTTGCAAAGTGTTTCCAATAGGATAGCAAACAAAAAGCAGTCCAGTGTTTCCAGAAAATCTTTTAGAATTATTCAGAAAGTGTCTGAACTAGACCAAGCACATGGAGAGATTCTGATTCAATTTTTGGATATATTGCATTATTTTATTTTACTTTTTAAAGTACTGATCCCTGAGGAAAAGGCATACTGATTCTACAACCATTCCCTGATACCCTCACTGAATCCCCTTTTTCCCCCCACGAATAGTCAGTTCCCAAAGCCTGAGTCATTCACTATGTCTGAATTTCGGATTTAGCTTTCAGGACGTGGCATAGCATGTGAGCCATTTACAAGTACTGAGGAAACACAGTACAGGTATTGATTATCTGTTATGGTTCTCTAACATTATGCTGAATTCAAATCATGCACAGAGAAATGAGCTTGGCTGAAATAATATTTCTTGGTTTTTTTTTCTTTTATCTTTTTCCTAGTTGGCAAAGCTTTGCTCCCCAAATTACTTTGCATTAGCTGTTTCCCCCACAGTCTTTCATTGCACTCAACTTTACCACAGTTTCAATATTTTCTGGTTTAATTTGTAAATATACAGAGAGAAACTCTGCCGGGAAGAATGGCATTAGGCTAAAGACACATAAAATCCCAGATTAAAAAGTTCCATCAAAAATGCTTAAAACGTCAGTGACATTTTTGCCAATGTTTTGAATTACTGTCTACAGAAAGGATTACATCTTTCCAGAAGGTACAGTTATTTTTTACCAGATAGATATCTGACATTTGGAGTAGCTAAATTTAAATCCACCATCCACACAATAATTGAAGAGAGGTTCTTTCTACCCCTGAATCCTCTTCAGACCTAGAATGGGGTTCTGAATGCCACAGCTTAGGCTTCCACTCACCTGACAACTCTTGTTATCGTTATTCACTATTTTATAATTGAGGCCATATATATAGGCCACATCTCTGTTTAATTTCTAGGCGCACGATGTTGTTGTTGTTGTTGTTGTTGTTGTTATTGTTGTTGTTATTGTTATTATTGTTATTATTACTACGACTATTACTATTACTATTACTATTATTATTATTAACTTTGAACCTACCCAATTTTTATCTCTTGAGAGATGTCAAATGATATTGTAACAGTTATTCACTGATAACAACCATTCAAATGTTCGACAGTAACAAAGCCCATTTTGGCAATGTGCAGGAAACAGTCTGCCTATGAATACACCCTCTAAGAGAGGGACAAACTTAATTAGAAATTTCTGTTGTGAATTCCATGCATAAAAACATCTGTGAAAAAAAAGCAGCTCCTTCTCACAAACACAATACAAATACTTCACCTGAAATTCAGAGGGATTTTAAAATAAATTTTACATTGTCACAGAGCAGTAAACATGATGGTGAGATATTTATTAAATATATGGTCTTAATGCCAGCATAATATTTATTACTTTCTCATGCATTCATAAAATAGAATACTATCTAATTTCTTCTTCTACCTTGTCACTAAAAGTGAAGGTGTCTAATGGAATTGACCTCTTTGGTCAGGTGACAAAGTGTCAATTAGTTTTCAGAAAATATTAATCCACTGAATTCTAAGAGAATGAATTTATTCCAGGTAATTGAAAAAGCTCACAGTGATATGCTTTGAATTAGCAAGCCATGTCTTTGGAAAACACCACAAAATAATTATTTCCTGGGTGCACTTCTCCACAGGTGCCTTGGTAGTTAAAAGTTTAAAACATAAAAAAAGAATCACAGGAATAAAATAATAAAATTCTAGTGTTTTGTTGCAATTTGAGCAGAATCTCAATCTACATTTGTAGAGATAATTTTTACCTAAATCTTATCCAACAGTTTTCCTGAACAGCCAGTCTCTGTCACAGTGGTGTTTCTATTGGCCATAACATAAAAGAAATTAAACCAATCTGACTTAGAGAAAGGAGCTACAAAGATAAAATTAATATAGAAAGAAAAAAGTTGATAGCAATTAATATAACTCAGATAGATGTTAGAAATTACAGAAAAGTGGTAGGGGAAGGAAAAGGATATTAAGGGAATAATTTCTAGATGGACAAATTTAACAGATCAGAAAGAGCTTTTAACAGCAAAAAGAGCATGAATGTAGCCTTGGCTTATTCCTACCCAATAAAAGTAAGACCATTGATAAAAAGATGAAAGGGACATATAAATTCAATAGGCATTCCTGTTCTCTGGTTGGAAAAAACAGATAATGTATTCTGTTATCAGCAGCTGGTGGTTTTGACTATCTTCCTTTCTGCCAGCAAAGAAAGACTATAGAGAACTATTACTACTAAATATAGTCAAATCAGCACACCTATATTGTTGTTATGCATAGGCTTTGAAGGCTAAGAAGTTCTCTCTTTGTTGATTTTTAATGACTCTTCAAAAACTGGCAGATTTAAAGAGCATGCTTAAACAAAATGACACATTGTGTTCATCAGAACTTAAAAAAAATTAAAAGCTCATAAGCACAGTAGATAAAATTTATTTCATTTTGATTTTAAAAGGTATGTCATGACACAGAACTTCTGAAATCACATTACTGCTATAAAAAACCAAGAAGGCATATATCTTGGTAATTAAGAATTGGCTAGCTTTCTTGTAGAAAACTAAGAGAGACATTTAAGAAATAAATGATGGAAAAGTCTTATGAATTACTTAAGGTTAAGAAATTCTAAGGTTAAGAAATTACCATAGAGTTTTGCATGAAAACAGATGATAAAATAGAAAGTTAAACTTCCAAAACGTCTGGGAAATAAACAATTAACTCTGGAAATCCACAAGGTCCCTTACAGGCAGAAGATCAGGTGAAATAATCATAATATCCTTTCAGTTCTTGTAATTTATTTATCTATTAATTACGCCTATGGAAGTGGGGATTTGATTGCTCTAAGGCACTGAGCTGAAAGCTTAATTTACCTGGTCTGCATGGACTTATTGTACAAGATGTACATGAAATTGCACTTTGAGTTTTAAATATATGTTAGTGACCCAGCAGTCAGGTCAGCAAAAGGCAGTGAACTAATAAAATAGCTATGACACAGAGGCTTTTGCAGTTATGAGTCAGAATTTATGCCAACTGAGCATCTGCCACTCAGTTCAAGCCTGTATTGGCCAATACCTTCTGTTACCATAACTGTGATAGAGGTTGTAACATAATTAAGAACAGCTTCTGCAAGTCTGAAGTGCTCTCTAATGTTTATCTAAGTATTTTGGACCACACTCTAGCCCTGGTGTGGCTGCAGAAAGTAGTGATATCCTTTAAAATTATTATGTTCATTAAAACATCATGAGTTTAGCAACAATGACTCAAATATGTATGATGGCACTGGGAATACATATTTAATCTAAACATTCAGTAAGAAGGAAAGAAACAAGGGATAAAGCTTTTCTTCTAGAGGATAAAAAACATAGAGAACAATTCAACATTTTTACTATTTCTTAAATAACTACTTAGCATTTATATTTCTATTTATGACCATCTAATCTGCAAAGGTTACTCAGTCTTTTTTTTTTTCATGCCACATTCAGGGATGGTTCCCACTGCTCCTTTAAACTAAAATCAGTTTTAGTAAAAAAGCCAAGTGATAGAAAATGCTCAGTCTCCTATAGTCCTGGCCATGTTGCAATGGCAAACAATGAAATGTTCTCCTCATTGCATTTCTACAAATGCTGTATAAAACTGCCAAGTAAACTGTTAATAGCCAATGAAAATATACAACAAAGCTTGCTCTTCTATACTTTCTCTTCTCCGTGGCATTTTATTTTTTTCTGTCTCCAAAAAATAAAATACAGAGTACTTTTCCTGATTAAATGCCATGTCACCATTCACACAAATGAATGCTCAAGGCTGAAAGCAACCAGAAAAAAAAATCCTAATGACTGCTTTTCCTACCAAAAGCATTGCTATCTTGCTTTCAGATTGACACAGAGCTAATGTAATGCCTGCCTTTCCATAGTGGTGACATTAGCAAGGATGACCCGGTGGGGAGTGCCTGGATGACAGGAACCTGGCTGTGCTTGTAAGGTTTCTTGTATTGGAGTAGGAATCTAATCTACAAAGAACACGGCTTTCAACAGTATCTTTTCTGGGAAAAAGGGAGTAAAGTAGACTCAAGACTTGCCCCTCTTCAGCTTTTCCCATTAAACCTCACCTCTGACCTTGGGTTCTTTCTGGAAGAAAAGAATAGCCCCAACTTCTCTCTACAAGATTCTTAAGAATTCAATTTGTCCTTAGGGTGCAGAGGAAAGCTTCTACCCACTTCCTTTTCCTCTTGAAGCAAAACAACTGGCTGCATCATTCCTGGCTCAGATCCATGTGTTTACTAGTAAAGTAAGGCAGTATCTCCTCCAGATGCAGCACCTCACGCTGAGCATACACCTCCCATTCATTCATCTCATCAAACATTCGCTGGTGCATACTCCAGCTATTTCTTCTTCTTCAGCTCATTTTATCTGAGAGGGATTCATTCCACTACTGCCCCTTGCACAAATATTAATTTGTCCTTGCACTCTAGTAGAACCATGGTTAATTTTTCTGTGGTCCTGCAAAGATTGATCATTCTATAGTTTATCTTTGTCCTTAACCATCATAATATCAGATGAAAATAAAAAGGCGAATATTCTAATGATACAGAACAGATCAAGAAGGATTTAATCACAATCAGTTTGTTGAAGGTAAACAGCATGCTAGAATGTGTAGAATTTAGTCCACTTCTCATTTTTAGTCCTAGTTTCTATGCCTTGAATTCATGGACATATCTTAATTTAGTATTAAAAACCTATTTGGAGAATATGAATACAAAATTAATTTTGAGGTTAATATTACTCTATTTAAAAAAAAAAAAAAATCTGACCAGACTTTACATTTTCAATTTTTCCAATATGAAATAGATAAGCATATATTCCAGATTCTCCTTGGATAATCCTATGACTTTTCTTCCCTCTTACATCAGGATTTATTATCCTGTGTCAGGGACTTTTATAGGATGGCAGTGTTATTGCTTTGATTTAGATTCTTTGCAAATACCACAATCTATTAAAAACATCAGTTCATCAAAGTCCACAGTACCAATTTACCAGGAATATCCCCACAGGATTTTTAAAAATAATTTTGTATTATGAAATCATGCTTCAAACTGAACTAACAGAAATCTAATTATAAATGGGAGCATAGTGCTAATTAAACCACCTACTCCAGCATTAAGGCCCACTTGGGGGTATTCACATTGGTAAATTGCCAATTTAAGCTAAATTGCAGGATATAACATCCAAGTATTTGCAAGCCCTACCTCACTGCTACTTTCTCTCCTCTGGTCAGTTACATAATAATAAAGCACAGAAGACAAAATTTTTGAGGACTTCTCAATTACTGATTTTTTTTTTTTTTTTTTCTGTGAATAACCGTAGCTACTGGTGTACCAAAAGTCAATCTAAAATATGAAAGTTCCCAATCTTGACTCTTCACATGGTTAAAGGTAACCTGGTGTGTTCTCTAACACACCTGGCCTGTCCCAGATGCTCTTGTCTGCCCAAGGCATACCAAAGAACTGAGGAAGGCTGTTGTTGAGTGGTCATGCTCAGAGCTTTGTCATTTTCCAGCAGAGGGTCTCATTTCAGGAGAAATCAGTGGTCTGAGCCTCAGTGCTGATATGGCTCAAGTAGTTTCTAAGCCTTGAGTCTTCATGACAGAGGGTAAGTTCTTCAGCAGAACAAGGCTCTGATCAATCCTATTGGATCTGCAGTCTCTATTAGGACAAAAGCTAAGTGTCACCTGGGCCAGGTGGCCTTGATCTTGTTTTCAATCATTCAGACTGCAAGTCTCCTATGAAACAAGCAACTTGTGTGTGATAAAATCATCTGCTCTGCTCAGATATTTCGTTCAGAGAGAGAGAGAGAGAAATTTAAATTAATTCTCAGGGCATTCATATTAATGAGAAGGGAGATTATTTGATTCCCAGTAAGCCAGTATTCAGCTGAGAGATACCAAGAAAGTGACATGACATACTCAAGGACTTGATTTCTGAGCAAGGATAATGGTGCAAATCTTTTGCTCTGAGAAAGTTAATTAAGTCACAAATGCCTTACCTCTCTGACTAGACAGAGAGAAGGATGGATGGGGGAAGAGTCATGGCAATAAGTCTTTAGTTAGTAGTAACAGCCTGAGGGCTAGGAGAAAATAATAAGAAATCTTTAGAGATTTTGTCTAGGACTATATATGCATTATATTTCTTATCTTTCCAGTATGTATTTATTAAACCAAATTTGGCTTCTTGATTATTCCTTGGTGCTACTATCAAACACTAAAAGCAATTTCATTTCTTTAGTGGAAAACTCCGTAGTCTGGGACCTTTTCAACCCATTCACAATGTTTCCTTCCAATAATGTATGCCTGGAGAGATCCCATGGGTAACTTTAAAAAGTTTGTCAGTGATGTATCACTACACAGCACTCTGATTCCATACAATAACCTACCAAATAAACAGTGTCAAGCTTGTTCACAGTTTGGCTGACAAATCCCTGAAGACAGCCTAGGGAAGGAAGTAGCACTAGCACTTTGCAGGTAGAAATCTCCAACACAGAGAGAGTAGTGGAACACTGCCTAATGCACCAGGGCTCCAAGCCAGCAAGTGAAGGCTGTGACAGATTACTTGTCATTAAAACACTGAAGTGGTGACCAAAACAAACATAGTTCCTCAACAGGAAAAATAAACCAGTATAAGAAGAGGAAAATTTTTTCTGTATACAATATTATTCTTTTATTTTGTATTAGGTGTGGTAGTCCTCAATATTTCCTATTATTTGTGTACCCTGTCTATCTCCTATACCATTCTATGTTATTAACTGCCATAATTCATACCAGATTTTTGTCTTCCACAGAAGAAATCCAATTTTTTCTTTGGGAAGTTCTATTGTTTTGAAAGATGCTATGCTTTCACAATGCCTGCAATGAAAATCCTGGGTGAAAACATGGAGTAAAAATAGGCATTAAGCAAAAAGAGGCATGTCTGGACACACCTTAAAAAATTAGATTTGCTGGATGCTGAGACCTAGTTTTCAGTCTCTTATAATTTTTTTGAACTTTGGCAGTCATGGCTGAAATTTATTATCCTGAAAACATTTGTCCTAAGTTTTATCAGTGTCCTGGATGTGGCGAGGAGGATAATTGTCATAAGGTTTTTATATTACATGAGGTTGGTGGGAACAGTTTAAATGAATGAGGTCGAACTTCCATACAGAGCAACATAGAGAGTCTGGAGGTATGACCACAGAGGAAATTAAAAAAAGCCAAATGCAAAGTCTTGCAACACGAAAGGAAAGACACCTGTAGTGGTACAGGCTAATGACTGATGGGCTGGGGACCAGCTCTTCAGAAAACAATCTGGGTATTCAGGCAGAGATGATCTGGTATGAACCTGCAGTGTGCCTTGGCAGCAGAGAAGGCCAATAGGACTGGGCTGTATTAACAGCACAGCCAGGAGGTTGAGGATGTGACTTTTCTCCCTTACTTGTTAACCACTATATTGTATCTAGACTACTGCATCCAACATTGGGCCCCCAACACAGGACAGATATCAAGAAACTGAAGGAAGTTCACTGGGGCCTCCAAGATGTTCAGGAGCAGGAGTGCTTATCCTGTTAGGAGAGACTGAAGTGAGTGGGCTTGTTCAGTTAGGAAAAGAAAGACTTTGCGGGCAGGTGGCAGCAGCCTCCTATTACCTATGAGGAGGTCATACATACACGTGTATATATATAACTTCTTCACAGCGGTGGATGGTGAGAGGATGACAGACAATAGGTACAAATTTAAACAATAGAAATTATGCAAGAAAACACTTTTCCATGATGAGGACAGCCAAGCAGAAAAGATGCTATGCAATCTCTGTCCTTGGACATGCTCAAGGTAACATTGAAAAAAAGCCCAAGTGTGGGAAATGGATTTGTGGAAAGTTCTCAGGGCCTGACTGAAAGCTCACATAGTCTTATGCATCTGTATGTAAACTCTAAGATAAAGTGTGCTGGAATAGAGAAGATGCTGTTGAGAGAGAGGTTGAACTGGAAGCAAGTTTCAAATTATGGCTTTGCAAATAGACCAGATACTTTGGAGAAGTAGAACTGTGAAAGATGCATTGTACCAAGACCACATGGGGTAAAGTGATAGGTGATTGGTGTTAGAATTATTAGCAGCATTGTGTAGCAAAAGCTAATAGGCTGAAGAACATTTATAAGGCATTATAACCAGGAAATAGGTTGCCTTCTGATAGAATGGTATAAAGTTTTACATCTTTTATGTCTCATCCTTCGTCAAGACTGATAATGGAATAAAATCTCTTAAAACACCTCTCAGTGGCCCCATCTCTGTATAGCTGACTACATCCAACACCTGAGAAAACCAGTCTGATCTAGAGGCTGACTTTCCTTGGTGCAGGAGTCTAGACTAGCAATCTCCTAAATTCCTTCTAATCTGAATTCTCAGGTGAAAGGAAAATTCATTTTTTAAAGTTTCAGTCACAAGGCTTTGTTCATTCCCAAGAAAAATTTAGTTCCATAGGGTCTATAAAGGTGACTTTTTCAAATTTTCATTTGAAATTACCTCTGTGTTGGAAATGTTCCTTTTGCTGCTCCATTAAAAAACATTCAAGACAGAAACCCTCTTCTCAAACTGAGGTGGTGGGAACATGTTGCATATAGGTAAAGTCTTATAAAATATGGGCCTTGTTACCCTTGTAAAATCATGCTACTTAGGCTAAGCAGAAGGGAGCTATGGGAGAGTGACTCAGCTGGAATAGGTGTAGAGAGATGTGAGAGCCATGCTGCATGACAGCCGCACGTCCCTACCGTGCTGTATGTTGGTTGACCTGGGCTTGCTGTGTCTTAAAATGGTGTAAGCTGATAACTGGCTAACTGCTTTAAAAGGCCTGGTTTTTGCAATAAAGGGGCTCTCCTTTGCACCTGCCTGGGGACTCAGAGTTGCTTTGCTTTATACAGGAACAAGTTAGAAATTACCTTGAAAGCTACCTGAAAATGTCCTTCTCTTTTTCCCCCATTGCATAAAAAGACTAGCGCTGAGATTTACCTTGCCTACCTTTGGAAGTCTACAGTGTAGGTGTTCATTTCTGAGCTAGTCAGCCCATGTTCCCTTTATAGCAGAGTGTAGGAGTTAACAGCTGGTTAGTTGAGTCCTGCCTTGGATGACTAGCCTAGACACAGAACTTTTAGGAGATATAAATTAAGTTAGATGAGTCTCATGACTAACAACAGCTATCTAGAGTGTGTTTGGTTTTCTACACATTCTCTTTCCCCCCAAAATGTGACCTGAGAGCAGTTTTCTGTTATCATACAGTTTTCTGTAAAGCCCAAATATTCTGAACACAGGCAATATTATTTTAATCTTGGTTTGAGTCTATTATTTTATAGGTGGAAGACTGCACCATCTGTAAATAGAAATACTCATAGATATATTTGTCTAGGGTCACTTCATCTCCAGATACCTGTCCTTATCCTTGTCAGTTTCAGTTAGTTTGATGTGACCTTACAGGTGCCCTTTACATGGCCTGAAATATGGTTTCTATGACTTTTTACTAAAACTGGGCTTGACACATAATCCACTCTCACACACAAAATGTCACAAAATATTCCACAAATTAATGTCAGCAGGCAAGCTCTATTTAGCCCCATTTAACAACAGAAACATTCATACATTAGTTTTTGATTGTGGCTTGAAGAAGGATTCAAATTGTCATATTAATTCTCTTAAGTGCATTTGAGCTCACAAGCATTTTCTCAGCTGAGAGAAAATGTGCCTAGAATGCCAGACAGTGATCCTGGGGACTAATAAGTTTCCTAATAAAAAGCAAGAAATAAACTCTAGGGGGAAAATGGAATAATTATTAAATATCTTTCTTCTTCCAGGAAAAGAATGTATCTCAATCTGTAAATTGAGAAAGTTTCAGGGAGAAACCAATGGGAAGTGAATGGTGTGACTGATCCTACAGCGCATGCAGTGCAAGTGAAATGGTCACAACCCACTGCATCTGGCATTTTCTCTCAGATCTCTGAGCTGGTTTCTTCTCTGACATACATCTACACAAACAGCATGAGTCAGATCTTTGCCCTGATGCTTTTGGAACAAATGTGTCTCTGACCACATTGCTGTGAAAAGATAAATATTACAAAAGGTAAAACATAGATTTGACCTATTCAATTACAGCCTGCTGAAATTGTCCACTGAAGTTTGCTCAGAAAATGCTCAGAGCATTCTTATGGCCCTCCTCTGGACTCACTCCAACAGATTCATGTTTTTCCTGGGCTGCAACAAAATTACTGCAAAAATTTCAATTACAGAAAAGGGGAAAATTTCAATTTTTTATTTCATATAAGGGATAATGTTGTCTTAAGAAATGTTCCAACTACTGGTCCACATAGATACACAAGAACATCCTTTTATAGCTTAGGTTCAAAGAACTATAAAGAGTCCTTGTGCAAAACTCATACACCAGAAAAGCATTTAAACTAAAAGAATAAGAGATTATTTGCAAGAAGACAACATGAACCTAAGAGATTCTTGTAAGAAATTATCAAATCATATGCTTTGAAGAGCAAAACTACTTCGATTTGGAAGTTCATATGCTGAAACAAACCCTCAGCCTCCCATTGTATCTTTTTTTTTTTTAATAAGCTAAAAATCTTGATTAAAAATAAAATCACACATATTGGAGAAAGCTGCAAGAGAACATGTGAAGCAAAGGTAGAGTTACATTTAATAAGTATTCCTACAGAGAATAAGACTCCAGGAAGACAGCCATGATACCAGTATCTCTGTACATACAGCGACTACTGCATGAGCAGGAAACATTCCTACACAATGACCTGGGAACTCAGTGAACTCTGCACCTAAAAATTCTAAATTAATCCATTTGCTATGGGAAAAACAAACAANATAATCCAAACTTATTCAAATTTCACAGTTTAAAGCATCAAGAGAGAAAAACTAGGTCTAACAAAAAGTGTCTCAAAGAGTCACAACAGGCTCTATTATGGTTGTTGCTCTTCCCTTTAAATGTGTGTATGACCACTTCATGTAAGAACCCAGACACCAACCACAATCCCCTGTGTTAGCACAAGAAGAGAACAAAAGAAGCGTCTGCTGCTCAGTGGATGCTGGGTTTAGTCCAGAGCTGGGGCCCCATAGAGCCAGGCCTGAGTGTATGTCACATCTTCCATCCTCTCACCACATCCATCCTTTCTCTGCTACTTTTATTTCCACAAAAAGCTGTTCTAGTTGACAGGCCTGCTTTTTGTAATATGTTAACAAATTGTCTATTCTGGGAAACTGATGATATTAGTGTGCTCAGGCCATATGTTCATTGGAATTCAGGTACTTCAAGATACTGATATATGTTCAGGATTATTTCAAAGTTTTTCATTCCTACAAGATATTTAGGTCATTATCTGGACTTTTATTACTTCTTACAGGCTGCTCAAAATATGATAAAAGAGAAACATATTTAACATGGAGGAAAAGGTAGTCATACAAATTACCAGGAGAGTCAGAACTATGTACAGCAGTAGGAACTATCTAATTTCTTTTGCAGACTGAGTATTTTAACTAGATGTAAGTGCCAGTCAGCACAGCAACTGTTTACAACATGGGGAGGGGGGG
>VWZN01013188.1:23901-34510 GCA_013396955.1 Regulus satrapa
TCCTTCCTTCCTTCCTTCCTTCCTTCCTTCCTTCCTTCCTTCCTTATTTTTCTTTTTTTTTAAATTTTTTTTTTTCCTTTTGCTTCTTTCTGCACTTTTTTCTTCCTGACAAGCCACCTGCGTCTCTGGCTCTCAACGTGCTGTTCAATTTGACCACTCAGATGCACCTGCCCCCCCAAGCCAGACCCACTGTGATCATCACAAAACCTGAGAGTTATTTTTTTCTTGACCACCTAATCATCACCTTCATTGCTGAAACTGACAACAGGGGTGACAATGAGCATGAATTACAATGGACACCTGCTTGGGGAAAAAAAAAATGTATCTAAAAGGTCTGAGGATAAATTTTCAATCTACATGACTTGATCACCACAAAAAGCAGTATTGAAAAAACTACAATGTGTGTAGACGATGAGAGCAAACAGATGTGCAAGACATATATTCTCCTCCCACTCCAGAAAATATCTTCATCACTACAGTACCCAAAGGAAATACAATTTAATGAAGGACGCATTTGAGTCATTGCAACAAACTGTTCAGATTTAGAAATGTTGAGGATTCTTGTTCCTAGAGAGAATTGAAAATGAAACACTATGCTACATCTGAATTAAAAATGCAGTGAAGTTTTGGTCATGTGGAAAAAGTTGAGTATTTCACCTTTTATAAATTCAGTAACACAAGGAATACAGAAATTTAGTGGAGGACTGAAGCCCTGATTTTTGCTTGGAGCTCTCCTGCCTTGACTAAGTGCCTCCCAGAAACTCATTTCACAGAATAATTGCACAGGCATGCCAGCACTCCACTGGCCTAAACTGAGAATCTATGATAGAGAAGCATTTTGAAAACTTGTTTTTGTACTGGTAGCTTTTGGAAGATGTTCTGGACTTTTGTTTAATAAAGGGAAACTATCTTATCAAAAAATGACACACAATGCATTAAAGGCCATAACTTTTTGTAGAAAAACATTTTAAAGGAAATTAAAGTGAATCTATGAAATCTGCTGCACTGTGAAAATCTGTGAAACCTCAGATTTTATCATCACTGAAGAAAGATTTGGATATTTATACAGATGATGAGGATATTTGTATGCTTGATAACCAGACATGTAACCTAAATAAAGAGGCATCGAAACCTCCATGTCTTTTTTACCAGTTCTGAATAGGGATGATGCTGTCCTGACAGATGTGTTGTTTGCAAATGTCCATCCTTCAGACAGTTACATTACTCATTGCAGATTCCTATTTCACAGATAACAGTGTTAAATGGACTGCCAAAATGATCAGACCATGGTCATCCTCCATTCAGAGACATCTGGTTAGCATGCCTCTGGATGGGTGTGTGAGGACTTTCCTAATGTGTTGCTTTGCTCTCTCTGTAGATTTACCTAACAAATAACTATAAAAGTCTGCTTATGAAGACCAGATTCAGCCATCTGTAATGTCAGGTAGCAGGCAGTGACTAGAAAGATTGCTATACTTTCCTTACACCCACAGCAGCCCTCTTCTCTTCCTGGGACCAAATGGAACATTAAAAGAGATGACATCTAGAAACCATAGATGATGAATACAGGTAAGTTGCTTCAATTTAGGCACACTGACTTGTGACATGGATCCATGCTGCTGCAGAGAATTGATTCACAAGCTTTCTTCTGGCTGATACCCCTGGTTAATGCAGAAATCTACTCATGTCTACTCAACAAGTCTTTTAAACCTTCCAGGGGGATCAGACAGAGAGATGAGAACATCCATTCAGCCCATTAATTTACAATAACTTATCTCTAAAGCTCTGTAACATGTACTGACATTCCTTAAAAAAAAAAAAAAAAGGAAGCAAAACAAACATAAAACCACTGTCCATACCAGAAGCTCTTATTAAATCCATTTAGTAAACAGCCTGTACCATTTTCAGCAACTCATGTTGCAACAAGAACTAGGCTGTAACAGGAACTGCCAAGATAGATTTAGGCTGTAACAAAGTGAAATTGACTGTTTTAATGATATTTAAAGTACATAGCAAACCATCATAAATCCTGCTCTCAGTTTATGTATATTGCCATGCAGGGCACTAGCAGCTCATATTTTAAATAGCTCCAAAATTGGCCTATTTATAATGGGTTGTTTTGGGGTTTTGGGGTTTTTTNCAGAGTATACCCCAGAGCTGTCTGACATTCTCAGGTGGAGTTACCTTTGGTGGTGGTGCTGGTTTGGTTTTTTTGTTTTGTTTTGCTTTGAGCTTCTTGTTGTTGTTGTTGTTAATACAGGACTTCTGCAGCAGAGTGGATATATCTGAGTGGTGGGAGTCCTTAAAGCTGTTGGGTCTGCTGCAGAAGGTTTATGTAAAACCAAGCCTGCCACAGAGAAGCAAGAAGTATTTAATGAGATTGTTTCTAACTCCATTTCCCATACTTCTCTTCTGTCAGTCAAGAACTTTAAAATGGAACTTAAAGTGGAGGTTCAAGATGGACAATAGCTGGTGGAAGAGTAAAGGGTGGGAGAAATCTGACCAATTAAAAATTAACTTGCATGCCGTAAAATAGTTTTCTGTATAAACCATAATTGCAGTTTCCGTTGTTTCTCTAGTAAATGAACTGTAAATATTTAACCAGAGTACTGGCATCACAATGCCTGCAGCATGTGCCATCCCCTGCCCAGGAGAGGCAGAACAAATGTTGCACAAGTAAAGCATCTCTGCTGCTCTCCGCTCCATGGGGCTACTTGGCTCTGCAGTGCACCCACCCCTTCCACTCACGGCAGCCCTCCTGTCCCCAGGCAGCTGCAGGGGGTGGTTCCAATGCCATACAGATGAGCCAGGAGGTACCAGGTGCTTCTGTTGGTACACTTGACATCAGATATGACCAAAAGCCAGTTGGACAACAGTCCTTCATAGAGTACCATGATCTACTACAGCCAGGTAAAGTAATGAATCTCCTGCATATTGCAAGACTAAAAAAATCCAATAGATCTTTTATGGATACAAAAATGGGAATGAAATCATTGACAAGCAATAACCTGTTATTTTTCTGAAGAATTTAACATTCACAAGTCTTTCTAAAGTCAGTGTTAGAAACAGCCATGTGAAGCGTTTATGAAATCAGACCATAAACCAGATAACTGTCACAGCGGGCCACTGGGGCCAGTGGGGAGTGCCATGACCTTCTGAAAAAGCACCTGCTTGGCGTCCTGAAAAGGACAGGCACTCTAGGTGGCACAGGCACCTTCCCCAGAGAGCGATTTCAGCTCCAGTGATGCTGCTGGTCCAGTGAATGTCCAGGCAACCCTGAAGGAGGGACAGGAAACTCCATTTGGGTTCCACAGAGAAACTCTCCCGGGGAAAAGCTGAGGGAGCAGGGTTTCTATAGGGAAGATAGGGGGTGGAGCAGGAGGGGAAGCCCAATGGGGTACATAGGATTTACATTGTTGCAAAAAGAAGAATGGGAAAACACAACTTCGTCACCCTAAAGGCAGAGACACTTTCTCAGGAGGAACTCCTCCATGGAAGAGTGGCAGGTTTCCTCTCCTCCACAGGTACCAAACAGCCAGGCTTCCTCCAAAGACAGCATGGCTCCTCGAGGTATACTCACTGTACACACATAGTAACACTCTGTCCAGTCTGCTTTTTCAGAGGGCATATATAGCAGGGCCTCCAACACTTGGTAACTAGCCCTTGTACCAATCCCATAACCTAAGAGTTCTCTTTTCTTGCTGTTCTGCTAAAGAGTTTGCTCTTAGCATTTTTTTCCTCATCCTACCCTCTTGTACTCACTTTAAAATCACTTTGTGAGACTATTTTGGACCTTCTAGATACTCCAAAACTGTGTTTTCTGCACTTGTTTAAAGATTAATTGCTTCCCATTTGTAGGGGTACTAGAAAGAGAGGCGGCAACGCTCTCTTCTTTATGCCTTTGGCATACAGTAGGGATCATGGCTGTGCTATGCTTGGCTAAGGAACAGGCATGGATAAGATGCTGTATGCAGGGTGTTACTGTGGACATTAAAACTGCATAAGAGAAGTGCCTATTCCAACATTTTCCAGGTAAGGAGTCTTGCTCAGTGATTCCAAATCAACATAAAAGCTTGGACTCTGTCCTCATATTTATTGATATCAGACTTCTCAAGTCATCCTTAAGGAAGCAATGTGTGAAGGATGGAAGGATGTGCGGAAGGACGTGTGTAAAAAGTGCATCTGAGAAAGGCTTCTGCCTGACCAGACCTCAATCAGGGGACACAGTGCAACATGCTCTAGCATGACTTAAATGCTAACGCCTGAAGCCCAAGTGAAGTCTTTAAAAAGAAAATCAGATCACAGGATGACAGCTTACTCTGATTCCAGCATTGTCACATATTGGAGCAGAAGCCCAAGCCTTCTGGGGCACAGAAAGCCACACAGAGTAACTATTACAGCTCATTCTGATATTAATATCCATAAGTGTCTAAGGATTCATCTCCTTCTCTGAAAGTGAAAATCTATAAATATTGACGACTCATTTCACAAGAAAAGAGCTATGATCCTAAAAACCAAACCTTTCCTTCTTAGTGTAAAGAGTATAAAGCCAAATTTGCCTCTCTTTTGCTTCTAGTAGCTTTGCTTTTTTGATGCAGGAAAAACACTGTCTCTGAAATAACCCCCATCTTTCCTTTTGTTCTTATAAAAGATGACTTATCAGATGTCCATAGTCAAATGAAATCCTAAAGATGGAACACCTGAATTAGCAGGGTCTCTGCTTATCAAAGCCATTAGACAGTCTATGGGGTCCTCTACAAGCAGCAATGGGTTTTGCAAAGTGCTTAATTTGACAATGGTAATATGATTTTCTACAGTGCCATGTGAGTGAAGGGGGGCAGAAAAAAAGGTGGGTCTTTATTTGATTTTCTTTATTAGAACTGCTAAGATTTTTACTGCAGTGATTCTAATCAGCAGTAATCCTTTCGATAAAAGGTAGAGGGAGTTTGGAACTTCAGACTCTATTTGAGGGTCTTGATGATGGTTCCACTTACAGAACAGTGTCTTCTCCAGGGTGCTGATATTTGAGCATGAAGTTGCTCTGCCTAGTAGCTCCTTTAAACTTCTGTGGGAGGTGAGTAATTTAGAAAGAAAGAAAACAACAACAACAAAACCAAACCAAGACAACAACAAAAACACAACAAAAAACAACAACAAAAAAAAGGTGAGCAGATCAGTAGACGTATAGAGGAAAAATTAAGGGGATGGGAGGAAGGATTATGACCAGTTATGTCTAAATCCCTGAGTGTGAGGAAATGATCATGGTCAAAGAAGAGGAGAAAAGTCAGTGAAGGATCTAGAAAACAGGATTTATGAGAAATAGCTGAGAGAGCTGTGGTGGTTTAGTCTAGAGAAGAGAAGATTCAGGAGAGACCATGCCATGCTGTACAACTACCAGAAAAGTGGACTTGGCAGTAGTAAGTTTATGGTTGGACTCAATAATCTTGAGGGTCTTTTCAAACCAAAACAACTCTATAGAAATAGAGTTTATCCCCTCTCTGTATGTTACAAGTATAAGGCCTCAGTTTAGCCAGATTTTCAGTGCATTCATACTCAGAATGAAGAATTCTTTAGGAAATAGACAGTATCTGTGCACCCAAAGTGACTTCTAAATTAGGTAATCATTTTCTGGGGAGTTCAGTTCCAATGTAATGCTTCTCAAAGAGACAGTACATTCTGACAGAAAAAATACACTCTTCAGGTCACTAAACTTCTTTTGCCCTCATCCTCAGAAAGATCAGACTTTGAGAAGAATCCAGGTGGGTGAAGCCTAATGTATAAACTCACAATATAAGCCTGATTATGGAGTTTATACAACATTGTACCTAGCTGAGTTTCTTCTTTTTTAGCTATATCAGAAAACCATTTGGGATTTATTGCTGAAGTTTTCTAGAAAAGTAAGGTGTTACAATCCCCTGAAGCTGCAGCCTGGAGTAAATGCATCCTAACAACAGAAAAAAAGAGAGAGGAGGAGAGGTGGTGCTGTAAACTCGGCGCACGTAAGTCTATTTCATCATTCTTGTTTTAAAAACGAGACAGTTTCCTCCTATAGTATGATGATTGCTTTTGTAGGAATGAGGAATAACTGCTCCATTGAGACCAGTTTCACCTGTTTCATCAGAAGAGTTTTCTTGTGTAGTGAAGAACCCCCAAGCTGTTTCACATAGTTCTTCAGAGAACTCAGAGAATAAAATGAGGCAATCTTTTGCAGTAGTACTAATTTACCAGGGTCATGTAGCACTCAAAGTGAAAACTTAAGGAGTCCTGAGAGTTTTGTTGGTTTTTCACCTCTGGTATTAATTTGCTGTGTCTTTGAGCCACAGAATGGATTACTGCAAGATCCACTTTTTAAAAAAGTGGGTCACTCAACATTCTTTTATTGGGTGGAAACTGCTGGAATGTGTTTCAGTAAAGGAACCTATATTATGAAAGATAAATGCTCCCTCATTATACAGTGTGCACATCTCATGAGAAAGCTAGATCAAGAGAAGTCAAGGAAGCTCTGTCAGCTCCACACTACTTCAGACAGAACCCTCTAACCTAGGATGAAGGTGCATATGACAAATACTCATTTACCATCTTTAAATCTCTTGAGAAATTGCAGACTTCAGATCCTCACCTCACTAAAATCTATCCCAAAGTGGCCATAGTGTAGACTGAGGATGAATTAATGCTTAAAAAAAAGTAGATATATCAACTCAGTTCTGTCTCAGCAGCAGGACAAGCATGCTGTATGGTAGCTACTGATCACCTTGGTTGGCAGGGCAGGCTCAATGAATCACAGCCCCTTCACCCTCTGTGCTGTGTGATGAAGGGCTTGGCCATGCTACAGCAAAGCTTATTCTTGTTAAAGTAGGAGGGTGCCCTGCCTTAGTCAGCAAGGATCTCCCTGCTCAGAATTAAAGGCCAGCATGTACTTAAGTGCTTCATACCTTGAGGGCTTAAACTGTTATCCAGCACAAGTCTAGTACTTCAAGAGCCATATTCTGCTTTCATTTAACACTGATGTAAGCATGAATAACTTCACTGAGATTAGTGGCATTACTTTCGCTTATACCACTGTGCAATAACACCAGAATTTGACTGTATTAACTCTTTTATACTGTGCTCAGCTCTTCTGAGGATACCTTTGCTAGAAATTCTGTATTTCTACTGAACTGTCTATTATTTGGGGCAATTGAGAGTTTTCCATCTCTGTAATGTTAATATCTTGGCTACTTTCAGCATGGCCCTAGGGAACCATCTAACTTCTTTCAACAGAGATATTGATAAATTCCCTAAGACGTATATTGCTTTCCTTTTCAGTACTTGAACTGAATAGATTTATAAGGCAGATATTACTTTAATCTGGAAAATATTCCCCACCCGTGAACGTGCTATTGTTCTGATGGCTTAGCTGAGATGCTGCTCCTTTCTTCGCCCTAGTAACAGCTTTGGTTGTTGAAAGAAACGTTGAACCAAAGAGATCTCCGGGCATCTAGTGGTTCAACGGGAAAACTGCATCTGCATGACAAAGGCTCGGGGATGAACTAAGAGCAAGAGAGAAGGCAATAAGGAATGGTGCAGGGGAACGCTGCCACCTGTTCCGAGCCTGGCCAGCGCTTGGGACTCAGGCACACTAGTTCAGTGTCTCTGCATGTGTTGCTTCCCAACCCTCACTATCACCATTAGATGACGCTGATAGGAACCAAGCAGGCTGGAGGAATGCAAGGATGTGATTGTTTGCTCTCTGCATCCATTCGCAGTGATAAATCAGACCTTTCCTAATGGAGCAGTAAAAATGAGGACTACCCTTGTGGTTAATAGAATACAAAGCCATGAATGGGATACAAAGATATACCTCCATTTTCCTCGTATTATTAATGGCACATATTAAAAATTGAGTGTTTACAATATGAAAATGAGGCTCACTCCCACAAGAACTGTCCCTCTTAGTACAGCAGCACAGGAGAATAAATGTAGCTGCCACAGTCACACATATATCAAATTCTTATTTTTGTCCATATAAGTGCAAATAGCTTGGCTAACTGCGATCATTTTGGAGACTGTTATCCACTTTTTTAAGGGTAATGTTTGGCCTAGAGCTATACTACAAGGGACTTCTTTCTAAACTCTGCGTCTTGCAGGCAACAGTTAAAATTTGAATTTCCAGAGGGCCCAGCTGAGATCAGATCTTTGCGCCAATCTTTGAGTAAATATATGAAAGAGAGCCCTGAGTACAAATTAAAATTCTGAAAGAAACTGAGGTGAAAGGAAAGGCAATTCATGCGTAGAAACAGACATTTTAGTGCAAGAAAATAGAACAGAGATGAACAGCAAGGACAAATAAATGGAAGCCAATTGTTGCTTCTGTGTCCATCATCTCCCCTAAAGGCCTCTCCCTAGCCTTGAAATGTTGCCTTATGTTTTAATGTAGTACAAAATAAAGCGCAAGCTCTCTGATTTAAATGCCGTAGATGAGAAAGCACAAAGTACATTTTTCTCTTGATTGTAAATTAGATCTCCATTCTATAAGTGAAAAGCATTTTATTAGAATTGCAACTACACAGTGCAAAATTAAATGGTTGAGGTACACAGAATCTTGGTTCAGTCCTCTTGTGTCTCTATTATGGCACACTTCAGTTTCTTGATTATATGCTATTTTTCTCAGCAGCCCCCCAACACATATTGCAAACCTGAGCTGAACTGATCATCAAAATAATGCATAGAAACTAGCAGGGAAGCTGTCAGCTACTGGAGAGATTTTCAACAAATTCAGTAACACCAGCAAGAAATGAGATGCCTGTAGCTCACCTGAACAAGGTTAGAGTTCCAATCCATATATATGCAGAATTTTCCAAAACTGCATTTTTGTATCAGAAGTCCTCTAAAACTAACAAGAAAGACAAGTATATGATCGATGTGCAAATCAGAGAGTGAATAGCTTAATATGTAGATATCTTTGGAGCCCCTTAGCAAATGCATCACACAGTGACAGAAAATGTTTCCATGCAAAGGAAGTCATGGCTGGTGAACTTTGGGTTCCACCTACCACATAGAATGTTGCTGGTCATTGCTCTTCCATAAATATACAAATACTGTGCTATTTGGTGGTTGCCAAAGCAAAAATGACTAAATGGTAGTTCTGGGACAAATTATATCACAGATGAATAGCCTGGAAAAGGTAAGCAGATTAAAGGTGAGTAGCGATGGCTAATTCTGCCAGCCATTTTATTAAAAGCAATTAGTACAACTTTTCTCAAGAGCAATTTGTTCTTGGAGCAAATAAGTCAGAGATATGATCTGTCTGTGAAATAATACACAAGACAGGTGTCCTTGAAATCCCAAGTGATGGTAGATTTGCATTTTCAGCAGGTAATTTTAACAAATGTTATTCAAATTTAAATGTATCTCAGTAGATTGAGCTCTGCCATGTTAAAAACCAGCACGTGAGAGATGGAACATGTCTATCTCATTCAGGCTACAGAGTCCTGTAATGAAAAGCTGATGGTAATGATGATGCCAATGACTGCAATTACCCCAAAGAGACACAATGCAGTGTGAACAAGAGTGCTTGACTTAATTTCAAAGTGAAAGTATTCTGGGCAGTAGAAATGCTTAAAAGGATAAAGAAAAATAATTCCAGACATTGACTTAACAGAAAAAAGTTATTCTAGCTGTGCAGTGTTTGGTAATTCAATAACAGGAAAGCTACTCGAGGAAAACAGAGATTTAAAATAGTGACAGATATAATAAAGAATAAGATCATTCTGAATTATTATGAAGAATAGCACTCTTAAGAGGTGTGTTTTAATGCTGGATATCCCTGCCAGGATGAAAACTGAGAAAAAGGTTTGTGTCCTTGTTCCAGAATACTTCACAAAATTGTTTTTAAAAAAGCCCTTATAAGATCACTGAACAAGAATATTCTACTCATATATGAGTACTCCTACCTATCCTACCCACAACTATTCATGCCTATTTAGCAGCCATCTGAGGAAGGCTTGTACATATCCTCAATATTGATATATTTTAGTGTCCTCATCTTTTAACTCCAATTTGAATACTCTGCTAATAATTTTCCAATAATTTGAGATAAGAAGCAGCATCTTTTTAACCTTGACAGAGCTGTGTGAGGAGTTCTAGAAAATGTGTTGCAAAGGTTCAAATAGGTGCTCTTTAGGGCAATTTCTTATTCCTTGGATGAAAAAGACAGTTGTTTGCATACGTGTGAATCTACTTTTCCACCAGATTATGGAAACAGACACTAGAGAAAAAGAACCTAACAATGCTCTATTAGGAAAGGATATGCAAGACCCATTTCTTCCTTAAAACTGTTTTCTTTCTTGTAAAAGCATAAACTGCATTATGTGTTGGATTCTGATACGTTTTTTCTTCCTCTGGAATATATAAAACTCCTGGTAATAGCATGGGGAAATTGGAATTGTAGGAAAGGGATCATAATGTTGTACAACTGCATCGAAAGAGATTGCTTTAGAAGGTCCTCACAGCAGATGTTAGATGGATGCCACTGTTTCTTGATGGCAGTCGTTGTCAGATGAATGGACTGTAGATAATTATTTTTTTTAAATGTTGTTCTTTTTCTTTTTTCCTTTTTCTTTTTTTACCC
>VWZN01013192.1:14171-34469 GCA_013396955.1 Regulus satrapa
AAAAAAAAAAAAGCCTGAGAACCACAGAGGGCAATCTGGTAATGACAGACCAGAAAATCTGATTTCCACCTTGGCAAGGTAAACATATCTAAAAGAAAGAGTATCGAGCGCAAGGAAAAGCAAGGAATGCTGGGAAAGACCCATTTAGCTTCAGTAAATGAAAATCCTCACTCACACACTTAATGGAGTGCTGCAAGACTATCTGACTGAGCAAGTGCACTTCTTATTCCTTTTGTTTTAAGAGAAAAGGGTATGTATCCCCTCTTTAATTCCCCAAAATCACCCCAAATAAATTTGATTCTTCTCCACGGTTCAGTGCATCTGTAGGATGCTGGTACAGTTCCTTTTTCTTTCTCCCCAGTGGATGAGCAATTTTGAATCTGAGCATCCTGGTGTTTTGCAAGCAATTCTAAGTGCCTTGCAGATGGCTGTAGCTGGACAGGAGATGATTTGCAGGTACATTACTGTTTCAACAGGTTTAGCCAATCCGCCATGGCTGCCTGGTACCAGGTGTCTTGCTCATATGCTTAGTTAAACCAAGACTTGGGTTGTCAAGAAGGATTTAGGTCTTCACATTGGAAAGTTTTTGCTGTTTTCCTCTGTGGCCTGGGTTATAGTTTACTTTGTAGACTACTTTGAGTGAGTAAATTCTCTACTCTCTGAGCCTTCAGCACACGTACACTCTCTCACTCATACAGAAACACACATATGCACACACAAAGAAAGAGACTTTCATCTCTTTGTATCCTATCCTGGATAAAGGATTTTTCTGGACAAAAGGGCACTGGATAAATCAGGCACTGAGAGCAGGGGGTTAGGAGCAGGGGAGACTGGAGCAGGCAGGAAGAGCAGGCAGAAAGAGCAGGCAGGAATAGTACTCAGGGTGCCAGCAGCTTGGATGATCTCTCCATGACACAATTCTCCGGATGTTCTCTTGTGAGAATTCCCATTCTTCTACAGACTGTACTTTAGTTTCTATGTGGTTTTTTTTAAACTTTTGTCCTTCACCTTCTATTCTTCGCACTACATATTGTGTGATGCTACTGCTACTTTCCCACATGGTGGCAGGCGTGTTATCCGGAAAATCAGATGGATTTTTTTGCTTGGCTGCTTCTTCTTTGTAATTTTGTTGGCTTTGCATGGCCTGGTTTTTGGTAGAAGGGGGGTCACAGAAGTGGCTTCTGTGAAAAACTGTTAGAAGCTTTTGCCATGTCTGGCAGAGCCAATCCCTGATGACTCTAGAGATGGATGTGCTGCTGGCCAAGGCTGGGCCAATTAGAGAGGCTGATGATCCCTTTGTAATCACATAATTAAGAAGAAAATTGAAACAAAGTGAGAGACATTTTTCTTCTAGCCTGAGAAGAGGAGGAAGTGAGAACATGTGAGGGAAAACAACATGGGTACATCAAGGTCAGTGGAGAAGGACAGGGAGGAGGTGCTCCAGGCGCCGGAGCCATGATTCCTCTGCAGGCCATGGTGCAGATCATGGTGAAACAGCTGCACCCCTACAGCCCATGGGGATCCACTGGGGATGCAGAGATCCACCTGCCGCCCATGGGGGTCCACTGGGGATGCAGAAATCCACCCACACCCCGTGGGGTGCACCCATGCCATAGTGGGTGGATGCCTGGAGGAGGCTGTGATACTGTGGTAGACCCAATGGAGAGAGAGGGCCCTGCTCCCAGTCTGGACCAGCCTGTCCTTGGAGGGCTGCACTCCATGGAAAGAGAGACCCATGCCACAGCAGTTTTGGGAGGACTGCCTGCCTATGGAAAGGATCCCATGGTGCAGTGCGAGAAGGATCCCGTAGTGCAGCAGGGGAAGGACTCCTTTCCTGTTGCAGCAGAAGAAAACCTTGGATGATGAAGTGACATAAACCCCCACACCATGTCTCCTCTGCTGTCAGTGGGAAGGAGGGAGGCGTTGTGGGAAGAAAAGGTGTTTTTAAGGATTTAATTTACTTCTCATTATCCTCCTCTGATTCTGTTAGTAATAAACTAATTCTCCAAGATGAGCCTGTTTTGACTTTGCAGTGTTTTCTCCCAGTCCTTATCTCAACTCATGAACCCTTTGTTTAATTTTTCTTCCTCTCCTTTGCCCAACTGTAGCAGAGGGGTGAGTGAGTGGCTGTCATAGGTGCCTGGCATTTAGCCAGTATCAAACCATGACAGTCATGCACATAACATTTTTTTCTCAAGTTTTCCATTTTTCAGGTTTACCTTTGGTAATGTTTCTGTTCTTAGATAATCCATTGCTTGGATTAAATGTTTTTTCTGAAAGGTGAAATATACTACTCACTTAAATCATCCTCAACATAAATGAATCGAAGATGGAAAATGAGAATATATGTGGGGTTATTGGGATGAATAAAAGTATGAAGCACTTTACATAGGTTTGTGGAGTTAACCTCAGCTGGCAGATAAGCCCCAATGAGTCTTTATTTGCTCCACTCTTATGAAATGGGGTGAGGAATTTGATGGGAAAAAGTGAGAAAACTCAAGGTTTGGGCTAAAGACAGTTTTCTATGTGCAGATGAGAAAAAAAAATATGAAAGAAAAAAACCCCAAAAACTTACCACCAATCAATGCCTAGCCAGTCTCTGAACACTGGTGACTTGGGAAAAAATTCCCTGTTTTTATTGCTGAGCATAGCATTTTATGATGTGGAATACTTCTGTTCTCAGAAGAGAGGGATTGAGTCAATTCTTCTGCCTGCATCCTCTCCCAGTTTCTTGCCCATGTCCTATCTACATGTGAGGACAGAGAAAGAGAGTCTTAGAACCATGTAAATAATGTTCAACCGTGGCTAAAACATTGTTGTGTTATCAATATTGTTTTAAGAATGGAATAGAATGGAATAGAATGGAATAGAATATTTAATTGGGAAGGAACCCATAACAATCACGTAGCAGAACTATCAATTCTTTGGTCACAAATCCAAAACACAGAAATATATGGGTTGCTATGAAGCATATTAACTCATCTCATCAAGACCCAGAATGGTATGTATAGAGTTTCAAGAGATGAAGGTGTTTAAAACAACTGAGGGAGAATTTGATAGAGGAGCACTCAGAAATGCAACAGGATACAATTATTCCCCTTTTCTCGCAACAAAAGTTCCATTGGAGCATCAGAAGAAATGGTCAGGCTGCAGGTATAAATCAAAGGAAAGGAAGAGCTTTTACACACAGCATGCAGGAAACGTCTGGAGCTCATCACCAGTGCTCCTGTGGAGGCATGCTCTGTAAATGGGTTTGGGAAACTCTTAGGCAAATTCATGGAAGAAAAATCAACCAAGGGCTATAATACAGGATGCAGATGCAGCTTTTAGCTGAATTTAAAAAAAAAATAAAAAAATTCCCAAAAGGCAGACTGCTGCATACCAAATAAAGAGGGAGAGAAAGTAGCAGTATCTGTTTTTTGTATTCCTAAGCTCTCTCAGCATACATTGTGTACAGGCCTCTTTCAGAAATGGGGTAGAGGATACATGGACCTTTTCTCAGATAAGTAATTTCCTTCACTGCTCTTACATTTTTGTTCTTAGTATTAGACTGCAGTTCACCTCAGGTTATACTTTTCTAGTGACACATTTTGTGTAGAGGGGACTATGGAAGACAGAAACCAGGATTTCCTGACAAAGACAATTTAAAATGTTCCCTTTCTACTAATTTATTTGTGTTATGTGTTTAAAGCTAATTTCTTCTCCGCAGGTGATTTCCATTCTTCCCTATTGATCTGCATCATAAATTCTTATTTAAACTGTTTGTTGCTTCTGTATGCTTCCCCCTTCCCCCCCCATTCTCCATGTTATCCAAGTGATCTGATTTCTTCCACAGAAGGTGTTCAGAGTTTCTTCAAAACCTTAATTTGTTATCTGGAGTCTGTGAGGTTCCCTGATGGCGCTCACCCCTTCTCTTTGGCAGCTCAACCGGATCAAACGAGGAAAGGTGATTCCGGTTAAAGATGTACTGAAATAGCTAATTCTAATTAGAGTAGGTTACAAAATACTCAGGTTCAATCTTCTGCTTTATTTTGGACAGTTTATCCAGTATCTAAATTAGAAGCAGCAGATATCTGATCTGTAAATAAATTGTTTATCCTTAAATCTGAGCCTTATTGCTTTGGTGTTACTTTCCCTGATGCTACAGTCTGAGTTAGTGGGAATAGCCACATCAAATTCTAGTTTGGAACTGTAAAAAATGCAGCACTACTCTATTCCCTGGGGGTGGTGTATGGGCTTCAGTGAGGGCTTTTAGACAATTGTCTCTAATACAGGTAATACATCCAGATAAAACACCTGTTACTTGGCAGCTTGTTTTCATTAGTATGTTGAAAACAAAAAGACTGAAATGAGGCCCACCTTAAAAAGACTTTGACCATTATGATGTAGGACTATAAGGAAGGCATTTTATGCATATGTCTTAAACTATGGTGTTTTCTAATTTATGGAAGTTTAATAATAACTTATTGAATTAAATTTAAAGTCTATTTGAAATTCATTATTTTGAACCAATAAAGAGTTCAATCTAAGATCAAATTTAAATACCTAACAATATGTTTAAGTCAGATTTTCTATTTTTGTGTTGTGCAATAAAATAGTATTGGTATTTAAGTTCAGGGCTTTGCACTAGTGACAAGTGCAGTGCTAAAGAATTTAAATATAAATATTTGGTTCAGAGAAAGAATCTATGTAAGCCCAAATATTTATCCAAAAATTGAGTCAATGGTCCAATCCTCTAAGTATTCATCCATAAATGCAAATATAAAAATAGTGCAGATTATACCTTCCAATTGCTGTTTTCAGATCTGTTTCTTTGCTAAAAATTTGGAACACAGTTGTATCCATAGTTTCTCCAGAAGTGAAACTGTCTTTTAGAATAATGACACTGAAGACATAATATCTAAAACAAGCAGAGAGGGATGGTAAAAAATATGTCTTGCTTGATTTTATAGCATCATCCTTAAAGGGACTGACACCAACTGCACACCTGGGTCCCAGTGATTTGCTCCTCTACTGTGAAACAATGATTTTTGGGCTAGGCCTGATAGGTGAATTAGGTTATGTTTTAGCATGACATATTATTGTTATGTTAGCAAATGTGGTTTTAGAGGAAAGACTGAACTGTTTCTGCACATAGCCTGTGCTCTGTGCACTGTGCAGTGCCTGGTGAAAGTCCAGAGGGGTCCAGAGCAGCAAGAATCTCTTCTACAGACTACCTGCAAGAAACAGTGAAAAACAGAACATACAGGACTGTGCAGTAAATTTCAGGAAAAGGCTCATCTTTAATTCTTAGATATGTTGCTGCACCACTGTGCAACAGAGAACTGAAGGTAAGAAAAATTATAAAGGGGAAACACAACATATTTGTGTGAGGCAGAGGCTGGGGCTCGCAGTCCAGCATGCAAACTTTGTCTCTCATGTTTTCTTCCTAAGCATGTAAATTGAAATGAAACGAAACTGGAAATGATATCTCAATCTGATTTGGGAAATGGAACCTGGACCCTGGTCTCTGTCATCTTTGCCAGTGGACAGGCATTTTCTGAGGAGCTGGAGTGCAGGGGGTTTCCCATGGAGTTTATCATGGCATGGAACAGGGCATGACAGTTAGGAGCAGTCCCAATATCCCAGCCAGGAGCTGGGGATCTGAAATGGAGTACTAGGCTTTAGGCTTCTGGGGGAGTCCTGGGGGCTTGGGCAGGGACAGTGAGGCCCATTTACACTCCCAAGGCCAGTCTGTTTCCCAGCAAAGCACCTGTTTATATTGCTCTGCTCT
Organism: Regulus satrapa; assembly: GCA_013396955.1. NCBI lineage: Eukaryota > Metazoa > Chordata > Aves > Passeriformes > Regulidae > Regulus > Regulus satrapa. Next base: position 19,945 of record VWZN01013192.1, read on the forward strand.
CATTCTTTCTATTTCCTCAATGAATCTTTCTTTCCTAATAATCCTGTGACAACATAAAAGATGAGAAGTGATCCAATCCAAAACTTGTACCAGCCTATTCTAGAAAGAGACATCAAACCACAGCAAAATGAAGGTGTCTGTCAGGTGAGAATCTATTTTTATTTCTTAAAATAACAGCAAGTGCTCAGAATGATTCACATCTTTTCTCTGTAGAACAAACCACATTACACAGGTTGTCACTTCAGTTGTAGGTTTTTGAGTCCAGGACATCATAGGTATCAAGGAGAGTGGAGCTCAAGTTTATAGTGTGGTGGGTTAGCGCAGGCATAACTACATTACATGTAACTATTTTTTTTTTTTATTAGGTATTATGACATTTTCTGGATATGAAAAATTTTTGAACTTGTGCTTTTCTAGAAGGTGACTGCTAAAGAGTTTCTTGTGGCACTTTGGAAAAAATATCTGATGATTACTAATTAATTTGGCACTGCTCTCTAATAATGTAAATCATTATGTTCTTCTGTGGCATTAGTAGACATAATCTCTTTCAAAAATCCCACAAAATCCTGTATCTTGTCTCAGCATAGTCAAGTATATCTGCTTTAGTGTATCTAGATTTGGCAGTGCTCCAGTTACTTTGATGTATTTAGTCAGAAAGAGACTTGATAAGTAGGTACCAATGTTTAGGGATAAGTGAAATCCATTTAATATAGATATTTTGAGATTCAAGGGTTTGTCTTTTCTCTTATGTCTCTTCCCTTTTCTGCTTACCCTTAAATGCAATTAGATTCAGGTTTATTTGATTTGGAAATAAAATCTTCATATCGAAACTTAAAAGAGAACAGAGGGTACTTTTATGGTTTTGTGGGGGAAAAAAACCCCAGAATACCAATAGGAAAAAAGCCCAAACAAGTAGAACCCAAGGCTTTTTGTTTCTCTCTCACAATAACAGAAACAGATTTTGCCTCTAAAAGTTTTTGCCAGCTGTGAGATCTTATTTAATAATAGAAAAAAATGAGTCACTAGTTCCAATGGTAGTTTAAAAGACACACTTGTCAACCGTCTTACAATATTTGAAGTAGTGGCATTTCACCATTTTAAATTTCTATGAAATTCTTCATGGGAAGAAGCCCTCCTTGTATTGTACAGTGGCATAATCTCTTTTCATACCAAGGTATTTAGTTACAAAACTGAACAGTAAGCACTTGACATAAATAGTATCTACACGTACAACATCATGACCAGGCTGATGGATCATAAAGAACTGAGACATAGGTAAGAGAAATGGAACTCCATTTTACTGCTCTTTTCTTTGCTGAGGTCAGAAGGCAACTGTGCCCACAAACACATAATGCAGCTTTGCTGCCAGATTCTTTATTAGAGTACAACACTATGTATGTTTATATTTTTTTTCTGAAAAGTAGGTATTTAATAAACAGTGTTTCTTAGTGAGTCAGAGGGCGGTGAGCCATTAAACAGACCAGTTTTCTGAAGGTTGGATCCAATGTCCCTGTATCAATACTGTCAGAGGTTTGTTCTTTTTTATATTAAAATTCTCCATTGATGGAGACCACTTAAAATACTAAATAATCTACTCCAGTGCTGTGTTATGAATAGAGGTATTCAGCTTGAACTACATATTTGTGGTTCTAAACTGTTTCCTGTACTATGATATGATTAGGTAGTTGACCATGCCCAAACATCCTTATTACATTTCTGTGTTTTCTCTTGATTTTTAAAATTATTCAACTTCCAGTATTACAACTTCCATTGAAATACAGGTAGAAATCCAAGTGCCATAAATTTATTATGACTTATTTCTCTCTTCCATATTTCTAAAATTTGTTACTTTTTTCCTTCTTTCATTAATTATGCTCAGGGACTTAGAATTGGATGAATTAAATTTTGAAACCATATCACCTCTAGAAACTCAGTAATATGTTGGAAGGTATAATGTAATCTGAGCCTTACAGAAATAATAAAGAAATACTCAGTTTCTCAGGAAAATATTTTTTCAGCATTAGAAATATGATTTGTATACATACTGGAGTTCTCGCTGTTGAATTCCAAATCTGGAAATTTCTGAGAAAAGGTGGTTAATCACCCTCCCTTCACACTTTACCTTAACTTCCCTCTTGCATTTTATTCAATAGCAAACTCTCTGGCTTGTTTAAAGAGAATGTCTCGGTATGCCAGGACTGATTTTTAAGGTTTTTTTTCATTGCTTATGTGTTGTTAAAAATCAGCATGTGAAATGGCTTTGCAGCCTAAGGCCAGAGAGAGGCAGCAGGAAACAGGGATGCAGAGTTCAGCTTTGTTTTTCTCCTACATGCCCATTGGCAGTCCCTCCATATGTTGGGATTCATCCTCCCCCAAACCAATGCCTGAAGCCTTCACAGTGTGTTGCTTCAGTAGAACAGCAAGCATTCAAGGGTTTATCTCTAATAGATTTGATCACTCACTGTTTATGAAACAGCACAGCTTGTGCTGATAATGAAAGGCCTCCTCTTCCCTCCCCCTCCCAATTAGCAGGTCTTGTCTGTCTCATATTCCTTATGAGAAAGTTTTATGTCAATATTGACAAGATGAGAAAAGGAAAATGAATTGACTTTGCACAACTTCAGCCTCATCCTGTGAAAAATTCTGTGGGAGCCCTTCTGTCTTATTCTCTATCACTACCCTAAACATGAGTAGTACCTTAGATGTAGAAGACGATATATGCTGACTTTTAAATTTGTTTTATATTACTTTAGAGTGTGTTCAGGGTGTTATGACTCTCCATTAAAAGACAGTAAAAAGCCCCAAACTCCCAACCCCTTTCCCATCAGAAAGAATGAAAAAAACACTCAACTTCTCAAGTCCCCTTCCAAGTAAGGAATTGGTTTATGGGAGTTGGCATTGTGAAGAAAAAACAAATGCCAGAAATCCCAACATTTCAAAGGGGCTTTGTTTTGTGATGAAGGAACTGAATCTCATGAATCGGAGGTGTGACAGCCCATGCAAAGTAGTTAACTCTTCTGGGTTTCCTATTTGCAAAATGAGAGAGTAATACATCTACTTACTTTTCCTCTGTTTTGCCAGGATCAATTCCAGACATTTTAAGAGGTGCCTCTTTAAGGCAATGTGTGTGCCCAGCCAAAGTCAAAATGAAAAAAAAGATGAGAATACTTTTAATCCCAGTCTAAACTGGGTATTTGCTTTTTATCAATTATATATAATGGGAAAGCAAATATCAAGGAAATGGATGCCTACATTATTATCTTTAGTAGTTAAAAAGTGTAGACATGGAAGAGAGCAGTTAAGAATGAAAACAAAGATCAGTACAATGTAATAAAAAATTATAAAAGAGCAACACAAAGCAAATTTATTGTTTAGTAGAGATTCAAGTAATTGATTAGGGTATAATTCTGACACACTACTGTTCACCTAGCACAAACTGTGCTGAGTCACTTTGTGAATAATTTGCAGATGGTATTTTTGTTACAGGTGCCAGCAAACATTTTTTGGTATCAAGTGAAAAGATTGCAAAATACTTTTTCCATAACGAAATGCAATTTTGCAGTCTACTGTTAGTAACACCATTAAGCACCTAATATTTTAGAGGCTCACATTTGATAGACAAACTATGTTAAGATTTATTAACCTTTGCATTGATACAGTGCACTTCATCTCCAAGTGGCAAACCAACCTATTTACTTCTTATTCTTTTATTTCTCTCTTTTTCTTCTCACAGTTACATATACCTAGTATCAAAAGTAAAAAATGGCATGCTAAGAAATAACCAAAATAAAAAACTTAAAAACATGGCCAGCATTTAAATTTTTTTTTCCCCTTAAATTCTCCAAAGTCTTGAGTTGTCTTCATGCCTACAGTTTGCCCATCTGTGAGAACATCTTCTAGGTTTGTAATCCCAGTTTGATATTTTGAGCACAACAGTGAAACTGAAATAAAAATCCAAACCTGATAATTGCATTAAACTCAAAGAAAATGGGTGCCACAAGCAAGTTCCCATGGGTTTTGTGTGAGATTGGAGTTTTTACAGAAAATTGATCCTTTTAAGGAGCAATGTCTTAGGAGAAGCTCACACAGAGCAGTGCTCGTCAGCAAAGATAAATATCAGGGCTCTTCACTTGGGTGTCATGTCTAAGGTCACACAAAGAGTGGAATGCCATTAAATTATTTCCTCTATAGACTTCAAAAACCTTTCAGGAGGCTTTATGACACGGTCCCAGGTTTTTGAAGATGATCAGTATGTGCCATTTTTTTGAAGACATCTCCAGCCAGGAGAGAAATCAGACCACCATGCATTTTTGTTGTTAAGTGAGAGAGGCCTCATCAAAAATGATGATACAGAATCATCAAATGGATGATTCAAAAATTCAAGAAATGGATGCTTGAATTGTTCCAGGGCATGGTGAGGTTCTAAAGGAACTTTCAGAGGGTAAATATCAGGGCACACAATTAAATACAAAACTGACTAGTTTGGAGGGGATGCCAAATAAAAATTATATTGTTTCCTTAAATACTCAAGGACTTAAAAAAAAATAGTGTCTTTCTGTAATGGCTTCATGAGTTCTTTTGACAGTGAGAACACTTCTGTGTCTGAGATTTTGTCCTCGAACTCTGATACCTACCTATTGAACATTTGAGTAAAAATATATTTTCCAAAGCCTTCCACATATGCCACAATGCTGTAGAACACGTCTGAAAGCAATGCACTTACACGACTCTCCAGGATTGCTTGTTCTACTAATAAGATTACCTGAAATAAGATTAGATTGTCAGGATACTAGGGTTTTTCTTGTTGTGAGTTATTACTGCATCCTTTAGTATTTTTTTAGAAAAATTCATTTAATGTGGCAAATATATTTTGAAAGACTTCTGCATGTCTCATCTATAGTGATGGATTATTAAGTTAGCTTCTTCCCTGTGTTCGAACAAGAAAGCATCATGTCAATTTCATTATTGACAAATACAAGTTCTTGTTTTTATGATCAGCTTTTTCATCTCCTAGCATTGCTGGTAGAAATATATGCAAGTGTCTGAAATGCAGAAGTTCATAAAAATGGCCTCACACATTTTAGAACAAAAGGTAAACTTGTAAGAAATAAACTAGGATCAGATTTTAACTAATTGCTAGAAAGTTATTGACTATATTGAAGACTCTCATTGGATATTACTAAGTGTTAGTTAAGCTATATTTAATTAGTTAAGCTATATTTAATTATTATTTAATTGAAATTAATTTAATGATTAGTTTAAAATGTCAAACACATATGGTCTACATATAATTGTCCTGCAAAATTTAACTGATATTCAGAAGGTGATTATTTTTTAAACTCTCTATATTAGAAAAACACTAGGAGTACCTTTCATTAGGGAACATATAAGAAGTTAACAATTTTGAAATATGGCATTTTGATATGCAAATTACTATACAGAATCTTGTTGAATGTTGCTAAAAATAATGTTGGTTCTTTGGTATATACATAGTGACTGTGTAAGATCCTTGCCTATATGTTATATGAAAAGCACGGCTCTGGTGTTCTGTAAGGAGAAAACACTTTAAAAGCATGTATTTGCATTTGTGTGGGTGAACAGAAGGAAAGAGAAACAAATTCCCTCTTGACAACGATAATTTATCTCTAAATGTGGAGAATTTGATCCACAACATTCATCACTATAATTACAACCAGAACAAAATTGCTCAGATATAAACATAGGTTATTTTCTGATTTTGTGAGAATTTTAAGTAAGTAGTTTTTATTCTACTGTGTTGTCCATATTTAATGTTTCCTTGTATTAAATATTAATATTAATTAATTTTTACTAGTGCAAAATAAAAATAACAATTAGAAATTCTTTTAAATAATGATCTATAATTGACATGGTTGCCATACACCTGTTGTCTTTTGCATCATTTTTAAATGAATGGGAAATAGTTTTGACTTGCAATATATGTATTCTGGAATAAAACTGTAACAGCTCTTATGAAGGCTCTGTTATCATTTATGATAAGAATTGCGCTTGAAGGCAAATGTTACATGCTTGATCCACATCTATGTGGGCATTGCCTGACCATTTCTTTTTACATGAGTGTTACTGAAGTCAGATAGCTTTGGTTTTTCGATTGTTTTTTTTTTTTTTTTTTTGTTGTTTTTTTTTGGGTTTTTTTTTTGTAAAGACCTAGGATAGCGCTGATATCACTTGGGCTTAACTGGTCTCACCTAACTTTACATCAGACCTCTTAATCTTTTTTAAATCTGGAAGGGAAAAAATAATGACATTGCTATTTATTTCACCTATTTTAAGAGTGTATTCAATTCTATTTTAGGGTATATTCAATGTGCCTATTTCAAAGTGATCACAGCATCAAACCTGAGAGAATTCAAGAAACTTTGGACAATACTCTCAGGCATAAATGGTGATTCTTGGCACTGTGCTGTGCAGGGCGAGGTGATGATAGACTTTGATGATCTTTGTGGGGCCTTCCAACCTATGACATTCTGTGATCTTTAAAATGTATTTGAGATGCCTATCTTTCAAAAGAATGCTTAATACCAATGTGCCTAATTTGATGTAGATAAAATGTATTCATTTTATTCAACAGGTCTGGATTTTTGATGGTAAATTTGGATCACTTTTGGCATATATCTTGCATACCATATATTTTAACAGAGAGAAAGTGAATAGCATATTTTCACCCTTCTGATTTTGTTTTTGTGTATGCTTAAACATAGGTAAACTATTCTCATCAGAAAGTCTGTAATTCAGATCACCTGAATTTGCATGAAGAGAAATATTTGGGTTTATTTCCTGGTATTTATACTAAATGAGCCAAGTTTTGATCTGACTTGTAATAGCCTAACGCATTATAGACAAGGTAACTTAATTCATTATAACTAATTATTTTTATATTTCCATAGAATAAGGCATATATGATAGAAAATGGAAGAAAACCCTCCCTCATTGCCAATGAATTTTTTCCAAGCTAATCTATGCCTAATAAGTAGCATAGGTTTTTTTTTTTTTTTTTTTAAATCTGAGTAGTCTACATTGATTCTGAAAATAGAAGTTATTATCTCACACCTCAGACTGAAACATTAACACAAAACTGGTTAGCATACCTTCCGGCAAGGTAGAATGAAGATTAAAGTACTTCTCTAACAAAATTCTTGTGATTTCACATTATTCAAGTATTATCCAAGATGGAGAACTATGGTGATTTATTGTGGAAAAATTAAGAGGCCTATTACTTTCCATGAAAAGTACAGACATACTGTTAGTTTGACATAAACCACATAAAGATTTTAAATGTGACTCTAATTAGTTTTATTCAGCACTCGAATCTCTGCAGTTGGATTCCTTTGATGTCATCCTGCTCCTATCTAACATGAGTAATGGGAATGGTTAGTGAACAATATTTCATACTGCCACATTCCAGTAGAAGTGGTTTCCACTTGTATGCAGTGTTCCAGTGGATGCATTTTGATAGAATGGTAAAAAGGAAAAGCTCATAACAATCTCATTTCTTGACACAGAAAATCCTGCAGATTTGTGATACATGAGTATGTACAAAATTATCCTTTGCTAATACAATGAATGTGTGTATTATAACACCACTACACCCACTTAATCACTGTTATACAGTAAATAAATTTTTTTTGTACTTACATAATGCTATTTTGCAAAAAAGACATGTTGTATAATTCAAAATATCCTTAATTAAACTAGCTAAAACCAAATTTCCAACTTGCTAAAAAAGAGAGAAAGGGTCTGCACCTTACTCTAAAAGTTCTGAGTCCAAAGTATAAACTGATCTATAAACTGTTGATCTTGGAAAAATCTACATGCTCCTGAACCGGAATCTTAACTTTGGTAAGTTCCCTGGACCAAGAATATGCAAAAGCTTGCTGTGGGTTGACCTTGGCTGGTATCTGTCTGGCTGCCAGACACCCACCTACCTGCTGTCTCACTCCCTTTTCTAAAGAGGACAAGGGAAGAAAACATCATAGAACAGGTCATGGCTGAGATAAAGACAAAGACATCACTTACTGACCAATTACCAGTTACTGTTGCAGGCAAAACGGGCTTGGCTTGGGGAAAATTATTTAATCTTTTGCCAATTTATTGAAATGTGTGAAACAAAGACGATTAAAACAATGTTTTTCCTCACAATCCCTCATTTTCCTAATATGATTTCACTCCTCTATTACTGACTCCTCTAACTCCTCTACCCCTAGCAAGCAGGGCAGGAGAGGGAGAAGCTGAGCTTCTGTCTGCCACTCCCTCATCCTCACACTCTTTTCCTGCTCCTCATCCTTTCCCCCTCTCTAGTATGGGTCCAGTCTATGGGTTGCAGTCCTTCCAGATAAACCACCTATATCTTGGACACTTCTCCATGTGCTGCAGTTCCTTCATATTTACCTTCTCTGGTGTGGTCTTTTCCATGTACCTCATCAAACACATCTTCCAGTGTGGAAATACTTTCTCCAGGTCCTGGAACATCTTCTTTCCAAATTCACTGAGCATGGGGTTCACTGTATTGTTATTTTCCTCACTGCTTCACAATCTTCTTTTCCTTGTTAAATACATTTCCCCCAGATCACCACCAGGCTGAAGGGCTCAGCAGGGTCCCGTGGTGGATCTCTGGGAGCTGGTACTGTCTGACACAGGACAGCCACTGTATTTTCCTCACAGAGGTCATCCCTGCAGCCCATCAGCTGCCAGCACCTGGACATGACCACCCCCGAAAAATGTATTTGACTAAAAGAAACTCCTAATTAGCCTGATGTTGAAACTTCTGAATGAGGAAGTAAGTGAATAAAATATAATCATATGCTTTGTCTCTTCTCACAAGGAACATGTTAATTGCATTTCACATTGTCTAGGACTTTGTGTGTGGCCTGCTGAATGAAAAAGACAGCGGGAAATACTGTGTTACATTTGGTTATGACTGAAATTGGCCATCTGGGTCAACATTTATCAGACATAACCATGCTTGGGTTAGAGGGAGAGGGCTTAGTGGGAGATTTTCTAGGATATAGTTGCACTAAAATGTTGATTAATTCTTCTATAAAATCACAGAATAATTTGGGTTGAAATGGACATTAAATATCATCAAGTTTCAACCCCCTTGCCACAGACAGGAATGCTTCCACTAAAGCAGGCTACTCAGAGCCCATCCTGGCCTTGAACACTTCCAAGTTTGGGGCATCCACAACTTCTCTGGGCAACTGTTCCAAGGCCTCATCGCCCTCACAGCAAAGAACTTCCTCCTACTACATAATCTGAACCTACTATCTTCTAGTTTGAATTCATTCCCCCTTGTCCTATCATGATCTTGTAAAAACTCCCTCCCCATCTTCCCTTTAGGCTTCCTTCAGATACTAGAAGGTCACAATTAGGGCATCCCTAAGCCTTCTCTTTGCCAGGCTGAACAAATCCAAATTCCCTCAGCTTTTCCTCAAATGAGAAGTGCTCCATCTCTTTAATAACCTTGATGGTCATCTCTGGACTTGCTCCAACAGGTCCATGTCATTCCTGTGCTGGGGACCCCAGATTTGGATGCAGTACTGTGGGTGGGCTCTCACCAGAGCAGAGCAGAGGGGAAGAATCCCTGCCCTGGCCCTGCTGCCCACGCTGCTTTGGATGCAGCTCAGGACACAGCTGGCTCTGGGCCCCAAGTGCACTTTACCAACTCATGTCCAGCTCCTCGATGACCAGCACCCACAAGTCCTTCTCAGCAGAGCTGCTCTCAATCTGTCTGCCCATCAGTTTGTGTTGATAATGAGGATTGCCCCTATCCGGGGCAACTTGATCTTGTTGACCCATATGAAATTCCCATGAGACCACTTGATCTTGCCCAGGTCCCTCAGGATGGCATCCTATCCCTCAGGTGGTAACACCACCACTCAGCTTGGAGTCAGCAGCAACAAAATTATGAGTCATCTAAGTGGTTTTCCAGATTAAAAGAACAGTCTAAATAAGTTAGGTTTTTATTGAATTTGTAATTTTCAGCACTGAAATGCACTTGGTGGCTTTTTTTAGTAGCAATCAAAAAATATCAGAAGGAAAGTGGAGTTTCAGTGGAGAATAACAGTAATGGAAGCAGGATTCATGTTTATGGTAATTAGACAATAGGTTCCAGTTTACGTTGCAGCTTAGAAAAAGCACAAAAAATGTTGAAGAATTCTCCTAAGAGACAGCAAGGTAAGGAGGATATTCTATGTCAAGTATAAGAGCAATATGCAGTTCTTCTGTTATGACCTTAATACCTTTCCCATTTTTCTTTTTTTCCTGGCAAGCTAAGAAAGACAGTGCTGAAATGAGTTCTTAATTAAAATTAAGTGAATTGAGGAAACACTGATGATCCTCTGTTATCTTGAAAACTGTATTTTCCTTTGGAAAGGAAAATGAAGAAATGAAAGATATGTTAATCAAAGAAATACCAGGATAAATTTTACTTAGCTAATTGTTTTTTATATATTTTTAGGCTTGCAACATGATAATACCTAGTGACACATATTTGAGAAAAGCCAAAACTTTAAAAGAAAATGAAATAGCCACTAATATTTTGATACCTCAATGTTTTAGCCTGTAAGATAAATAATCATTTAGGGAGTAATTGGTAACGTAAGTAAAATACATATGAAAACTGCTTCAAAAGAGCATTTCTTTGTGTTCAAGTTGATACATTTCCTCCTATACCTCTTCCCTGTTGTGTGTTAAAGTGAACAACAAAAAGACATCAGCTTGGATTAAAGACTGCTTTGCCTCAAGAAATGAGGAAATATTAACTCTCGCATGTGATTTCCACTGAAATAAATTTTTTAGCTCTTACAACAATTTCAGTATGACTAGAAAGAAATGAGGTTGTGAAAAGTTAAATGTATTGATTCAGACAAATATAGTGTCAGAGTTATCTGTCTGTAAAAATGAGATAAAATATCTAAAAACCACAAAAAGATAATTGCATAAAGACATGCCTAGATAAGATTTAAATGGGTATTCCTGCCAATACTTAATATTCAAAGGAAGAAAAAGAAAAAAAAAATTTGGGGTTGAAGGATGAGACATAATCTGCTAAATTAGAACAGGGTCAAAAGTAATGTCTGAATTTTCACTGGCTGTCCATTAAACCTGTCTGTCTAATTGAACATTAATGGGATTTGGGTATTTTGCTCCCATGTGACTGAAAATTCCAGACCTAGTTACTAACAGAGAGAAATAAAGAGCTGAATAAAGATGGAGAATTGCATATAGAAGCCAGAAAATAAAAAGAGCAAAAAAAGCAAATCTTCTTTTATGCTGAAACTATAACCATGAAAAGTGTAAGCAATACTTGCTGTTGAGCAGAGGTGTTAGAGAAGAATCAGGAATGCATTTTTTTCACACTTCATATGAGAAAAGAGTCAATACCTGCTTGTAATAGTGGTGTAGGTTTTTCATTGAAAATGTAATATTTGGGAATATGTTTGTCAGTGACCCAGTCTCATGCCTCACTAAGAAACTTTTTGCTATTATATCTCCAAACAAAAAATATAATTTTCTGAGCAATTAGAAAATGTACCAGGAAAAAAAAGTTGCCCACAAAAAGGTTTAAATGCAAATGATTTCTTATAAAAGCATTTTTTGCTACTTTTCAGAAGACATTGTCCAAGTTTTGTTCATCTAATCCTGAAGTAAGTCATGTCCACTGGAAAAACATAAACTGCCTCAACCTAAAGCATAGAAACAGAAAATGCTTAATTAATCCATTGGAGAGAAAGTGAGAAGCAGGGACAACTGAGCTCCAGAGGAATTTTCCAAAGAAAAGAAATGGCTTCCCTTGGTGCAAGACTTGTGAAGAAGAACATCTTCAATTTGCTGATGGGAATGAGAGCCTGTTTTGAAAGATAATTAGCTGAATTACATAGCTATAGCTGAACAGACCTTCTCTGGAGCCATACTTGGGAATAAAAGAATTTTCCATTGTCCTGCATAACTCCATGACTGAAGACAGACTCTCGACCAGCAGAGAGATTGCATTGTTTCTCCTAAGGTTTGCTTGCTGAATATCCTCTTAATATATCTGATTATAGACCCATGCAATCGTTTACATAGTTGATGAACACTAGTAAAACACAGTCCAGGATTTCTTTGTATTCATTTAACAGGTTCCTGCCACTCTCACTTTGCTTCTATTTCTGTGATAAGGGGTGACAGTAGAGGCACTTACTTTATTTTCACTCTTACAGTGGCCTACACCAGCTATATTTGCAAGCTGTATGAGTGTTTCCTCATCCCACATTTGCAGAAAGTTTGTAAAAATAACTGTTGAATCTCACTGTTTTCAAGGTTGTTTTCACCCATTCTGTCATGAATATAGGAATATGATTTCAAAGTAGAATAAAGTGACAACAGAAGGTAAGGCATCAGAACAGAAGAAGGTTGTTGATTGCAAAAGGTGTTTAGTTTCTGTCTTCACCTTGGAGAGAAGTAAGGATAGACAGTCCCCTCAATGCCTGGGTCACTGCTTACACCCTCCTTGAATAAATAAAACTTTTCCACTGTCATTTGAACAGACTAACATCTCTGAACTGTCCAAAACTAACAAAGTCCTAGCAAAATCTTATGCTTAAGCAAATATGCTCACTTGATGCTGCAGAAACACAGCCTTAGCTACATCTCTTCTTTTACCTGTCCTCTGAATTTTTTTGGTTTTGGTTTTGGGGTTTTTTGGGGTTTTTGTTTGTTTGTTTTGTTTTGGGTGGGTTTTTTTGATTTTTTCTTTCCCCTGGAGAAATTCCACCTTCAAAATGATGGCATTAGCTCCATGAAATACTAAAGCCAAAACTGAAGTTTTAGTGAGATTCCTAAAAAACCCTGTATGGTGCTCAAAACTTCAGTATAAAAAAAAGCACATAAGGGACTTAAAATTATGATTTTTGTGACTTCTTCAGCAGCAATTGTTTTCCTATAATTCAGCTGGCAATATATAATAAGCTGTTGATAATATTGAAAATATATCTTCTTCCCTGAAAATGGATTCTGAGATTCTTCCATGTTGAGGAAGCTGAAATCTAAGTAGTTATGTATATCTGCATATTTTGGAACCATCAGTAATATAATTATGAATTTAATAAAATGCACTCATCTATATAATTTAATGTTCTTTTGGTTCTTAACATCTAGTGCCACAGATGTTTGGAAAGATACACCAGTAATGCATTTTAAAAATTTGGCATGTAAATATAAATTTCTGTGAAGCTAAATGTACATTTATTCAGCAACATTTTAAAATTGGGAAATGTCTAGTACTTTTGTACGTAAATTTTGCCCCCATGTATACGGCTGCTTTTTATAATATACACGTTATAAGAAAGCTCTGAACACATGCACTCTGAAGTCTATTACAATGACTGTTCTGATAGTCAGGGGAAGTATGCATAAGTGTTTTCAGGTTTCTCTGGTGCTGGGATGGAAAGAGAAACTGAAATCAGGACACTACATCAAGAGTCAGAAGGTGTATGTTTGTTAATTTTAAAAAGAATATGTATATTTGAACTTGACTAATTTTGCTACTAATAGTTCCCTGCCAAAAAAAAAAAAAAATCAGATCAGAGAGAATAATGAACCACAGGGTTATAGAGAGAGCTATGTAATGAGATAAACTCCTAAAAAGAAATGTGATGTAGCTGTCATTTGAGACAGCATGCAGACACAGACAGAAACAATAACGACCTGGTATTTTAATGGTTGTGGCTTGGACTGATTCAGTAAAAGACAGAGATGGTGCTTCTGTGCCTATAATATTGATCTTTTCAATGAGTGTGATGAGTGGAAGCCATAGAGTAAGGTGCTTATTGTGATATTTTCTGACATTACCAATCTCTTTCATCAACAGCACATCCTATTTCTTAATGATTCATTTGTCCGGTGATGGAATATTTGGACTACTATTATTAAGCAACAATAGACCTCTCAGCTGAAATACTGAATGCCTTAGTTGCATCTCTGAGATATGCACAGAAGAATTTCTATCTACTCCCTAAAATATCTATCCCTGAACATATTTCTGTGCAGAGAATCATGTTTTCTGTTGCTACCAGCTCAACATTTCTGGGTTAGCATTTTAGATACACTGTTTAATTGGCTGGTCTTCAGTTCAAATAATCTTGTGGAGTGATCAGAATCTTGCAGGCATAGATTTTAAACTTATTGAGTAGAATACAACAATCCTAAAACAATAAAGTATATGATCTTCATAACTTGACATTTAATCAGAATTAGCCAGAGCCTTTTCTTTATTCTTGATATCAGAAAATATGCAAAGGTCCTTGAACTCTTATGCAATAGATGAGTGAGTATTCACCTCTATGTTCAGTAGTCTGCAGCAATCAACTTGTCAACTGAATTTGAGAATTTTTGGCTAGAAAACACAGTTATGTCATTACGAAAATTAATGAGCTAATGAATCAAAGGAAGAGGACTTTTAAAAGGGTACTTTAATATGGACACACAGGTATAACTTTTCTTTCAGT
>VWZN01013193.1:11892-22250 GCA_013396955.1 Regulus satrapa
ATGGGGATGTGTTTTAAGTGCTCTTCTTATTAGCTGTTTCCTGCTAGTTTAAGGAGGATTTTTTGCCTCTGATTTTAGGACTTGCCAAAAATAGCACTACCTACCATTTTCATGACTTTGTAAGACTTGATTACATTGTCTCTCATCTCTCTTCTCCAATAGCTACTCCCCAGCTCTTTCAATCTTACATTTCAGGACAATTGCTTCACTGTCTAAATGATAGGACAATAGCATCATACACTGTAAAGAAAGACAGAAATCAGGTGAAAACATTTCACAGTTTTGAAAATTAATGGTTTCATATTTCTCAAGAAATACTTCTCAAGTAGTTTCTGTTTAGGATAGGCAGAAGAGATTATTTCAGAAAACCTAGTCGATTTAAATTTATAATTGGAGCATCTGTATTTTCTTTTACTTTGCTTGGTTACAGGGAAAATATTACCTGTGCAGCTCAAGTTAACAACTATTCGGAGCTGTTATCTTTGCTCAAATAATTTCTTGGCCATGCTATACATCAATAATATTTGCAGTGTTGTTCCCTATTTCTTAAGCAGCAGATGTTAATAAAATCTACAGCTCATTTTCAGAATGAATGTAGAATATATATGTATGGTCAGTGACTAACAATATTCCAGAAAGATCTGGAATTATTACACTGTGCAGAAGTACTGTATTTTTTGTTACTCTGCATTGACAATGTTTGTTTTGGTTTTGGTTTTTTTTTTAAGCAATACTGCCTTTTGTCTTTTCTCTTACAAAGTCTACTTTTACCTTCTATGAAATGGTTTTAGCCCCTTAATTGTGGGTAAAGTGTGATCCCACCGCATCATTAAAGTTTAGCAACAACAGAGAAAAAGTAAGTGTCTTTTCTGTAATGTTTATCAGGCAATTAGGAATGTTAGGCAAATGGTTTTATTAAAAATTTAAATGTTATGACAAATGATTACAACATCACATTTGCTTAAGGCTTAAGTAATTTTAGAATTGACTCTAGTTTTTATTAGAAGATTTACAACCTATCTTCAATATGGTACACGATGATTACATCATCCTCCAATTACTGTTTCTTGTGAAAATCTCACCTGTCAGAATAGGCTTCTTTTGTTGCAAGTTTATGATCACTGTCTATAATGAAATCAAACTACAACCTGATTTTAGTTCTCAACCTTCTTCTTTTGTACACTACAATAAACAACTTTTTCATACTGCTAAACAGAAAGTAGTCACTAGTAAATTAATACTCTTCTCAGGCAAAGTTTTCCATTTTATTTCCTATAAAATTCATTTACTTGTATTGAACTCTTTTGTAGACACATAGCAGGAAAACCTAGCCCTGTCATTCTGTCTTGGAAGAAAACACGTCAAATTCCCAAATCTCCTTTTACACCTTCACTTAAACAAGCCAGCTTGTCATGAACGGTTCAACATCTGAGAGTTTATTATGAGTTGCAGTGTTCTTATAAGCCTTTCTCAATTTCCTACTAGAAGAATAAATTTTCTCCTTAAAAAAAAAGAGAAGAAAAAAAAAAAAGGCAGTTAAACAGCATCCATGAACTCTTTCTTATTGACAGCTTCTCTTATGGACAGGCAGTTTCCAAAGACAAGGTAACCAGTTCTCTGATAAACTCAGGCTTAATTTTTTTTTCCTCTCACCCAAAGAAAATTCCTACGTAGACTTATCTATTTATGCACTCTTACTTTTGTTTTGTGCAGTTGGAAAAAAACCCCAACTTTTCCTGGAAGCAGTTGCATGTGTTCTGCAAAAGCCTGTAGGTAAGTATCATGTTAGGAAGATCTGGGCTTTTCTCCTTGATTCATGTTTTTGCAGACATTTATGGCAGCATTTACTTCCTCCTCCTTTCTCCCTTCTCTAAACATTTATGTGTTCAAATTCCAGGTAGTTTATTAAGATATGTATGCTATGAAGGAGTCCAAATTAAACAGCAATTTACCTGGATAATATGCATAAATTCCCATAACCTCAACCATTAAAGAAAAAACGGCACTTACTAAGAAAATGACCATGCCCTTCCTACCATTCAAATAATCATCTGTTGGAATTGATATATGCCCTTGGGACAACTAACAGTACCTTAAAGAACAAGATTCACTTGACATGCAATTGAAAGAAATTTAAAAGAACAGTCAGACCAGCAATTATTTAAGTTCTTCTTCTCATTCTCCTTCTGTTTACCTTAAACTCTATGTTTCTGAATAATACAAGAAAATATATATTAGACATGGCTAATCATCGTGTTTGAAAAGAAAGTTTTCTTGTGAAAACTGAAACTTGCATAAAGTCTTCATGTATTAAATTCTGAATAGATTGGATAAAAAATAACAGAAAACCCAACAGCTTGTCTGTTCTTGATCTTCGCAGAAAAATTGAAGTTTTGCTTTTCATGCCTTACCTTGGAAAAAAAGGAAATAAAGGAAAACAGATTTTTTTTTTTTTTGAAATCTTGATGATGCTTTAAGTTTTAGCTTTCATATTTTCCAGATTCTGTATTGCATTAGTGTATAACTCTGAGCTTCATATGAAGTGTTAGCAAGTTCTCTTCCCAGTTCAGCTGGACAGAGCAATCCTTTTCCAGCCGCAGAACCAAGGACACCGGTGCAGCCTCAGGCCCAGAAAGTGCAAACAGCAGCGAATTGAGGAGAGCAAACTGGGAGGATGGGACTGCATCACCTGGAGCTGTAACGGGACAATTAACCCCAATATGTAAATGGACCAAAACTCATAAAAGTGTGAAAGCTCCTGACTCAGAGTCCATCTTGGGTGGAGCCACGGCCGGGCTCTCGTACTGCCTGAGGTACAAAGGCTCTTTGAAGGCCTTTAAAATAAATACCAACTTTATTCTTTTACCACTGTCCAGCCTCTGTTCCAGGTAGCCTCTCAAGATATCATTACCAAATTATGAAAAAGTATAGACTTCTGCTCAAACAACATTAATAGTTCCTTCTTGTGCCTCTGCCATTTATTATAATCACTTTAAGCTGCTGTGTAATCTAGGAGAAATAAATTAAACCACACCAACAGAGCTTGAGATCAATCTGATAGGCTGTTACTCAGCTGAACATTGGCAGCAATAGTAATTATTTTGTTCCTTTGACAATGTCTTGTTCTCTTTTAGATGTTCTTTTGCTATATACCTTCATTTTATTCTCTCACTTACCTTTTCTATTCTTCTCTTTAAAAAAAAAAGGAAGAAGAAAAGAAAAATAAAGTTGTTCTAAGACAGCTAGAAACAGAATGGGGTATTCAGAATACACTTCTCTGCTGAAGCAGATCTGATTTTTTTTTTAAATTCTGCCTTCTACCTAATCGTCCCTCTCTTTTGATTCTTTTTCCTAATTTGAGTATTTGCAAGTACGTTAATGCAAAAGGAATAGCTGTTAAATCTTTTTAAAAACCAAAATAAACATAAACCAAAAGCAAAATCAAAAGCCCCAAACCAACAGCTGACAATCTGAAAATCGGATAGCAGCTTTTTCTTCTATATACTTGTACAGCAATAAATTTTAAAACCCTCCTGAGAAAATTGCAGCATGAGACTTCTTCTAGCTTAACAAAGATCATGCGGTTCCAACACTTTATGTCAGCCAAATCCCACCCTGATTGCCTTGCCCAGCAGATTGAGGTGCTGCGGGGCATTAGTCAAACATCCTGGAAGAACCTTCTCCTCCATATCTGAATGGGTGAGCCAATCCACCACTGTAAAGTTGATGCCTTTTTTCACTAGGGGGAACCAAAATCCCTCTGTATGTAGTTGTAAGTATCATATTTCCAAGTTTTCGGTCCAGTCTTTGTGTTAGCAGTTACTGTGGAAAAGATAAATATGCTACTCCTGGAATATTCTTTTTATTATCAATAATATTAATATGTTCTTGCAGCAGAAAAAGGAGCAAAGTCAAGAGATACTAGCTTGGTCCTGCTGGTACAAGTTTACAGAATTTTGGCAGCTGAACTTACAAGTCTTGGGTATAGCAACAAGTTTTGACTTTGCATGCTAATACTAGTAAGGAAGTCACTTTATATCTAATCACCTCACACGAACTCATGCTCAGAAGAGGGAGGTCTCAGCATCTCTCTTTTCACTGATGGAGGATAATCCAGAAGATATGCTAACTTTACAGTGCACTGCTAGTACTTGTTATGGGACAGGCATATTTGAAGCTCAGTTTTGCCATGGCAAAACAGGGGTAGTGATTATATGGAAGAACAAGAAGTATGAGGGACAGTACAACAAAGAGCTAGAGTAAACCTTTCCTCACTCAGCTTTGGCAGTCCTTCTAACAGGAAGATTTCGTAGGGGACCTCGGAGCTGATGAGGAGTTGTAGAACAGGATCTGCAACATTACTGAAGCTTGGCTCCATGGCACGTAGGTTTTGCAGTAACTCAAAGCCAGCATTTGCCAAACAAGCACTTGGACAAACTACATAACCAAATGTAGCTTGACCATGATCACAGCTGAGGAAAACTGTGCCAATTTTGAGTGTAACAAGAAGAATGGATGCTTAAATAGGTTTTAGGATGAAAAACTGGTTTTCTCCATCATTTTGATAATGTGAGAAAGGTCGGGGTTTTTTCCTGTGTATCTTTGATTATTCCACTGATGTTGCAATACTGGATTTCTATTTGGCAAAAGGCTTCATACAAAGAATGAAAGAATTGTGTTTGGGCACTTAAGAGTTTGGAGTTTTCTTTCAAGTTTTCTTTTTTTTTCCTCTTTCCTTTCCCCCCTGCCCCTTCCTTAATAACTTCTGAATACTATGGTCTTAAATTACTGAAAATCAAATTTACATTTTCTTAGCTATAAAGCCTCTTTATCCCTCTAAAAAAAAAATTATACAAGACAGTTTTATTTCCATTTGTTATCTAGATTACCATACTTTTTTGGTTTATATTTGGTTTTGGCTATTTACAAAAATTTATTTAGGACTAACAACAACTCACATCAACCCTATTGCATACATCATCACCCTTGCTGTTGTTTCAGATTATTTACTGTATGAAAGGGATATAAGGGACAAAATGCTGATGCTGTTAGAAAAAGGTGACCGCTAAGGCCCCTGCCAACCCAAACCATTCTCTGAATCTGTGACATTAGAAAAATAAAGAAACAAATAAATACATTAACAACAACAACAACAACAACAACAACAACAACAATAATAATAATAATAATAATAATAATAATCTGATCACAGATTAATCTTGAAAGCAACATACCTTTCTTAGTTTCTAATAGAGAAGGAGATTATCATACTGAAATCTTAACTGCTCACATCAAAATATCTTTTAGAGCATCCTTAATTGAGGGTTCCTTTTTTTCCCCCTGTCAATTTCAATTTCTTTTTTTTACCTAAACAAGTTACACTTTTTATCCATTCTCTATTGTTCTGGAGGGGGAAAAACATGCAAAAGAGTAGGGGAAGTATTTAATCTTTACCAGTGAAAAGAGTACTCTCATAGGTTTGCCAGAAGGACAGCAAAGTCATATTTTGATATCTTTATTGCACTGCATTTAGACTGCTTTGAACTTCTGGCCACATACTTGCAAAGTCTGAAAGACTTGAAAATAATTTGGACATAAAAGTGGAAATTTCTACACATTACAGAAATTAAGGGGGGGTAACCTTTGTTTATTTAAGACATCATCCAGGTCTAATCAAGAAACCAACTGAACAAAACCAAAATATAATAGCATAACATTGGCTTCAGAATCTAAAATCCCTTCAATCTCCAGATCTGGACAGTGTCAGACTGTGAATGCACTTCTAGTGTCTATTTATTGCTACCACTGCAGCTTCAGCTTCCTGCGCTGATTCACGATGGTCACTCCTGCCCTTCTGCTGCATTCGTGAAGTTCTGAGCACTTTCAGCTGTCTCTGCTGATGACAGAGTTTCTCTCCAAAGCACGACAGCCTTGTCTCCTTCACCATCTGCCTCTGCAGTGTCCAAGTCTCAGGTGCAAACAGAATGCACCTGGGGATACCTTTTAAGGAAGCTCTCTCAGTGAACCCTAAAGGAACAGCACCTTACTTTGCATACCAGAACTGTGCTTGAAAGCCCATTAGAGATCTAATAAAGCTCTCTAAGTACAGAAAGAGGCACTAGCAGCTAAGCAAGTAAAGACTGCCTAATAATAATTTGCACCACAGTAATAGAGTTGTGCCTTAGAGTCCCTCTATCTGTGTTGTCCCTGGCTGGGATAGACTCACGTTTCCTTGTAGCAGCCTGCATGGTGCTGCACTCTGCATCTGTGACCACAACAGTGTTGATAACACACCGGTGTTTTGGTTATTGAACCGGGCTTCCACAGTCCAGGCCCTCTCTGTTTGTCACTCTGTCCCTGCAGCAAGCAGGCCAGGGGTGAGCAAGAGCCTGGTAGGAGAAGCAGCCAGGACAGCTGACCCCGGCTGAACAAATGCAAACACCATATGACATACAATGACATGCTCAGCAGTCAGAACTGGAGGTGTAGTCTTTCCAAAGTAGACAATCCTCAGACACAAGCTGATGTGCTGTTTGGAGATGGCAAGTCACTGCTATGACAGTACTTGCTCTTTTTTCCTTCTCTTGTTCATTACTTAACTGTTCTTATCTCGACCTATAACTTTTTTCTTAATACAGAAAGCAAGGAGTATCTCTTTAATCAGCATGCCTATTCAGTCTATGGATCACCTTGCAGAATTTTCATACAAGGAGAAGAGAAATGTGGGGTTGATGTAGAAAATCTATTTACTTTTTAGGTCAAATTAGTATGTAGCCTCTTCACATTTTCTTAGAAGGAATACATTAATTATACAGAAAATATTTTTTCCCCTCTTTTATTCTATTAAAAAGAAAATACAATTGTTGACTAACAAATTCAAATTTGATAAGCCCAGCAGCAATTTTGTGGGCCTTCATACATCAGTATAAGAATGTCAAGAATTTTAAGTTGAAGGTTTAGCTCCTAATTTTAGAGATTTTAGGGAATAGAATCAAAGAATCATAGAATATGCTGACTTAGAAGGGACCCATCCTGATCATCAAGTCCAGCTCCTGGGCGTACACAGAATCACACCATGGGCATGAGAGCATTGTCCAAACACTTCTTCAGCTCTTTCAGGCTTGGTGTTGTGACCACTGCCCTGGGGATCCTGCTCCAGTACCCAACCACCCTGTGGGTAAAAAACTTTTTCCTGATACCAAACCAAAACCTCCTCTGACACAACTTCATGCCATTTACTTTAGTCCTCCCACTGGGCACCCAAGAGAAGAGATCAGTGTCTGCTCCTTCTCTCTGCCTCACGAGGAAATTGTAGATTGTGATGAGGTTCTCTCCTCAGCCAGATCAATGACCTTAGCTGCTTCTCTATGGCTTCTGTATGGCTTTGTCTCCAGACCCTTCACCATCCTCGTGGCCCTCCTTTGGATGCTCTTTAACATCTTTAATATCTTCCTTATATTGCAGTGCCCAAAGCTGCCCCCAGCACTCGAGGGGAGGCTACCCCAGAGCAGAGCAGAGCAGGACAATCCCCTCCCTGGCCCGGCTGGCCATGCTGAGCAGGCTATGGTTGGCCATCCGGGTTGCCAGGGCACTGCTGACTCATGTTCAATTTGCCATCAACCAAGACTCCCAGGTCCCTTTCCATGGAACTGCTCTCATTCCCCAGTTTTTGCACACAGCCACAGAGTTGCCCTGTCCCAGAAGCAGAATCCAGCATCTGTCCTTGTTAAACTTCATAGTGTTGGTGATTGTCTAATCCTCTAATTTGTCAAGAACACCTTTTCTATAAGATTTTCCCACCTGGGCTATTGGATCATATGTTTCTCCATAAGTAACACCTTTCACTATCATTGATTTAAAATTTATAATGCAAAAAACCACAGTGACATATCTTTACATTCTATTAGAATGATTGATAACTGCTTCTAACAAAATCCTTTTTTTCACACACAGATTTATGTAACAAATTATGTTTTAAAACATTATAACGAAACTCCCTCCTCTACTTCAGAACTTGTAAAGGATATTAGGCATACTGAGATTCTCTACAGATAACTAATGAATTTTTAATTTACAGTCCTAATGCATTGTAACATTCTTTACTTTAATCAATTCACCCTGCCTAAGCAGTAATTGTCCAGAGCTCTTCATTCACTCAAGAAAGTGCATGACAACACACTAAAGAAAAGAGTTAGTAAAATACTTATTCCAAAATCGATTCACCATTATGTCCTAAGTGACAAGGTATTTGCATTTTCAAAATCAAATCATTTTTCCAGTTAGTGATCAGACTAGCCATTTCTTTGTTCCTTTCTAGAATCCATGTTATCATATAAAGTATCAAAAAGATCAGCAACGAGAGATAAAAGATAAAGTTAGTTAAAGTTACATAAAATTTTAGTTTAGTCATTTTGCTTTCATATTTCTCAATTATCTGCAGACTTCTTCCTTCTAGAAAGGAATAAGATCTTCCAGTTTTTGAGTTAATCCAAGTTACCCTTAACAATCCAGAAAAAAAAGCCCTATCACAAAACAACAAACTCAGTAAAATCTAAAGGCATGTCAATGATAGTGGTTTAGAATTAGTGAACCTACATAGCAGTTAAATAAATAAGTTCTGTAGAATATCATCATGCAGGTTATTACAATTCAACTATGACTACTTCAGAACTATCAGTTCTGATTAAAGTAATATAAAGATATATAAAACTAACTGACACTTTAAAACTATACTGAAGTTTCAGTTAAATAATTCTGTTGAGTCTAGCTGGAATTCTCACTGATGTTCCTTCTACTGCACACTGGCAAATGATAACAAATTTCACCAAGTTTCAGAATTCAAACATAAAAAAAGTCAGATCATTATTTTTTCACGTTTAGTCTGAATTACTGTTCAAGTGCCAGTAGTGTTTCACATTTTAATTCATCCATGTTAAAAAACAAATGTAAAAAATTATTACAAAAACTAATCTCATTATTATTGAGAATTACAAACTAGAATAGGGCAGATGCAGTGTAAACTGTTCCAACATTATTGAACTAAATCAATTTCATAATGCATAAAAGTTGCACAGTCATTAGAGAATATCCACAATTCTAGTGTTTACAAATGCTGATTGTTCTACTTACGGTTTTCTAGAGCTTATTGCATAATCAAATTTTTAATATTGTGGGGGATTTTCCTCTGAATTTTAGTACATGTTATGAAAAACTAATACTTAAACAAATTAAAACTGCTAGTACTACTAAAACTACTGCTACCAATTGTAAATTGACTATGAAAGGATGTAGTTACATACTTGGAAAAAAAAGTTTTAAAACAAAGACAAGCTACCTACATGAAATTAGTTTCCAAGCAGAATTTCTAATGAAGAACAGGTTACTTCAAGAAGTAAAAGGGACATCTACTAATAAAAGAAAATTCACTGTAATAAAGAAGTTTTAATTTCAAAAATCAGTAATTTTTATTTATGCAAGGAATTCACACCAACTACATCTCAGATTTCAGGTACATGCAAATACTAGAATGTATTGAATCCAGACTTTGGCACAACAGACACAAAATAACCCAGAATCTCTAAGTGAAGAACTACTATTTTTAATTTACCAACAGCTTTCCAAAGTGGAACAGCTGCACAGCATATTTCTTTTTTATTTTTTTTAATGTTGGGTAATGTTGGCCACCATAATAATTCCATTTTCTTCTTAAGAATGACTAACAGGATATTATAAACCTTAGAACTCTATATAATTTATAGCACAAAGAAAGACATGATACAGCAATGGATCCACCTGGATGGAGCCAATGTAACTTGGAAATGAAACTTCAAGAAGTCGTGACCACATGCTTACTTAGCACTCACAAATAAGCATAAAACAGGCAATTCCCTAAGACGTTAAATTATAGCAGTGCTTTTCTCAACATGTCACAGAATGACTACTCAGTTCTTTAACAGGATCCTCAATGACATGAAAGTGATAATCTCTGTTTCTTACACAAATACACATTCCAGCTGAAAGCTGAAGTTTTGTAAATTTCAATTTCCTCATTCTTTTATACCATTCTTCTTCAACGCTTTAACCATAAACTGCAGTATTCACTAGCTGTCTTGTTTTCCTTCCATGTGCTGACTGTGACTCATTGAATTTCCTTGGGATTTCCTTCTTTACCCCAAAATGAAGTTAAAATCTGATTTCAGAATGAAAAAGGTTAAATCTTACAAGAAAAATCTACTGGAACTTAGATCCAACACTTAAATTATTGGGTCCCACACAAGAAAAATGCATGTGCAAATCTTACTTCTGAGTCAGAGACAAAAAAAAAAAAGTTAAACTGATGTTTGAAGCATCAGTAGAGG
>VWZN01013193.1:46053-57430 GCA_013396955.1 Regulus satrapa
GCTCTGTTTTGGATTTTTAACTAATAAGACAGAAATACTAATACTAATTTTCTCTCTTAATATTGAAAATATATTAAACACTGAAAACTGAGCCCTAAACCTGTAGTTCTTACTATAGGTATGTTTTTTCCTTTATGTACCCTGTTACTGTTGGTTCAGATCCTTCATATCTCTCTGGAGGAAAGAAAGTCCTTTGATGACTGACTGTTGCAGCTATTGGGGATTGTGGGTGTTAGATCTCATCCAGTGCTGCTTGTCTATATTATCTTAAAGATCTTCTATTTGTCTTTATGCAGAGCTTATTTATTATTCAACTTTCTGCCTCCTTTGCAAACAAGAGCTGTAGGTTTCCGACTTACAGTGCTGTCTTTGTACAGTTGGTGTTTCCAAGTTTCAGGCTGAAACAGTATAAAAATACATGATAAAAGAAACATTGCTTTGATAGTGCTCGGAGCCTGTCAGTTCCTTGTCCTTTGGCAAGTCATCGGGGAAGAGTTTTGCTATTCAGGAGAAATTAAGACCTCTTTGTTATTCTTACCTGTTTTTTTTTAATATGTGATGTAGTTCCATGAAGATACAAACGAGTGTGTGGTACACGGGCAGAACTTGTAGTTCACACAAGTGTCACACAACTTTATTAATTTGGGTGATTATAGTTGAAGTGAGCTCTTCCCAGCATAGTCTAGCCTTGTGTTTTAACACCTGTAGTGTTTTTAATGAGTAAATTTCAAACGTTTTATGCATGTATGTAAACTGACATGGTTACTAAGCTTTGGTAAATGTTTCAGCAAGTCATTGCTGTTACTTTAGTTGTAAAATGACTTTGGGCTACTCACTTTGTCTTTCTCTCTTTCCTTGTTCTGATTCGACACTGTGGGATAAGAAAGCTTAGTAAGATATTATTGATGCTGTAGTCTTTGAATTTCACATTACTTTTTTTTCAGATCTGTGTACCATATGTTTATTTCTGGAAGGGATCCTACATTGTCATTCATACATGGTGTCATTAGGGCAGCTCTGAATCAGTAGTGGTGAATTTTATTATTTACTTTTTCCTTCTTGTAATTTCACTATTTTCTATTCCTGTTCCTTTTACTTCTGTGCATAGCTTTGTTTTGTAGTCTTGCATTTATTAGTGATGTGGTTGAATTAAGATTTTTATTCTTCGTCAGATGTTACTGTGAGTTGTAATGCAGTTGAGTTGTATTAGGCTGCTCTTCTCCAAATCAGGCCAATTTATTTTGAGAAACAGGATTATGGAATAGCTCTTTGCTGGTCCTTCTCATAAGCCTAATGTTAATTCATTACCAGACTCAGAGCTTTGATGAGAGCTAGCTGGCAAGATAAGAAGCCTGTTTGTTTTGCTTTTTTTAAATGCTATATGATCTACATCAGTATCCACATGTTGACATGTTGGTATTGTTTAACAGAGACCTTAGATGATATTTAGCTGATCTCTTAGTAAAAAATAAGATTTGGCATTAGCTGGGTTTTTTTTTGTTTTTTTTTTTTTGCATCCAGCTCTACTGCAAATAGCATTATCCACTAGACTTTTATTTTCTCTATTTCAGTCCATTTGGCTTTGAATTTACACTCAATTCCTGTGAAAAATGTCAAACAACTTAAAATTTCCATCAGTTATTTATCCCTGGGGATTTCCACGAGGCCTTTGGTCTGGTGCTGGGTGATGTGGTTTAGGAGTTGCAGTGATAGTGCTGTGTTCACTGGATGGTCTTGAAGGTATCTTCCACTCTTGATGATTCTGTGATTTTATCTTACCAGAGTAATTCTTGTTTATCAGACAAGTAAGCTAATCTTTTTTTCATCTCTTCTGTTGTCTCTCCTCTACCATTCTCTTCTGTATTTGGTTTAGATGTTTCTTACAATGTTAGCAAGTTTATCAAGATGTATTATTCCAGTGTTAGTTTCCCTATGCTACCTTAAAAAATAGGCAGTTTGTTTTGGTTGCCTCTGTGTCTGTATGCAGTTGGACGTATGGTTAGCACTGTATTATTATGTGTGAACTATTTTATGGCTGTATGGAAAGCTAACTTAATTACCATCATATGGATTAGTGGTTTGCATAAGTTTTTGATTTGGTAATCCACATTATTATTGTCCTCTTTGAGCAAGCCTTGTCCTGCATGAAGGTACTTGATTCCTTTCCTCTCTTTCAAGGCTCTGTAGGATTTACATATTTTTGGTAATTTTTATGACTGGGACTTTGGCTGGTATTTACTTGTGTCTCCCTGCTGTTTTCTTCTGTATATCTTAATTTGCAATTAGTGCTGCCTTGTGTAATCCCTCTGACCTGTACTTACGGCACTTTGCTGAGAAATGTGGTTGTTTTAAAATGGTGTGATTTACCCAGTATTAAGATAAGGCAGTATTTGTTTGCAATAACTCTATTGCAGTAAGAATCTCTTAAGGAGACAGCAGTGGAGTTGCAATAATTTCTGGTGTCATTTAACCTCTGGTCATATATTGTAGCATCATATTCTGTAACCTTCTTTGTGGGCAAGTGAGGTCAGTGTTACAGCAGCATGCCTGAAATAAGACTGCGATGAAAGAAATTGGAAATTTTGGAGCAGCCTTGCTGCTTCCCAGCTTTCCTCTCAGGATGTTCAGGGAACCCAGTAGCAACATATTTCTCCACATCTTGTCCTTCAAAGCAAGAAAGCTTCACCATATTCACTTTCCCCTCTTTATTTTGTGGTTGCTGTTTGCAGCTGGCTGATGGAGGTGCACTCCGCAAGGATCAGTTAATGAATAGTTTAATTTCTTCTTTGCTGGCACAGTTTTGTTGGTGGCAGCAAAAGCAGAGGAGTGATTTTGCTTTGTTTTGGAGTTTTAAAATAGCCAGGTAATTATATTCTGGGGCAGATGATCAATCTTCCCTCTCCCCCACCTCCCCTCCAGTTGACTCTCAGCCAGATGAATTGTGCTGGCAGAGGTCAGATAGACTTTGATACGGTTTTGGCTTTTCTTTTCTGGCTTTGTGTTTACTCTGGTTTTTAAGCATTTGTGTCAGTGTGTACATGAAATTATTTTGCTTTGTGGTGTTTCTTTTTCATTATGTCTTTGAAATATAATACTAATCTAGTGAGGAATTTTACTGAAGTTTCAAACTCATCTGCTCTGAAGTTGTTCAAGAAATACAAATGCTGTAAAGTTTTGAATGGTCATGAAATACATATCATTAAATAATGTGTGTTCTAATTATATTAAATCTGGTGTAAAATGAATATACAGATGAAATAATGTAGACAGCTCAAGTGTATGCCAAGGAAAGTGCTTTGGCACTTTCATACCTTTAGCACAAGTCATACCTGACAAATTCAGGTTTGTCTGCGTAGGGAAGTTTTGTGCGGTGCTTTTAACAGAAGAGCAGAGTCTGTGTAGCTTTTTGTTTTGTTTTAAGGACTACCACTGATTTATGAAGAAGGAAAATTATATTGGTTAGGCCTTTGTGAAGTAGACTAAACCATTAACTAATATGGCATTTGATGGAGCTGAGCAGGGATTTTGAAGGGGGTGAAGCTCAACGGTTTGTGTAGCTCTGGGGCATTTCTACCACTTTTAATTCCCCTGTGTGACACTGCCATATTAATTTGAATGGTTTTGCTTTATCTTTATTTTGGCTTCACATAGAATATCTAATTACACTTTGAGCTCTTTTTCCCTGGTTATTTTTAGCTTTACTCAACTCAATTTGTTTAGTTGGCTGCCTCCATTTGTACGCTACGCATTTGTCTGGTGTAACTTAACTGTTAAGTTATAGGTACAGCTAAGGTGACTCTTTTTTTTTCTTTTAATCCTGTTACTTTGGCATTTGTGATATCCTTCTAACTTGTCATTGCAGCCGATCAGATGATGATTCTGGGTCAGCATCAGCTTCTGGATCTGGTTCAAGCTCTGGAAGCAGCAGTGACGGAAGCAGCAGCCAGTCAGGCAGCAGTGACTCTGACTCTGGTTCAGAGTCAGGCACTCAGTCAGAATCAGAGTCTGACACATCTAGAGAGAAGAAGCAAATTCAGTCTAAACCACCAAAAGTTGATGGATCTGAGGTAAAGAGGATGCAGAAATTAATCCTTTAGGTTCCTAAGGGACGGTGTCAATGAAATACTAAAAAAAAAAAGTAAATTATTTTAAAGAGCAGTGCTCATTTAAAAAATAAAAAGAGATAATGGAGTGCTCTTAATTAGATTTTAACTGGATTGGGTTAGTGACAGCATGTACTTTGCTGCCTTAAACAGTGGGCAAATGTTTAATACAAGTACTTAAATTTGTGTTTTTAGAATTCTCACATTTGTATTTTAA
The DNA here is from genome assembly GCA_013396955.1 of Regulus satrapa. Taxonomy (NCBI): domain Eukaryota; kingdom Metazoa; phylum Chordata; class Aves; order Passeriformes; family Regulidae; genus Regulus; species Regulus satrapa. The sequence goes on from VWZN01013193.1 coordinate 50,374, forward strand.
CTTAAAAGCCTACCTAAATTTCATCATACAGAAACATGCACTAATTGACTGGAATTTATGGAAGAGAAAAATATACATAATGTTATTCATGAATTCTGTTTTTACTTTGTTTCTCTAATGCTCAGTTTCATTGTATCAGTAAATAATTGTATAAAAATTTCAAGCTTACGTACAGTTAACTTTCTTTGTCAATAAGTCAGGTAAATGCAGGAAAAAGTGGTGTTGAGAAAACTCTTCAATCCCGTGGGCCAGAATTATCTGCACTCTCCCATGTTTATGGAGTGGTCTACCATATTTATGAAGATAGTAATAGATCAGTTACACCAAGAACTGAGGATTGTTAAGGATTCTCTGTTAAATTTTTTTCCCATGTACTTAAGTATTATTGTGTGAAACAAAATTCTAGCGGTTAAGGAGTCTGAAAGAATTTATCCATGTGAATTTAGAAACGTACTTCACGACGTTTTGCTTTAGCAATTACCTACATAACTATGGGTAGAGATGTTGCAGTAATCATCCTGGTGATTAGCATATAGCACTCTGTTCTGTAGAAATTTTACAACTTTGAAAAGCTGTCTGATATTGTTAGTAAATGCAATGTTTTGTAGTAAAAAATTTTAATTGATAAAATTAAGATGCTACTGAGGAAAAGTGAATATGTGGTAAACTGGAGACTTTCTGTATGTTTAACTGACTGTTGCATGTCTATTCCTGTTTAGTTTTGGAAGTCTAGTCCAAGTATACTTGCAGTGCAGAGATCAGCAGTGCTCAAGAAGCAGCAACAACAAAAGGCAGCCTCATCAGACAGCGTTTCAGAAGAGGTGATTAATGTAATTTTGAAAATGTACACATGCGTGTGTCATTGTTTTACACGTTCCAATAAAATTACATAGAGCAAATTTATATTCTCTGAATGTGCACTGAAACCTGGGGTTAGTCTATAAAATTAATAGTGAAATAACTGGCATTTTTATACAGATTATATATAGAAAATACAGATTTATACAGATTTATATATAGAAGAGTGAATATATTTCTGGTAATTTGTTTTCAAATGAATGTCCCAGAATTATATCAGTCGTGATTCTGTGGTGTATTCTGTATTGTCTGGAAAAAATTTTCAAGTACACAAATTTTTGACACAGTACTGACTTTTTTTATACATTTTATTTCCAACTTCTTGAATTCTGTAGAGACAAATAAAAACGTTGAAGTATTTTTAATATGTTTTTGTAAAAGGTGTCTGCTGTAGTTTTCTGAAATTCAATATGAAGTAGAAAATGAATTTTTACAAGGGTTGTAATAGTTACTACTGAAGAATTCTTCTATTTTACCCTGTATTTCAGGTATTTCAAAACCTAAATCATAGGCTAAAGAAAGTTTGACTTTTTGCAGTAGGAACATCTTTTAAGAACACTTACTGGAACTATGAGATGAAATTTATTTGAAAAGCAGTCTTTTTGTCCTGTATTACAAAGGCTTTTCCATGTAGTCACACTCATTTCGTTGGATTTCTGGTTTTGTCTGATTTAGTAGCTCATCTTCTAAACAGAAAACTTGATCATGTATCATTAAAATGTTAATTTACAGCTGTTAGGCGCTCTCTTCCAAAAGAGTGCTCAGGGTACGCTTTATACTCTTCAGGATAAAAGTTACTCTAAACGAAGTTTAAGACAATGAGATTGGCTTTAAGAAAATATAAGTTGAAGAGGATTCTTGTTTTTTCTTCTATTGTAAAGAAAGAAGAGAGATGCTACCCTCAAATTTTTCTTAAACTGGTGTTTTAATGTGAACAAATATGGAAGGTGAAAAATCTCTTGAGGGTAATAGATTTCATTAGGATTTTTACAGAGACATCATCTTGATCAATGTGGAGCAGTTTGCGCCATGACTGTTTTTGTGTCAGCACAATGTTGATTTTTTTTAAGATGGGGATTTTATGTAGTGTTCTCCAGAGCAGTATTGGCACAGTGTATTCCTAGACTGATAAATAGAAAAACAATAGCAGTATCCTAACAACTAAATTGAAAGGCACAAAAAGGGTAAAATATTATTAATATGCCTCCAATTTGAAAGCAGGAACTGATGTATCTTTCCAAAATCTGTTTGTTAAAAGTACTTAATTCTTTTTGTAAAAATGAATTCACTCTGGTTTATTTCCTTGCCCTGCAGGACTCCTCAAGTAGTGAAGATTCAGCAGATGACTCATCCAGTGAAACCAAGAAGAAAAAACATAAAGAGTAAGATATTTTCCTAAGTAATAGCACACATTTTTTATCATAGAGACAGATTCTTGCAACTTATGCTTGATTTCCTCACTCTTGAAGTCTTTAAGTTATCTTTTTAATTTGTCTTGATATTTCATTTCCAGTTTTGTAGTTTTATAATAAACTTTCAGATGAACTTATCTGTCTCATTAGTTTCTCAGCAGAAGAGTCTGCAATATTGAGAACATTCATCAGTGCTTTTATTTCTAAAATACTGTGTTGCAGTTTACTTTTGAGTTGGAGGCCCTCCATAAAAACTCTTGAGAAGGTGGGAAACTACTTAAATAGGTTGTCTCAAAGCAAATTCAAGTTATAATCCCTTCGTTAATGCCAGATGGCTTCTCTTGTTTTTTTGTGGGGTTGCTTATGTTTCCTTTCTTTCTTTCCTTGGACATGCTTAAAAGTTATTGTAGTTTTGATATTAAATAACATTATTAAATTGTTAATGAAGCTATTAAGGTTGAATTTTCCCATATGAAGTCAGAGTTTGAATCAATATGCTGTACATCATCTTTCCTGTCACAAAGTAAAAAATCTCAGTTAAGGAGAAAGGAACCTCAGTTAAGGAGAACCAAGGAGTTCTGCTCCTCAGTCACAAGTGTCATACTCGTCTTACACTTGCCTGGCTGTGAAGCACTGGTGTGAGAGTTTAGTGGGGGCTTCTGGGAGCCAGTGCCACTCACCAATTGCTGCAAGTTCGGGTGTTTTCTGCATTCCTCTAATCTGCCTCTGTTATTTTTCAATTCTCGTGCCACTGTTGCTGATTCTTCCCCTGGGCCACAGAGACCATAGGCATTAGACAGTATAGGGTTCTCCAGAATACAGTGTGTGATAGGACTTAATGATTTGAGCATGTCTAACATCAGATGAATATGTATCTTTCCAGGCAGACTTGTTTAGTGCTTTATTTTCTTAATGTCATGTTAGCTTATTTCTTCATGCTTTAATTTATATAGAAATCCATATTTTTGTTGTTTAGATTTAAATCTACCTCTTGAGAAAAGAAAACTTAGTCCAAATCCCTTTGATGCCATTTTACGTACCTAATATTCACTGAGGACAACTTTCTGTCTCAGCAATTGAAATAACTGTTAAAATACTTTCATTTCTGTAAGGAGTCTTGAAATTACAACAGATCCCTCATGGATGAATAACTGTTCTAAACAAATTCAACAGCTTGAAATTACTGTTTTGTCTTTCATCATGTACAGTGAAGACTGGCAAATGTCAGGATCAGGGTCGGTATCGGGAACTGGTTCAGATTCTGAATCGGAGGAAGACAGAGAGAAAAGCAGCTGTGAAGAGAGTGAATCTGACTATGAGCCAAAAAACAAGGTCAAAAGCCGGAAACCTCCAACCAGGTAAGAATTTGGGGATTTGAATGCTCTGGTACCAATTCTAAAAAGCAGTTGGGTATTTACTATTACTATACATGTGACTGAAAACAGTAATACTTACTGAGAAAAAAATACCAAAAAAAAAAAGTATTTTTCTTTTTAAAATATACATAATATGATAATATATTAATGCTGTCTAGTGAATACGTTTTCCTGTCTGCTTTAAATGAAAGCAGAGTAACTGAACATTCATTAAATACATGTATTCAGAAAACGATGCAGAAGATTTGTTGTTGATTTATTGTTGTCTCTGTGGAAACATCATTGTTGTGTCATACATTTATTGTCTTCAAGAATTAAGTCAAAAAGTGGAAAAAAGAGTGCAGGACCAAAAAAACGACAGCTTGATTCATCAGAGGATGATGATGAAGAGGAGGATGATGATGATTATGATAAGAGGGGATCTCGTCGCCAGGCAACAGTCAATGTTAGTTACAAAGAAACTGAAGAAACCAAGACAGATTCTGACGATTTGTTGGAAGTTTGTGGAGAAGATGTCCCACAACCTGAAGAAGATGAATTTGAAACAATAGAGAAATTTATGGATAGTCGAGTTGGCCGTAAAGGAGGTATTTTTAAAAGTGCTTTTATGATTCTTGTTAAGACCATGGGGAAACGTCAATGTATATTCTCAGCTATAGGTTAAGGAGCAGTAGTTTTGAAGTTACAAAGGAGTCACACTTTAATCTATTGTATTTATAAGAATGCTCCTTTTCCCATTTAAGTATTGCAGAATAAAATACAGAAAAATTGCATACCTAAGTAGTAAATAAAAATCAGGTGGAAGTAGCTCTGTATTGCATAAATGCACACCATATTGTTATGCCTCTATAGTTCAGTGTTACTTGACCAGTACAAATTGTATACAATGCAGTGGAGAACGTAGACTACATGGGAGAGCTGACTAGTAGCCTGAACACTGAAAGACAGTGTTGGTCAGGCTGAACCACTGAATTTATGATTTCAGTCATTGCAGTACTGAGCAATGTGTGGAATGGCTACAAAAATGCATCAAAAATTGCAACACTAACTAGAATTCTGCTTCCTATTTGAGTCTGTAAGTTAAAGTCATAGACTCATAGAATACTTTTGGTTCGAAGGGATCTTAAAGATTATCTAATTCCAACTCTTCTGCCGTTGGCAGATATACATTTTACTACACCACTTTGGTCAGAGACCCATCCAACCTGGCCTTGAATGCTTCCTTTCAGGCATGGCAAATCAACAGCTTCTCTGGGTGTAACTGGGCAACCAGTTATGGTCCCTTACCCCCCCCAATAGCAAAGAATTCCTCCTAATACCTAACCTAAACTTCTGTTTCAGTTTAAAGTCATGTTGTGCCCATGTCTGAAATCCCTCTCCTGCCTTCTTAGAGCCTTCTTTAGGTACTAGAAGGTGCTGTAAGGTCTGCGCAGAGCCTTGTCTTCTCCTGGCATGACAGCCACAATACTCAGCCTATTTTCATACCTTAGATGTTCCAGCCCTCTTACCATCTTGGTGGCCTCCTCTGGATGTACCTCAGCAAGCCCACATCCTTCTTACGGTGCAGACCCCAGAGCCTGCAGTTTTTCTTTTTTCAAAAATGAGGTTTATGTTTTTCCTTTTCCAGTTAATGTAACTTCCCTGGATCACCATGACCTCAAAAATTAGGTAGTGACTTAGCTGTTTCCTCAGCCAGTTCCCTCAGGGCCTGAGGGACACTGAGATACCCTCAGTATCTCATCAGGTCCCATGGACTTGTGCACTGTCAGTTTCCTGAACTGGTCTCAAACCTGATCTTTTCCTGAAGTGGGTGATTCTTCCTTCTCCCATTCCCTCGCTGCCTTTGCCTCCTCTGGTGTGGCTGAGTCACTTGCTGGTGAAGACTGAGGCAAAACAGTTGTTGAGTACCTCAGCCTGTTCCTTGTCCCAGGTTCTCCCATACTAGGACTCCTAATTATAAAAACAACCGCATGAAAAAACCCCAGGGAAAGGCTGAGCCCCTTGCACTTCAGGGCTACCTTTCTCCATTATCTACATTTAGTGTCTAAAGTTACTGACCCCTCTCAGGACCTGTACTTTGCTTTCTCTCAAATTCTCTCTCCCATGCTGTCCCATATCCTGCTCCAGTGTATGGTGTTGCTGCTGTGGTCAAAGCCTTACGAGCTAAGCTTCTTTCATTCTTCCTGCCCAGACGATAGTGCTGCTCTTTGGCATTGCCTCTCTGTGACTTTATCTGCTCCAGCAGCTTGCTGGTCTCATTTCCTTGTCAACACCACTGAGATTAGGTGACTTGGTTAGAGCTGGGTGTTAATAATCCCAGGGTTGTGGGTTTGATCCGCATACAGGCTTAAGGGTTGGACTCCATGGTCTTGGTGGGTCCCTCCCAGCTCAGAGTATTCTGTGGTTCTGTAATCTGTCCTCACCAAAATGAGCCGGTTTCCTGCTGCTAGTATGATGCAGCTACTGTACTTAATCTGTATTTTAATTGTTTTCCCATAAGATAACAAAGACAGGACAAGCAGCAAACTTGTTTAGGAAGAAGGAGTTTTATAGTGTCCCTGTTAATAGGTTACTGTTACTATGTCTACTGTTAATAGATTTTTCATGTTTTGAGGCTAATCAGACATAACATCAGATGTCTGTTTTTATGCTCAGAGACAAGAATAGTGTAACAGAAGATGACAGGCAGCGTTAGTGTGGAGTATTCCCTAGTGACTGCTTTAAAAAACAGGCATACAATTAAAGTTCTCCTGAGGAAAGATATTGCAGGTTAGGTGTAGAAGTTTTGGTTCTCTTTTATTCTCTTGACTACTTGTGCATGTATTAATAGATCTACATCATAATCTTTAAAATAATAGTAATGACACGAACGCAGAGGCACTAGTAAAGTATATGTTCATCTAAAATTACCACCAATTACTTTCCTACATTTTTAACTGGTTAATTTATGACAATGCACACTTACTCAAGGCATATGATGTGGTTTCTTTCTCAGCCACAGGTGCTGCAACCACAATATATGCAGTTGAGGCAGATGGTGACCCAAATGCTGGGTTTGAAAGATCAAAGGAGCCAGCAGAAGTACAGTATCTTATTAAGTGGAAAGGTTGGTCACACATCCATAACACTTGGGAAACTGAGGAAACACTGAAGCAACAGAATGTTAAAGGAATGAAGAAACTGGACAATTACAAGAAAAAGGATCAAGAAACAAAACGATGGTGAATCTTTTTATCTTTTTATTTTGAAACACTGTAGGTTTTCTGTTGTGTTTCTGACACCTGTTACCTGGTTTTGAGGACATAAATTTGAGTATCTGTGCAGTGGGAAGACAAAACCTTTGAAAGCCAAAGCCCCTTTAGCATGTTTCAGTAACATAATCCTCTGAATCTGGTGTGAGTATGTGTGGGT
>VWZN01013194.1:0-13101 GCA_013396955.1 Regulus satrapa
AGATTTGGGGTACCACTTGGGATTTCCTCAGATAGAGGCCTACATTTTAGAGCAGATGTGGTGCAACAGCTGAGCAAAACTCTAGGGACTTAAATGCATCTTGGCAACCACAGTCAAGTGGAAAGTGGAAAGGATGAATCAGACTTTGAAATGACAAATTAGCAAAATGTGCCAAGAAACTTCCTTAAAATGGCCAAAGGCCCTCCCTCTGGCTCTTTTGCAATTCAGCCAAGGTCAAAAACCAAAGTAGGTCCCTATGAATTGCTGTATGGACAGCCGTTTTAAACACCATCCATTCCTGGAGAAATACATTCAAAGGGAAAAACAGATTAAAATCTCTACTTAATTTCTTTAGCAAAAACTCTAGCTGGGCTTCATGGGTTATAACCCTATCGGGACCATTTTCTTTGCATGCACCCATTCACCCATACCGACCTGGGGACTTCGTATATGTAAAAGCCTGGAAATCTGAACCATTGAAAGAAAAGTGGAAGGGACCCTTTCAAGTCCTCCTGGTAACCTACATGGCACTTAAGGTGTAAGGAATCAAACCCTGGGTCCAGCACACGCAGGTAAAACCAGCAACCACACATTAAATGCATCAGAAACAAGATTAACACTGTGGAGGGGTTTTTTGGTATATAAATCCTAATGCTTTAGGTTTCTGATATGATTTTCTAGGGGGATATAATTTATTTGATCTAAATGAAGATGATAAAAAACTACATATTTATAATAATAATAATAGAAACTATGTTGTTAATCTCTGGGAAGGGAAATGTGATCTTAAAACTAGTGCGAGATTTTGACAGATTACAGAGTGCAACGTCTATAACAGTTTGTTTGCCAGCACCAAGCTCTGCAGAAAATCCAGTTCTGTGGGGAGCTTGAGTCAGCAATTTGAAAAAAAATTGGAACACATGTGGGAAGGAAATAGCACTCATGCCAATTGGACAGGGATGGAAGGAGAATATTTCTTACAATGGACACATAAGGATGTTACTGTTGAGAATTGCATTATCTTAAACCCAGATTTGGAAATAATCTCAGGAAATATTTATCAGCCAACAAACTGCACTAATATTCCTTAGGGATGTCAAATACCGGAAATATGGGACAGGCCTCAAATGGGATAATGGGAATTTATCCAAGCCCGTTAAGTGATATCTGGGCTGGAAAGAATATCCAGGCCTCCCAGAAGAGGCCTTATGGGTTTGTATAAAATATTCTGCTTTAATAAGGTTGAGGCAAAAAGATCCAAAGATAAAAGAGTAGTGGAATTTCACTCAAATATACACTTGTACTAGTCAGAATCCTAAGATACAGTGACTCATGACTGTGGCTCAACTTCTAAAGTTATTGTTATATATTGGTTTTGCATGGCCTGGTTTTTGGTGGGGGGGGGCCCACAAAGATGGCTCCTCTGCAAAGCTGCTGGAAGCTTCCACCATGTCCACCAGAGCCGATCTCTGATGGCTCTGAAGATGGACATGCTGCTGGCCAAACCTGGGCCAATGAGAGAGATTGGTAACACCTCTGTGATGGCATATTTAAGAGGAAAATCAAAACAAAATCACACGGTTTTTCCTTCTAGTCAGAGAAGGGGAGGAGGTAAGAACATGTGAGGGAAAACAACATGGTGACACGAAGGTCAGTGGAGAAAGAGAGTAGGATGTATTCCAGGTAGAGCCAAGATTCCTCTGCAGGCCATGGTGAAGACCGCGGTGAAGCATGCTGTCCCCCTGCAGCCCATGGGTCCACGGGCAATGCAGAGATCCACCCACAGTCCATGGGGGAGGTCCCCATGCCAGAGCAGATGGATGCCTGGAGGAGGCTGTGATCCAGTGGAAGACCTGATGGAGAGAGGGGGGTCCTTGCTTCCAGGCTGGAGCAGCCTGTCCTTGGAGGAATGCACTCCGTGGAAAGACCCCCGTCGGAACAGTTTTGAGAGAACTGTCTGCTCATTGGAGTGGCTAACATTGCATCAGGCACAGTATGGCTGCTGCTCGTGAGAGTGGACCCACGTCAGAGAAGTTCACAGAGAACTGTCTCCCGTGGGAGGGACTCCACGTTCTCACAGGGGAAAGACTCCTCTCCCGGAGCAGCGGAAAAAAATCTCAGTGGTGAACTGATCAAAAAACCCCCATGCCCTGTCTCCCTGCACTGTCAGTGAGAAGGAGGGAGTGGCTGGGGGGATAATGTGTTTTAAGGTCTTATTTTACTTCTCATTATCTTTCTATGATTCTGTAAGTAACAAATTCACTTGGCAATCTTAAGTTGAGCCTGTTTTGCCCTTGAAGTGTTTCGCTTGGTCCTTATCTCAACTTGTGAACCCTTTGTTAATTTTTTTTTCTCTCCTCTGCCCAGCTGTGGCAGGAGAGGGTGAGCGAGCAACTCTCATGGGTGCCTGGCATAGGGCCAGTGTCAAACTATGACAGTGCCCAACATGGGCTGAGACAATGGCAGTTATATATCTTGAATGTTATAGTAAGAGTAGTTCTCAAGTAGCAAGCTCCTGTGTGGGACATGGAGTTTTTCATCTGAGCTTCTTTTTTCTTTATTTGACTGTGTTTGGGAGCATACTAATATAAACAATGTATCTGTGCTTTGCCCTTACACTGATGGCATTGTTATGCTGGAGGAGCTGTCTTCTGGGGATGATGAGGGAATACACCTCCTTCTCCCTGACCAAGATTGATGTGAATGGTTTTATAATGAAGATGCCCATGGGTGTTGCTCATCCTTATGTAAGCTGTTTAACTCTGTTAATAATATTAACTGTTGTCCCCTCCCAGGACCTTGCCCACCCCCAGCAGAATTTTAGAGACAGGGCTGATGCTGTGGCAGCACTGCTCAGCAGTAGCCAAAACACTGGTGTGTTATCANCCAAAACACCGGTGTGTTATCAACACCTTCCTATCTCCCAATGGAAAGCACAGTACTGTGAGGGCTGCTATGGAGAAATGAACTCCATCTCAGCCAGACCCAGTACACCTTACAACCTCCTTTTAGCCTCTGGGAAAATAAATTTGAAAGAGTAATGTAGAGAGATGGCCCACAGAAGTGGTGCCTGGAGCACGTCCTCCCTTGGCAGTATCCCAGCACATAATATACATCATATACAGCTCAGTATATATTGGCCAAAAATTTGCCTTGGATTTCCTTTTTTTTTTTTTTTTTTTTTTTGGTAGAGCTGCTTTCTTAGCCTTAAGGCTTAACATAACAAGAGCTGTTTCCTAATTTGTAAGGTCATTCCCAAGAAATGGGTACAATCTATGAAAAAAATCATAGCATGTCTTAGAATAAATAATACAGTAAATAATGGTGTTGGGTAGATTCATCAGACTAGTTAGCTGTTAATAAATGCATTCTGCTGAACATTTGTAATAAACTAAAGACAGCGTAGTCTTCAGAAAAGCACACATGAAAGGGAAAAGTCAGTTCTCATTTGCGAGACAACGTTTTTGCACTGGGGGTCTAATCATATTCTAAGTGATATTTTCCTTTTGATGTCACTGGAAAAAGGATTAAGTTCTTTATTCTTAAATTGCAATAATTTCTTACATAAAAGATATGTGCATTGGGAGCTGTGTGAATTGGCACAGGCAGCCAACCAGAACAACCACAATCCTGCGGCTGAAACACAAAGAGTAAATTCATATCCCTTACCGTGCTAACCAGGGGATCCCTGAAGCAACACTTGGGCAGAGGCACACAAGCAGAGACATGGACACCATTAAACTTGGTCCATGCCAGAGGATCACTGGCCTGCTGTTCACACTGCTTTATCAAGAGTTATTCCCAACTGCAAGGACACGTGATGTATTGTTAATCCTCCTTGAAAATCTTCTGCTTTTAACCCATTCCTCCCAACAGGAGCATTGCAGAAGACATTATATCCAAGGAGTTAGTAGTCTTGAGAAAGCCATATCTGCTCTATTAGGACTGTACTTGAGACTTGAAAAACTGATAGGTTAACATGAGTACCTGCTGTAAGGGAATCTGCTGGAATGCCCTGTGCCCTGGTGGATCTTATCATGGAGATTACATTCCAACTTGTCAGAAGATGCAAGGTTTTGTTTGTTACACAAAATAAAGGCAGAGGAATGTCTCCACAGATAGGACCTTCACAGCATACTGTGGGAAAATCCATCCAGGGTTCATCAGATGCTGCATTAAAGCAGTGTTGAAAGAAAGAAAGCATCTGAAGGGTCTCAAGATTTACTCTCTATCCAAGTTCCTCTTTTTATTCTGACTTACTAAAGTAGCTATTTTATTAAGTCATTTCTTGGCACACATTTCTTACTGAGATCTGGAAAGAAACCTGCACTGCACTATTCCCCACCTCCCCATACATAACTACATGTATTTACACATTGAATCTTTCAGAAAGCACTCAATTTTAAAAAAAATAATGACAAAAACTGTTAGTCTATCAGACAACATTGTACAAGAGTCATGTGTTTCAGTTGCACTTGTAAACTTGCTCAGTTTTGTCATGTGTAGCTTCACTATTACTGATTCTCCACTTGCTTTCTGCTGCACAGAATGACATGCTCTCATGAGAAGACAATTATTGTGCAGGGTTAGGAGGGAGGGAGTTTTTTAGTTTGTGCTTGAGAATGTAGAATTTCAGTATTAACCACAGCATAATTTACTGAAATTGTCTATTACCCTCTTGGCTAGTTTTGTTGTTATAGTGTTGATTTAGTTTTAAGCAATGGAATAGAAGATAGCTCTCTCCACAAGTCCAATTTACTCACTCCTTCTTTACCCTAAATATCTTTGGCCATTTTTGAAGGATTTGAAATTTACCTACCAAACTTTTATCAAATTGATTTTGACTCCAACACTCATTTTCACCCCAGATTAGATCTCTGAATCATTTCTATGCTTTTGACAGGACTGCTGTCTCACGGTGACTTACATTTATTCTTGTTTTGACTTAAAATATTTCCTAGGTCACCTCTTCCAAAAGAAATCTTAATTAAGTTATTTCATGCCTTGGAAGAGAGAACAGGGAGAACTTCTTTATGCTCAGCGCAGTTTCTTTCTAAAGCATGGCAGATGGACAATATACTAATTGATTTAAACTAGTGTACTGGTTTTGGCTAGGATACAGTTAAATTTCTTCATAGTAGTTTGTACAATGCAAGTGCAAATGTTCTGGGGTTTTGATCAAAACAGAGTTGGTAACAACAGGATGGGGTTTTTTATTTGTTGCTGTATAGTGCTTCCAAAGCATCAATGCCTTTTCTACTAAGGAGGAACGGCGGGACGTTTGGAGTGATGCCATTTGTCTTCCCAAGTCCCCATTTCACGTGATAGGGCCCTGTTCTCCTGGAGATGGCTGAACACCTGCCTGCCCATGGGAAGCAGTGAGTTAATTCCTAGGTTTGCTTTGCTTGTGTGTGCAGTTTTTTCTTTCCTTATTAAATTGTCTTCATCTCAATCCATGAGTTTTCCAGCTTTTGCCCTTCCAATTCTCTCCCTGATCCTGCTAGTGGGGGAGGGAGCAAGTGCCTGGTTGCTGGCTGAGATTAAACCATGACAGTCATTTAGAAATTTTTTTTAGGTCCAGTTGCCTAAATCCAAGGAGAAATCCAATTATAATGGAGCCTGGGTTATGTTTCTGTGAGGAGCAACCATTGAAACATCCATACAATGACACAAAACTCAATATTAAAAAAAATTAAAATAATTTGAGTACCAGAAACAAGTGTACCATGATACGAAAAATCAGTCAAGACATTTTCACAAAATAGTGAGCCTCATTCTTCAGTCAGCTTCACTAGTACACAGCTGTATAAGTCATGTATCTGTAACTGGCACAGTGAATCAGAGAACAATTCTGATTGTCCTGGGGCCGTTTGCTACAAACATCACCAATTTAGCTCAAATTACTTTTAGCTAGCTTAACTTCTGTTTGCAAATAGCAGGTCCAGCTGGGCACCTTCCCTAGTTGGTTCCCTCAGCAACTGTGTCAGGAAGTTCTCTTCCACACACTCCACGAACCTCCTGGACTGTCTCCTCTCCCCTGTATTGCATTTCCAGGAGACAACTGGTAAGTTGAAGTCCCCCATGAGGACAAGGGCTAGCGATCGTGAGACTTCTCCCAGCTGCTTATAGAATATTTCATCTGCCTCTTCATCCTGGTTGGATGGTCTATAACAGACAAGGATATCTGCCCTGTTGGCCTTCCCCCTGATTCTTACCTGTAAACACTCAATCCTATTGTGACCCTCATTAACCTCCAGACAATTGAGACAGTCCCTAATATACAGGGCTGCCCCATTGCCTCTCCTTCCTCATCAATCCCTTCTGAAGAGTTTATAGCCATCCATTGCAACACTCCAGTTGTGTGACTCATCCCACCAAATCTCCATGATGGCAACTATGTCATAGTTTTCCAGCTCCCCCTATTTTTTTATCCATGCTGTGTGCACTGGTGTAGATGCACTTCAGTTGGGTTCTCCATCATGCTGCCTTTTCAGGGGGAGAAGGTCTAATTCTTGCATGACCATTCTCAGAAGCTTCCCTGGTTTCTAGCACATCAATAACCCTTGTGTCCTGGCTGCTGCATGAATCTCCATCCCCTATCTGTACTGAGATGGCAGACTGATGTCTTGAAGGTCATAAAGCTTTTTCAGCTAGAAATGATTGTTCTAAAATTTATGATTACCTAGAAGTTGGACTTCAATTACTCTTGTGGGTCACTTCCAACTCAGGATATTCTAGGATTCTATGTCCTTCAACTTTCTTCTTACTATGAATATTACTCCCAAGGCTTTGTTTACAAAGATTTTTTAAAAATCATTCTGATATGTTGTATTTTCAATAATGCGTTTCTTACATAAGGCAAATAAGAAGGCTCAGATTTTCATCTCCTGGTTTGTGCAATGTTTTTTTTTACAAAATCTTTCTGAATATGCTAACTGAAGTCTGGCACATATTTAAAATCCTGATTTCCACTTTGTATTTGAGTCACNGGACTGTCTCCTCTCCCCTGTATTGCATTTCCAGGAGACAACTGGTAAGTTGAAGTCCCCCATGAGGACAAGGGCTAGCGATCGTGAGACTTCTCCCAGCTGCTTATAGAATATTTCATCTGCCTCTTCATCCTGGTTGGATGGTCTATAACAGACAAGGATATCTGCCCTGTTGGCCTTCCCCCTGATTCTTACCTGTAAACACTCAATCCTATTGTGACCCTCATTAACCTCCAGACAATTGAGACAGTCCCTAATATACAGGGCTGCCCCATTGCCTCTCCTTCCTCATCAATCCCTTCTGAAGAGTTTATAGCCATCCATTGCAACACTCCAGTTGTGTGACTCATCCCACCAAATCTCCATGATGGCAACTATGTCATAGTTTTCCAGCTCCCCCTATTTTTTTATCCATGCTGTGTGCACTGGTGTAGATGCACTTCAGTTGGGTTCTCCATCATGCTGCCTTTTCAGGGGGAGAAGGTCTAATTCTTGCATGACCATTCTCAGAAGCTTCCCTGGTTTCTAGCACATCAATAACCCTTGTGTCCTGGCTGCTGCATGAATCTCCATCCCCTATCTGTACTGAGATGGCAGACTGATGTCTTGAAGGTCATAAAGCTTTTTCAGCTAGAAATGATTGTTCTAAAATTTATGATTACCTAGAAGTTGGACTTCAATTACTCTTGTGGGTCACTTCCAACTCAGGATATTCTAGGATTCTATGTCCTTCAACTTTCTTCTTACTATGAATATTACTCCCAAGGCTTTGTTTACAAAGATTTTTTAAAAATCATTCTGATATGTTGTATTTTCAATAATGCGTTTCTTACATAAGGCAAATAAGAAGGCTCAGATTTTCATCTCCTGGTTTGTGCAATGTTTTTTTTTACAAAATCTTTCTGAATATGCTAACTGAAGTCTGGCACATATTTAAAATCCTGATTTCCACTTTGTATTTGAGTCACACTATATTACCTGGTGCCCAGGGAACAAATGTAAGAATGAAGAAAAGAAAAAGCATTTCCTAACATGTCAAAACCATTTAAACTATTTAAAATTTGTGGTATAGCCTGTTTAGGTCCTGTTTTGATAGGACAAAAGGCAATGGTTTTAAACTAAAACAAGATAGATTCAGACTAGATACAGGAAAGAAATATTTTATGATGAGGACTGGTAAAACACTGGAACAAGTTTCCCAGAGAGAGGTGGCAGACCTCATCTCTGCAAACATTCAAGGTCAGGCTAGATGGAGCTCTGAGCAACCTGATCAACTTGAAAGTTCCCCTGCTTCCTGCGTTTGGTTTGGCCTACAGGGCCTTTAAAGGT
Organism: Regulus satrapa; assembly: GCA_013396955.1. NCBI lineage: Eukaryota > Metazoa > Chordata > Aves > Passeriformes > Regulidae > Regulus > Regulus satrapa. Next base: position 8,319 of record VWZN01013194.1, read on the forward strand.
TCCTTCCAACCCAAACTATTCTATGATTCTATGAAAATAGGGGACAAATCTCTTTATGGTTGATTTTCTTGGACTATTTCCCTAAGCAATCATTATCGCACCCTCTCCCCACCCCCCTCCCTGGGGCTTGATATGAGAGTAGTTGGACTGTTATTCTCATGTACTGTCACTGTGACAATGTTCAGTGAAATGGGTAGTCTTATTTAATCTGTATTAAATTGTTCCAACATTTCTCTTTGCTGCTGAGTCTCCTGCTTGTACAGCTAAGTTATAGGAAAATGACTAACCAAGTCTTGATTGACATAATGTCTTAGATCACCATGGCCAAATCCCTAGTCTATTAAGGATAGAGTCCTCCAGTCAAAGTGGAGGAGGGCAGATGTCTTATTCCTCATTTCCTCCTCACCATCAGATTAGCTCAGTTTGTCAGAGCATGGTGCTAATAACACCAAGGTCATGGGTTTGATCCCTGTATGGGCCATTCACTTAAGAGTTGGAGTTGATGATCCTTGTGGGTCCCTTCCAACTCAGACTATTCTGTGATTATTGCTCTGTGTGATCCAAAAACGTCTTCACTCATGTAAGGTAAAGCAGCATTTTGGTAAGGTTCTGACATGACTCTTGCTCAGCCTTCACACAGTAAAGTTTTCAGCTTAATGATATTGGAATTAGTTGCAGTATTGTCTTCAAAACAAAAAGCTTCTTAAAAAACAGGAACTGGAAATGCTTGTTTAAAATAACAACATTAGGGGTTTTAAATAGTAACATTTGTGTTTACAAAGTGTTTACCCCACTCTCTTTATCATATTGTATACAGTTATGATAATAATATATTGGAAACAACTGTAAAAACTATCCAGGTTAGAAAGTGTTACCTAAGTGGCTTGCATTTTCACAGTAGCTAAGCAAGGAGATATGTTGCACTCCATATTACATGTCTCCTTTTGGCAACTTTGATACTTGGCTGATGTTTATTTTTTTTTAAACTCAGCTTTTGTCCTGGCTACTTTATATTGTGGTATTACCATACTAGATGACCTGAAAAGACTCTTCAGTCTAAAGGTAAGAACCTTTCCCTTTTACAGAAAGAGCCAATGAACCAGCTCCATTGAAAAGAGAATAGAGCTATAATAGGAGATTACTGGAATTCTAGGAAGACTCTGGGGAACTCCTAAGAATGTCATTATCCTATATACTTTTCTGTGCATGCAATATTCTCTATTAGACAGCAAAATCCTTTGAATATAGATGCAGTATTAACAGTCTGTGACCTTAGCTTGTTCTGTTAGTTTTTTTGTTTCTCTTTCGTTGTATGTTTCTGAAACCTATTTGTCCAGGACATGAGATATTAAAAAAAAAAAAAGTTCAAATGTAGTAAGCTTGTTAGCAGTGTTATCCAATTATGTATGTAGAAGCTTTAATTACCTATTATTTTGCCCACAGCAGCTCATAGTATTTCCATAGCAAGAAAATTGAACTTGCATGGCAAGTGACATTATAAACTGATTTATTTGAAAATATACAGAAGGTTGCAAACATATTTATTTTGGCTTAATAGCTAATTTTTGCTATTTTTAAATGAGTTTCTGTCTAAGCAAAATCAAAACAACCCATTTCAAAATCTATTTTGATCAAACTAGTTGAAAGTTGAGCTAAATTGGTAATGTTTGTATCAAACAGCCCTGGGAAACTCAGGACTGCGCATGCACTGTAGTGTTGCATCAGACACAAAGAATTCCCTCCCTAGGGAGGGATCTAGGCTTTCCCATGCTAAATGGAATGTATATAACGTGATGAACACTTTGTTTCACAGGGCCCCAGCCCCCACCGGATCAAGACTGTGACCATTACTCTGATCATAGACATCTGAATTGCAACAATCAGGTCTTGTCACTGGATCCATGGGTGGTGATATCTTTCCAGTCTATTCCTGTCCTTTTCCTCTCTTTTCTTCTATTCCTTATACGTTTTCTTTGTGATATTTTCATGCTTTTATGGAAAAGAACAAAAACAGATGCATACCTTCTTTCCACTGCAATTAAATTGTTTTAAAATAAATCTGCTTCATATATACACCAGTCATTCAGTGTTGTTTCACTCTGATTCACCTCAAGGGATTTATTAACAGGAACCTCAGCTACCCTGCTTCAGAGGCGGGTTGTAACAACTACCTGAAAGGAGGTTCTAGCCAGGTTGGTCTCTTGTCCCAAGTGACAAACGATAGGACAGGAGGAAATGGCTCCAAGCTGCACCAGAAGAGGTGTAGATTAGATATGAGGAAAATTTTTTTCACCAAAAGGCTTCTCAATCACTGGAACAGGCTTCTCAGGGAAGTGGTTGAGTTACCATCCCCAGAGGTATTTAAACGACATTGATATGTTGCTGTCTTGGGTTGCAATGCAGGATGTGGCCAGGGGTGTGTATTCTATCACCATCTGTTGAAGCTAGGTGGAGCAATGTCCTTTATCTCTTCCATGACCCATCCTTGCCCAGGAAGATATCTTCTATTAATGGGCCATAGAGTGACTGATAAAATTACATCATCCCATTGTGAAATGCTCCACCCAGGGGGAGTAGCCAGACATTTCCAACTGAATAAAATCGGAGATTTAGAACACCACAAGCAGCCTTTTCCCAGTGGATTACAACAGGAAGACCAAGCCCTTCTACACCACCATAGGATATTCAGAGGAGGACTGCACCCTTCTATAAGATCACTGCTTCAACAGAACCACATCTATCACTCCAGGAGGACTGCAGCCACCATTTTATCAGACTGCTACCAACACGTTGACTGACAGGATGTCCGGTCATATTTCCAACTCTGTTGACGTTTCTGTACTGCTGTATTTTATTTTGATATTCCTATTAAGTTGTAGTTTTTCTTGGTTTTTTTTCCATACTAGTAAAGAACTGTTACTTCTATCCCTGTATCTTTGCCTGACAGCCTCTTAATTTCAAGATTCTAATAATTAGGAGGGAGGGGGTTTACGTTTTCCATTTCCAAGGGAGGGTCCTGCCTTCCTTAGCAGGCACCTTTGTCTTTTAAAATCAAGACAGGAGCTCAGAGACATAGTTTAGTGGTGGATTTGGCACTGTTAGGTCAATGATTGTACTAAATTATTTTAGAGGCCTTTTCCAACCTAAATGATTCTGTGATGGTGGGTGTCAGCTGCAGACCACCTATACTGACTATATATGGCAAGGTTTGGCTGCCACATGCCAAACACAGCTGGTTCCAGCTGGCTCAGTAACAGACCCACCACAAGCTAAAGTTGATTCTATCAGTGAAGTTTGTGGCATCTCTGTGAAAGTATATTTAAGAAAGGGCAACCACCCCACAAAACAGAGAGAGAAAAATGGAACAAGAGTGAGAAACAGCAAAGGGAACACCAAGGGCAGAGAAGGAGGGGAAAGAAGTGCTCCATGGTGAGGCATGAAAAGGAACTCCACCACTGCTATAGTTGTAAAGTAGATATGTACTTTAATTGATTAATTAATCAATCAATTTGGTACCGGGCAGCATAAGGGATCTCTCCTCCAAAAGGCATGTATGCCGGACTCAGCTGGCGCTTCTCTATTTATCCCCTACAAACTAGGNAAGGAGGGGAAAGAAGTGCTCCATGGTGAGGCATGAAAAGGAACTCCACCACTGCTATAGTTGTAAAGTAGATATGTACTTTAATTGATTAATTAATCAATCAATTTGGTACCGGGCAGCATAAGGGATCTCTCCTCCAAAAGGCATGTATGCCGGACTCAGCTGGCGCTTCTCTATTTATCCCCTACAAACTAGGATTGTGTAAGCTGCCTAATACATATATATTTCCTTTTCCCGCCTTATCTTCGCTTCACATTAAAATTAACTCCATGCTTTCTTGCGCTTGCACACTGCACTCTGGTGGTCTTCCCGGGGGTCGCACAATATGAAGGCCAGCAGTCTTCATTAGCCTAAAATTTTGACCTTTCTCATTCACACATGCTCTGTAGTTCTTTGGTCGATGTCCAAACCCCAAGCTCAGTTTGGTCTGGTTCTGGGGCTCGAGGAGCCAACCTTATTTTATAGGTTTGCAAGTCTGGCGCTCTTCCTCCCATCTTTTGTATAAACAGTCTTTCTCTTTATCATCAATTCTGCATTCTTTCATGGTGAACTGCATGATTGCCCTGCTTGTCAGTAAAAGTAACAGAGACACAGCGAAAGCGTGGTATTTATTAAGCACAACTAAGCATCAAACATCATTAGTTCACCCTATACTTAATTAATAAAAAAGAAAGTCTTAAAAACCCCTTAAACCTTCTAACCCTTTATTTCAGTCCCCCTTTGCTATATAGTGAGTAAATTCTTTTACTTATATCTATATGTCTTTGCTATCATTCCCATTCTGCCTTTGCACCATAGACATCTCTCACTGCCTTACCATGGGCAGTTGATAGAGAAGTCAATATTGCTATCCACTTTAACATTCTCTAGTTCCAAACAACTATTGCGAGGGCCAATACTATACTTATACTAATATTAGTAATGCTAATGCGATAATGGGGAATTTCATACCCTACAATCCATTGGTGTATCCATTCTCCTCCTAATTGTTTCCACTCTGCTAATGTATACTGATGTTCACCATTTGTCCGCCACAAAACTACAGTTGCTGACTTTCCATTAACGCTTGCGTCCCCTACTGTTATGGCATCAGACTAAGGCCACTCACCCTTTTCTATTACCATAGAGGGATCATTTAATTCTTTAACAACTATAGTGGCTACTGATGCCTTAAGTTTTAGC
>VWZN01013197.1:10354-21802 GCA_013396955.1 Regulus satrapa
TTTCTTTCAATTTTACGTGCTTTTCCTCTGGCTATTCCAGGCAGATTCTTCTCATCTCAACAACCTTTAATAGAGATTAATCTTCCCTAGATTTCAGAAATTTATGTAACTAAGTTTTTTTACTTAGTCAAAATCATTTCTTCAAAAATAATTATATTTCTTTCAACTAAATAATGATTATTGCTTAATGGTTAATATCATTAGCAACCAGCTTTTAAATCTTTAAGAAGGCAAATTTGTGCGTGTCTACTCCAGCCTGAAAAAGAAACAGTAGCACCAAGGTTATTTGAGATAAATAAATTTGCTTTCTAATTCTGGTAAAGTATATTTTCAGTTATTAACTGAGTAACTCAGTACTGAATCCTAAAGTCCTAGAAGGACCCACCCAATGATGAGGTATGTTTTCAGCTTGTTTGTGACTTCGCATCTCACAAAATTTCATCTTACAGTTCTGTTTGATATCATAACATTTGTATTGCTGCTTTAATATGCCACTCGAGATAGTAGGGATATTATATCTATATATAATATCTATATTATAATATCTTTACTGAGAACAAGTCAGTAAAGGAGTGAATTATTCTTTGTACCTATGGATCATGGAACATATTGACAGCATTACGTTTATTTGGAAGGGAAGTAATTATGCTGTGCGAATACAAAGGGTGGGGGAGTTCCACAATTTTGTCTTAAATATACAGTTTTCAACTTTAGGCACTAAACTCACAATGTATTCCTTTATATGCACAGTCCTGTTTTGTACTCCAGGCTACAATGATGTTGTAGGCATCATTCCTTGATGGCTAATGAAGAACATGGATGACAGCTACACAGTCAATACAGGTAAAAATATTTAAGAAATTCCAGGTCTGCTTGATTATCTTGCAATTCATTACAGAAGGCAGTCAAAAGCACCAGCATGATGGAAACAGAAGTCACATTATGATGCATTACATCATCTCAGCTTTTAGCTACTGTGGTTACCTTTAATGATGTTGCCTTGGTTGCTACTCTTGAGCTGGGATGCCTTCTCCATTTACTACAACTTGCTTGTGCTGCAAGTTTTCTTTTCTGCACTGTATATATAGGCTGGATCCTGATGTGGTCTAAATCTTGAGGTTTCTTCTTACTTGTCACTGCAAAGTTTGTTTTCATTTGGAGTTTCAGGTATTTAATCTCACATCACCGTGTCAGTTTACTATTGGTGTTTTAACTTGAACACATGCCTAATATGGTATAGATCATATTGAGTAGTTTCAAAGGTACATACAGGAGTTAGACACTTGTTCTAATTACCTTTTTTTACTGTTCCTGAGGGAATGAGCACACACTAGCTCCTGCCTTCTCTAAAGTCAAAATTCTACTATAGCCATTTCTGCTTATGGTAGGAACACAGCACTCTTCTATAACCTATTTGGCACAAAAATTCCTGAATATCTAGCGCTCTAAACTGAGTTTTCATGCAAATTTAAGATTTCACAATTTTTGAATGCTCTTTAGTGATGCTGCCAAATTCTCAATGTTCATATCAGGGTGAAGCATAGAACCAGGAGACAGTTTGAGATAGACATGTCTAACACCAATCTGAGTTACAACAGGGTCACTAGTTACTAACTCAGTTATATTCAGACCACTTTCCTTTGTATGGACTTAAAGAGCAAAAAGGCGGCCAGATCACAGGGAATCACAGAGGAATGTTTTTCAAAAGCAGAACTTTATGATAGAGTGATAGTCACTCAATTACATAGTTTCCCCACCTACTAGATATTTTCCCAATTTAGTCGTTGATTTCATGTTAGAAACTTATACCTTACAAAACAGACTGCAACTGCACTTCTTTAGAATGTAAATTTAAAGGAGAGCTAAGGGGACAAGAAAAAAAATCTAGTGTTTCTCCAAACTTCTCTGAATTCTCCCAAAGGGACCAGCAAATGTGGAAGGCAAAAGAAAGAAATGAAAGATTAACAAACAACATCTCAAAGAAGGACAAATGAAAAAATTATTAGATCTACTACAGAAGTCTACTACAGTTCAGTATTATTCCTAATTTTTTGCTTTAGAAAATATATTCTTATATTTAATTTAAATAATGGAAACTTCTACTAAATGTATGAATGAGGTTTGAAAACATGCACACAAAAGAATAAAGACAAAATAAAATTATTAAGGCAAAATAAAGACAAAAGATGAGGACTATTGACCAATGCCAACAGTACCTTTTACATCAGGGTTATACTGTACCATAAGTATACTTTTTTTCTGTCACAACGGCTTTTTCTCCAAATTGGAGAGACCTGGATTGATGCACTGACCACTCAGTGGATAAAGAGCTGNCAGACTGTTGGACAATGAGATTAATATTTATACTGTGAGTATATTTACTTGTGAAAACATTTCTTGGAAGCTCTAGCTCTTTTGACTGTTCACTTGTTTAGTCTAATTCTCCTGATACTGACAAATAGACTTTTTTCAAATAACAGCTAGCAACCAAGGAGTTAAAAATCTGAATTTCTATTGAAAGATTGATACTATCCAGGTGTTCAGCTATCTTGGAAAAAGACATTTGAGATATACCTTATCTGCTGCAAATAGCATGAGGAGACAGATTAGGCAGCATTAAAAAACTTTGGTAAAACACAGGGATAATGAAAAAAGCATTGTTCAAGTTCAATAAAATAAATTGTCAATCACATGATGTGCAGAGTGTCACAGTGTCCATGTCAGCGGCAGAAGGCATGTAATGTCTCATGCCGAGACAAAGGCAATATTGGATTATTCTGTCATAGGCACACTTGGAACTGCTATTCTGGTGCTATAAATACTTTGTGTTTGTCGCATCAAAACTATTTTTTGTTTCCTTCAGTAGAGTACAGAATCCTTACCTGTAGTTTGGTAATTTTACTCAAGTTACAGGATCAATGTTTTAACCCTGACTTGTTACAGGACATAATTCTGATGCAGATTACAATAGTGATCAGAATCTCTGGTGGGGTTCTCTAAAATTTTGACCCTTGGGATTAAGCTTCCTAGCATCCCATTTGGTTTATGTAACATAACTACTAAGCTACTTAAAAACAAAATAGAACAAAATGCCTCTTTGGGTGACCTGTTAGGAAAAAATGTTATCCAAGGGTTAAAGGTAGTAGTCATTCAAAAGTGGGATTGTTTGGGGAAGTGTGCATTTTAACAGGGGAATTTACATACAACCAAAAGAAGCAACCACAAAACAATTTGGGTGGGAGAAGTTTTTAGTGAAGCAGTAAAATAGCTCTGTCTGTTTGTAGTTATTGGGCTGTTGTGTTTTTTGCTTAGTAGGTCAACACAGTGTTGACTTATTAATTTGTATCTGGGCCTATCACGCAAAGTCTGTTTTCATCACAGACGGTTTCAATCAGAGCAGTCAAACCAGTAAAATAGGATATCCTGGTCAGAATTATTTTCTCAACCCCGTTTTGAACTGTTGTTTTTTCAATCAGTCTTGGCAGATTTCATTATAAGGTGTTTTTTATAGTTTGCACATTTCACATGACATAACTGTTTTACATAAGAAAAGCATGTCTTCAATCACAGTGTAAACCAGGATACAGAATACTTCTAGCTGAAAAAATAACCTTAATCAAGTTACACATCATGAGACTAAAATAGCTGGTCTACTACTACTACTACTACTACTACTACTACTACAGTCTTTTCTTATTGTAATGATATTCTATAGTAGGTACAACATCTGCTCCTGACTTCTCAGAAACTGAACTGTGTGAAAAACAGACTTTTNCTCTAAAATGACAGGCTGAGAAAGTTGGGGCTTTTCAGCCTGGAGAAGAGAAGGTTGTGTGAAGGCCTCATAGCAGCTTGCCAGAATCTGAAGGGGGAATTACAGGGACTCTTCATCAGGAACTTAAATGACAGGACAGGGAGTAATGGGTACAAATTCAAAGAGGGGAAGTTTAGTTTAGATATTAGGAAGAATTTTTTTTTTTTTATTTTGAGATTGGTTAGGAACCAGAATAGGTTGCTCAGGGAGGCTGTGAATGCGCCAATCCTGGAAGTGTTCAAGGCCTGGCTGTATAATGTCTTGATCAACCTGGTCTACTGAGAGGTCTCCCTGCCCCTGGCAGGGAGAATTTAGATTAGATTATCTTTAAGGTCCATTCCAACCCATTGATATTTTATATTTCTATGATCCTTAACATTTTATGTTTCTGTTATTCTAAGTATTTATTTTCTTCTTCCTAGTTAAATCATCCATCATAAGATTACTTTTCAGTGGCACACAATTTACTCCTTCAATTTCTTTTTTTCTGTTCTGTCACACCTTTGTACTCATCTGACTAGATTCTGACAACTGTTTCATGATGCAGTCCTTACTTGCTTTCCACCAGGATTCATATTTGGTAACTGTCCCATTTTTTTCCCTCCCAGTAAGTTCCTGGAACACTTTTTCAGTGGTTACAATAGCAACTAACACTGATTTGATGTCCTCTTTCTTACTATACACTTACTTTTTTCCACGGTTTCCCTCATGTGTTTTAGTTTTTAAATTAATATGAGGTTTATGAAAACACTAACACCACATCTTAGCACTTTCCTAGTGTTTTCTGCTGAGAACAAGAATCATAGCTTGGTTTTACAAAATGCAAAAATTTTAGGATGCTTAAAATTCACGAATTACTTCCCTTTAACAATAATTTCTAAATGCCTATGTCACTCTCCAGCTGCAAAATAAGAAAAAAGGATATCAGGCCTGACATACCATATCAGCCTTCATTTACAATTTTAGATAAATTCACTGCCCAACTTTATTTGTAACTTCTTCTGGTTATTTGAGAAATTTATTGCAATAAGCAAGTACTTTCTGTCCCCTGCATTTGTTAGCATAAATGCTTCTTATGAAGTTTTTACCCTTTACATTTTTGTAACATTAGGCAAAAAGCAGTGCTTTCTGACTCTGCTATTGGCAGTGCCTCTGCCCCATAAATTTGCTGTTCATTTGCCTCTCACAGAAAGAATAGATCTTACTTTTTTGTACAATTTCTACTGTGGGAAATGTTAAATGCCTAGTTTGTCAAGTGCCTAGTTTTATTCAACATGCAGAAGAATTACCAATGTTCATGATCCAGCACAGCACTGTTTGACAACTCACTGGAATGAAATCCTATCTTGTGAAGATTAGAATAAAGATCAGAAAAAAGTATGCAGAATTCAATCTGATTGCAATGCACAAATGAAAATTAATCCAAACAGAAAACGGGAGTTTTAGATATAGTCAGATTATAGCTATATGAATTTAGGTAAAATTATGAGGCTGATTTTTTCTACCCAACTCACAAATTAAATGAAGCAGGATAAGAAGTACAAACACCCAAAATGGAATAATGTTAACTTGCTGCCAGACAGCAGCCTGGGCTTTTCTGATGCCAGAGTTTGCTAGATTATCAAAAAAGCAGTTCTCAGGAATAGAATCATAGAATCACTTACATTTAAAAAGACCCTTAACATCTTTGAGTATGTCTAACACTTCCCATGTCCCTAAATGGCACATTCTGAAGGTATGCCATTACCTTCAGGGTTGGGGATTCAACCATGTCCCTGTGAAGGCTGCTTGACAAACCTTTCCATTAATAAATTGTTCCTAACATCCAACCTAAACATCTCTGGTAAGCAACTTGCCCAGTAATATTGCCTAAAATTAATGAGTGAGTATCTAAATACAAAGATAGTAATTTTGCCAAAGTCCTCTGTTAAAAACTCTGGTTTGACTCTTTAATCACTTAATAGTACTCTGGCCATGTGCTCCTGCACACAAGTAATGATGAAGGCCACTCCAGACATCAGTCAGGGAAATGGTTGATTCAGCAATCCCAACAGTAAACTGAATAAAGAGAAAAGGCACATGCAGCCAAGGTAACCCAATCCAGAAGCAGGAGAAAATCCAGTGGAGTCCATCGGGTTAGTGAGGTGCTAAAGGCAGCTCTGCAGATGGCTCTTAAACTCTACTGCCCAGTGAAGCTCTGATGAAGACTAGACTTGGGTCCAAGCTTAAGCATTAAGAGTTTCTTTGGAGTCTTTTTCTGATTCACTGCAACAATCATGGTGTTAAAATGCAAGCAAGAGAAAAATCTGATTCTATGAGGCCACAGATTTTGGCCTTCTGACTTTAAACAGGAGTACAGAACAAAAATATTGTTTTCATTAACTCCAGCAATAAGCTGGCCTTCTGGGTCCAATCTAAAACTGCTATGAAAAGAATTAATTATTTTACCAAGCTCTCAGTTTTGAGGAATGAAGATTACATAATTCCAGCCTGGCCTTCTTAAGTAATTTAATACGGGAATGTTACTTGCCCACAGTCTGTCTTCCATTGTCCAGTAATGTTACACAAACTAAAAAGTTATCATAAAAAAACCAAACCAAACCAAACCAAAACAAAACAAAACAAAACAAAACAAACAAACAAAAAAAAAGTATGTTTATTATATAATTACCAAGAAAAACAGTGAAGTTTGGACTTTTCCTATGTTAAGCTATATTGGCCCTCAGAAGTAAATCTTGATATTTATTTAGTCTGGTGAATTGTTTGGTACTTCCCTTTGCTGGGGCCAAAAGGTAGAAGAGAGGAGGGCACTGTTTCCCCCATGTGCATAACCTGCCAACAGCTATCCTCCAGGCCAACAGAAGGTCTCACAGGAAGCTACTGCCACGGGCCCCGGTGTGACACAAGGACACTGGCATGGCTTGGTCAGCAGGACACAGCCACTTCCACACGCAACAGCAGGCAAATGGGTAGGCACACCAGCATGCTTGTGCTGAAGCCACCAGGCTGCTCGAATGGACCCTGGCATCCCCAGCTGCACCAAGACATTGGGTGTAATGCCTGTTGGGATGGGGGATCCATCCCACCCACAGGGGGTGTAATGCCTGCTGGGAGGGATCTGGACTGATACCAGGCCAGTCTGCCCAGAGAAGTCCTGGAGACTTGAGACAGTGCCTCTTGCAAACGGGAGGTAGGATGGAACCTGGGCACAGAGCTGAGCACCGCAGCCTGGGTCTGATCCTGCACCTCAGAGACAGCTTACTCCTGCTGCGTGGAGCTCTCCATCACAATCTGCTCAAGAGCTGCTTGAAGGAATGTTCCAGCACCACCGACCCACCCACCAGGAAGAAACAACAGCTCAGCCTCGAGCAAACATTCCTTTCCCTGAACAAGGTTATCATGAAAATACAGACATTTCTGAGAAGCTTATTTTCTTGATTTGAAGATTTTTCAAATCAAAAATATTTCTGATCCTACACAATACACATTCCAAAAAATTTGGGGAGGGAAAAGAAATATGGAAATAATGGCATAAAAACTTTTATGTTACTAAGCTTCCAAAGCAAATTTAAAACACATGGGGTTTTTTAAAGTAATTTTTTTTACAAATTGGACCATATTCAAGTCATTGCTTAATTTTTGCCAAACCAGCCAAATACTGAGCTTTGATGAATTTGCAGGTGATGTCATTTCAAAAAGTCAGGGACATTTAAAGGAGGAAAACAGTTTATGATTTCACCTCTGAATAAGAACAGTCTGCTGTTTATTCAGACTCAATGCTTGAAAACAATAACTACTCTGGCCTACAGAAAATGAGATAATTGTATTTATTTCAACAAAAGAACTGCTTATACCTAAACAAAGCTGTAACTGTTCTTCCTTTCCTATTGAATATAAAATATGAAAATATCCTTGTAGTAACACCCCAAAATAAACCTTCTTGAGCCATTGCAACATTGAGCTCTTTGTTGGCTTTGGAGATCACTCTTCCGTATATGACCTCCATATTCACAGCAATGTTCCCATGCACACATAGAGAGCAGAATCTGAAAATGGAAATAGGATGAGCAGATCAAAGAGCAGAATTGTGTCCTCAGGAAAATGAGAAAGATATGAACAAGACAAGAATTTGTCTTTCTTTCTGTTACCTAAGTGATCATCAGATTCAACTTTCCTCTTTTTAGTCAATATAAGGAAGAGCATGTGAAAAACAAGCTAAGTCTTGTCTGTGTTCCTAAAAGCCCATAACTTGTATGAATATGACTCTGCCAGTGTTTTGTGCACAGAGTAGGGAGAACCTGCTGTGGCTATCAGGAAGGATTGTTCAGCCACACCATGCCTAGCCTCCAGGCATGACATCTTCCAGGTGAACAGCAGCAGGGTAGTCTGCTCTGCCACATCCTTCTGAGATGCTCCTTTCATCAGCCACCAGCTATTTTCAAAGGAGAAGTCTAAAGCTATGACATAGTTGGTGTCATTTAACAAAAATAGTGTAGCCAGAAATTGACTCCTGATCATTTCTCCAAAGCTGAAAAATGCTACCTGCTCACACATACAAGCATAATGTATTTCATCTCACTGAACTCACAGAAGTCTAGATTTAATGATCTCTGTATTTTCATATTTATTATTGAAGCAGACTCCTTCTGTGTCACCATGGGTTGTTGGAACTTGTCCTTTTCCCACCATTCCTAATGTGCCTCCACTCTTGTCCCCACACCAGTTCCACCTTTGTGGATATGTGCCAGGTTCTCCTCATACATCCTTTCAAAGCAATGGAAAATGTAGCCAGCCTGCTGCTCCCAAGACTATTCTTGAAAGTGCATGATACCTTGGGAAGCATGTAATATTCTTTACACCTTTTTTATCTTCTTAACTACTTCTCTTTATACAAAACTAAGTTCAAGAAACCCCCATATATTTCTCTGTACAAGGAATTTACACCTTAGGACTTTTACTTCTTTCTGCCAATAACACCACATTTGGCTCTTTTCCACTTATCAAGGAACAATAACACCAGAAAGATATCCCAGATCAGCAGATATTGGTCTATGAGACTACTTTCAACAATTTATATCTTTATATTCCTCAATGCAATTGTGTAAGAGGCTAAGGAAGAAAAACATAAGAATACCCTTACTCCAGCCAGAGCTGAGAAACTATTGTAATCTCAGAGTGGTGGAATCTAACAGTTTTGAGAGGACTCTAGAACATACCAGATACTTGAGAAAACAGGTACCAAGAGAGTACTTTATGAATACTCTCCTGCCAGATTTTTATGGATTTTTTTTTTAACAACAAACTGTAATCCTAGATAGCATGACTAAAAAAGAGGTCATCCAGTCCATTGCTATAGGAGCATCAGCTATACCCAAGTTGTACTTAAACCAAGAAGGGTCTGGAGGAATCTGTAAGCTCTGGAAAACATTATACTGATACATTTCTGTCTCATGCTTTCACACAAGATCTCACCAACTGATGAGTCCAAAGTGTGTATATCTGTGCCTTAAGAGCCCAGAACCCATTTTGTCTAACTCTGTTTGACTACACTGATCTCCTCACATATCAATGTACCTAGGTATTCCCTGACAAAATATCTAAAGACTGTAATTATTTCATCTTCATTTTGAGTGGAAGGAGGAGACTGAGGAAACTAGTGTTGAGGAGATGGAAGGAGATTTTTCTTTTTTCACTATGAGGGAGCTAATGAACAACTGCATAGCTCTGTGTTTGCAACTATGCATCTAACTGTTAAGAAGAAATTTAATTTTCATAGCACCCAGCACCAGAGCAGCTGGGATCCTGTTTAGAAAATAAGCCAGCCTAAAAGATGACATCAGGCAGCTGTTTTTGCCTCAAGAAACACTTGCTACCATCTTGTCATTTTGTCAGACAAAATGACTAAGTAAAACAAATAAAGAAAATAACCAACCTTGAACTAAACAAACAGTCTAGCATTGCACCTCAGCAGACTGACAAGAAGAAAAACATATACAAGCAGAGCCACTTGGCTAAGAGAGTGATGTGGACAGATTTGGTCCCAAAAAACTTATCCTGTCGGTGGGGTCGGGTGAAGCAGCAAAGGGGGGACTTCAGGAAACTAGGCTTAAGAGATGAGGTAACAATGTAAATATTGATTAAGTGCTACTGCAAGTTTTAGCTAAAATTAAAGACTGGTGTTGCAGCAACTCACCTCACTTGTAAGCACAAAAGACTTTACCTCATATGCCTGAGAAACAGGAGCTGGTAACTCCGGAGAGCTATAGACCACAGCAGGTAAAAGGCTGAGATGGCTGCAGTGAAATTGCTGTTTGAAAAAAGTCCATAAAACCCAGTTAGCACATAGGGAGGCACTGAACATAAGAGGCAGTAAAGTCTCAGTCTTGAAGTTACATTGTGCAGAATTCAGTGGGCTTGATTTTGTAATTTATATTGTTTTACCTTATCATTCATTTCATGGCATGATCTTCAAACAAATAAAGTTTTCAAAATGGGTTTGCATACACTTCCTATATGGGTAAATCCATCACACATTGGTCAATTCCTTTTTCAAGATACTTGTGCAAGGAAAACAAACAAACAAACAAACAAACAACCTTCAGAAAATATTTGCAACAAAGACAAAAAAGGCAACAATTCAGAGTGAATTTTGCATCTGTAAGTCAGATAAATATTTATAAACAATGTTCACCCAGCTCTGTCCAGTCAAATCCCCATTTCAGCTAAAGACTTCCATGTTCTCCCAGTGCCAACAAGTCATTTAGCAGTTCTCAAAGTGCTTTTCCTGTTTATTTCACACACAGCTTCTGTCTGCGAACAAATACAGCATTCTAAGGTTCATTCTCTTGGACAGTCCCACTCTCTAGATCTTGTTTACATCCTAGATACTATGTGACTTTGATGGAGGATTCTACTGTTCTCCTTCAGAACAATCTCTGCAGATTGCAGATATTTGACATTTCTGACTAGATTTTCAAAGAATCACAGAACCATTTAGGTTGGAAAACTTTTAGGTTGGAACCTTTAAGATTATCAAGTTCAGCCATAAAAATAATCCAGTGATAAATTCTGTGCCCTTCCAAATCTGCTGGAATCAAGGGAATCTGAAGTTGATGACAGGTTCTGTAACTCTGGAGACCAGGCAAATAGCTCAGTTGAAGCCATCGCCCTTTGTCCAAGGCTTGAGAAACATCTCTGGAAACATCCCCACCCACTATGCTCTGCCAGAGAGAAGTAAAGTGAATGAGTCAGACACAGAAAATTTGTTCCCTCAACTTCTGCTCTTTGGGGTAAATAGATAACCCCAACCCTTCCTTTAATCTTTCCATGGCTCAACTGCATGTAGTACCAACTCCTTTGGGGCTGGGTCTGTCATCCAGAGCTGGTACACTGCTTCCCCATGTAATAAGTAACCCCTCTGGATAACCAGTCTTGATAAAATTAGCAATGCAATTTTAAGGAAAATAGGTAGAATTCACATATAAAAATAGGAGTAAATTACATTTTTCCAGACCATTTGATTTTCAAAAATAATTTGTTAAATCTTTCCTCAAAACAGGACATAAACTGTCCTTTAAAAGATATTTTCAGGCAAACAATGGAGAAACTTAGGTTAACATCTGAGCTCTGTTTTG
>VWZN01013197.1:23140-43118 GCA_013396955.1 Regulus satrapa
GCATCACCTGCCTGCAAAGAAGAACCAACAGCTCCTGAACAAAGAACAAAACGCAAGCTGTAAAGAAAAATTGAGATTCAACCTCTCAAGTCTGGTACAACAACCAGTCCAGACTGTAGGTCCTAACCTTTCCCACAAATACAGTCTACCTACTTCTTTGTACTTCTTGGAGAAAAATGATCCCTAACTCACTTAATTCATCCTAAAAATTATTTATTTCCCAGAATCATGAAGCTGTTCTGGTTGTCTTATGTCAAATCAAGAAAACTGTGAAGGTAAATGCAATATATTCAAAGTGACTTGAAAGCTTCCAAACCTCTGCTACAAGCAGAGGTACAATACTACCCTGACACTGTTTTGTTGTTCTTGCTGTTGTTTTCATTGCTATAGACCCTGAAGAAATGACACTTCATTGCCATTCACAAGCCTGTGTTCTGATCCGATACCATTAGCAGCTATAGTGATCATGTAAGCAAAGTTTAAAATGAAATTTAAATTAAATTGCAAATAAATGTTAATTCAAAGGAAGGCAGTCACAGAGAATGTTATTGAACTGCACATTAGAGAATTAGTTTCAACTCAAGGACAGACCCAAATTTTCTTTCTTGCCTTCAGGCCTTCTTGGCATAATGGGAACACTACATTAGAGTCATACCAGTACCTTCTGACAGGTTTTCAGTTTAAAATACTTCCCTGTCTGAAACTAAATTCTAAGCACAAGTCTAGGCATCTGAGCAAGTTTCTGAAATCCCACCTCTCTGTGGATGTTTTTAACACAAATCCAGGATACTTGTTTCAGACCACAGTTTTACTTTCCCAAAAGCCAGGGATGGTGAAAAGTGCTACTCTGTGGAGAAGCGTGCGGTTCGGCTTCCTTCTTTCTGGAAGAATCTAGCTGTCCCTGCAGACTGAGAGGGAAGTTGTGGTAACAAGGTTCCAGGCTTAGTCATGTCCCCATGTTATGAAAGTCTACATCTTTGTCCTCAGCTGCAACATGGGAGTAGTCACATATTTATTGTATTTCACTGGATTTTTGTGAGGGAATTAGTTTAGGTCACTTTTCAGAACAGACAGTATTTATTAAATCTGTTCCCACCAGCAGGTATTAATTACTATTCTATTTTGTAAATAATTTATAGAGTTCTCTTTCAGCTGCACTTAAGGTTTTCCAAAGAAAGGAGCCTGTTAGTAGCTTCAGAAATGTCTCACTAAGCCTCCAGTTATTTGTGTCTGTCAAGTTCTCCAAGTTGGAAATGGACAAGTTGTGTTAAATATCCCTATTAACTTTCCAACATGTGACTCAAAGCAATTTCTCTGTCTTTGATTAGCTAGAAGTACATCTGCAAAGCTGAGTTTACAATACACCACATAATCTCAAATGCAGATCTTCTTCTGCCATCTGGACCATACGTGTTAGTGTCAACAACAGCAATAAACAATGCAAGACACAGCTCACATAAACATTTCAGAAATCATAAGCTTAATCATTGTTCAGAAGTTGGACCAAGCTATGACTAACCTCTTCAGCAGTATAAGCGCTCGGCTTACTGGCTTTGAAATATAGCCAGAAGAAAGCATATCCAAAACCTGAACCTGGAGATAAAAGGGAATTCATGTGGCATAACAGTGATGCAAACAGCAATAAACAACTTTTAAAGCTGGTCAACTCTGAAACTGAAGTTGTGTTGAATTGCAGGCCTTGCTGAGTGACAGTCTCTGCTAGCACTGTGAACATTGTTGTTCTTGCAGGATAAGACTATTTTAAAAATAATTTCATTATCTACTTATTTTCCAGACCACTGATGTCTGCTGGACCGGCTGCACTGCTGCCCCTCTAACCTCCAGCTTTCCAAAAGGATTCTGGCACCGGCATCTGTGGGTAAAATTGATTAAAAAGTTGAACTTGGGGAAAAAAATATCTGTAGCAATAATCAGTGGAAAACATTTCAGAAAACAGAGCCTAGAAAATGTCTGTAAACCTGGTCTGTACAAATAAATGTGAGGCGTTCACATACAAGTACCCATGTGACGGATGACACATGGGTCAGAGACAGAGCACTAAAAGCTCCTGAGACCAGGGACATTCTCAGTGCCTTTCTGCTTTGCCCTCCTCCTTCCTTTCTATGATTTCCAATCATGAAAATTTGACTGCATTTAAAAGGGAAGAATCACAGCATATTCTCCAGTCTGACAGCAGTCTAGACATGCCCTTCAGCTATATTTAGGTTTTTTGGTCAAAGACAGAAAGTTCAAAGACAATGTTACAGTATTTCAGATAAGAAATAGAACTATTGAAACTTGTTTTCTCTTTATTTCCCTACATAGACATTATGTGAGAGATAGATAAATTCTAATATTTTAGGTCCAGTCTATATGAGATTGAACAGTTTCTTTTATAATATTTTAGACAAAGCCCATGCCAAACAGGAATTTATTTAGCCTTACTCCTCAGTCAGAAGTGCGACAGCAAAGATCNCAGAAATAGCTGTTAGTATTCAGAAATAAAGGGATAAAACAACTCATACTAAGGACAGAGAGAAAATCCATCATTTTAGACTACTGAATATTAGCAAACTTTTCTGTTTCCTCCTTGGAAGTTACATAAAGGTCATTGAATCTAGGAAGCTAGAAATTATTGCTAGTGAAGAAAATTCTGCCTGGTTTTCCTTAAGAAAGTAGCAAGTATGAATTATATAACTCCCAGAAGAATATCTGTTTGTAATCTATGGTCTGAGTCCTAAAATTGGGCCCTATACAAGTTTGTTAGTATAAACAAGGACAAAGAGCCAACAATTATTTTTTTATCTGATCGCCAAGCCAGTGAAGGTCAAACTGCCCTCCAAAGTCTTTTAGATAGCCTGCTATTTTGTACCAATATCCAGATATTGGTTCATTAGCACACTTTCCACAGGTATTTCATTAATGCACTGTTTTGAGACACACTGAAAAGAAAAACCAAAAAAACAAGAGCTAAATTAGATGTCATATGTTGACATAGATTTCATTGATCATGGTGTGACAGCTAACAGAAAGCTGCTAAGCACGGTTATTACATTTAAGACATTCCTTCTACAGTTCTGCCCAATTCTCTTGTTATGCTTCTGTCTAAACTTCCACATAGACTCAAAGTTAACAAAGATTTATTAGCATAAGGAGCTAATTAGTAATCTAAATAAACTGGCAGAAGGTACGAAATGCTTTTAGAGGTTGAAGTCAGAAAATAGCATTGCAGGGCTTCATCCATAAGTGATATAGCGTAACTGCAGCTGAACTCCTAGGTAGTTCTAGTTATAAGGCTATCACTTAAAACTGGAATTATATTGAGAAAACTGTAAGTTTGATAGATTAATTGATACTGCATTGCCAGTTGTCCAACTGATGCTTGTATGTGTTTGATGAAAAAGAGTGACTGTTGTCCATTCTTCCACCTCCTCATGCAGAGTCCAGAGCAACTCCTGTTCTATGGACTTCTGAAACAACTACTTGCTATTGTTAATACAAAAGTTTCCAAAAGCAAGAGTTCTTGAGATATTTCAATAGCTTCTCAGAGAAAGAAGCCCAAGGAAGCTGGAAAGCTCAAATGCAGTCTGGTGCAAAGCACAGACATGACAGTGAAAGATGCCAACCAAGAAAAATACCCAACAGTTGCATTCAACTTTTTTTTCTGCCTTACCTATGTTATTAATTAAAAAATCACATATAACTGGGGGGTTTTTCCCGATTAAAAAGTAGAAATTCAGTTGATCTTGAAACAGTTTTATCAATTTAATTCAACAGAGGCATTTTTAGGTATATATATCTAGCATTAAGTGTCCTTTTCTTTCTTCACCAAAAATCACAAGCCTCCAGAATCTGGATGTCTGAGATTCATATGGTTATGATAAAGGTAAAAAATTAAAATAATTTCTCCAAAGCTTCTGTCCATTTTGAGATTAAAGCCAAGAATCAATAACCTGGGAAGTCAACCATAAAAAATAATCATCACTAATCAATGCAAAATCATTGTCCACATGTTTTGTGGAGTAAGATGGCTCATCAGTATTTTATCATGAGACTGCAATCCAAAGCAATAGCTGGCATTTTTCTATGACAGGCAACAGAGATTACAGAGACTGATTTTTCTAAACAATACATGCTAGTGGAACAGTTTGCTAATTTTTCCAAAGTAGGCTGATTTACAGCAGCTGATCTAATTTAAAATTTGGGGTTTTTTTCTGATGTTTTTTAATATAAAATATGCTATAGGATATGCTCAGAATTTTAGGTGTACATCAAAGATGGAACATGTAAATAAAACATTTTAGACTGGTGTAAATGAACGGATTTGAAGGGAATGAATTCTATATACACACTAGACTTAAGTGGAATTAATATTTATTTCTATGTATCACTTGTTTGGAACAGAGATACAAGTGCCTGCATGTGATCCAAACATATTTATCACAAAAGCACCACGCAGTATCTCTAATTACAAACATCTATTTTAATTTCTATTGCCATAGCACTTATGAACTCCAGTCATGGTCCAAACCCCTGTTTTGATGGGAAGAGTATTTAAAAAGAAAAGAATCCCTGCACCTGCAGCATGAGGCTAGAGAAGAAAAAGAAAGAAAAATGATAAAGGCATACAAATGGTAAGGTTTTCAATTGTTTCAGTATATTATTAGAGGGCTATGTTTCGGTTCTTGTTCAGCTACTTTGCCTTCCCATTGTACCTCAACAAAGCATAATTTCAAACTATATAAACAGAAAAAAAATATGGAAGTTAAGGCAACAGCTAGTTTCTATTATTGAACTACCTATACTTGCATATTAGCAATTGAAAAATATTATATCAAAAAATTACCAATGGTCAATAATACAATTTCAAGTAATTCAATATGTATGGTTGCTGATAAAGTGTGGTTTAAATCCAGTAATTTAGTATTATGAACAAAAAAAGAGACTGAACTAAAGTTTAATACCATTAGCCCACGAAATTTTCAATACAAAGATTGTATTTTTTAAGAAATCCATGTGAAATTACAAGATTATTGTAACAAAATTTTTAAAAGACAATAAAGGAAAAATACCATCTTGATTTTTAAAGGGAATTTCAGACAATTTTAAGACCTTAAAAACTCTAAAAATACTTCATTTAAAATAGTTTCTGACTAATTTGGAAAGGTTATAAAGTACTTCAGTTTTTCTACAAATAGTATACACTATAGATTATGTGACTAGTATACTGATAGTATGTATACTAATTTTAATGTGCATAAGTTTCTAATCACCAGGGTTAAGCAGTGAATGGAATCAAAACTGCAATCCAGAATTATTGATTCATTGACCTACTTAAATCCTAAGCAGTTCTGACATCTCTAGAGCTAAATACAGACTTGTCTTAGTAATCTGTTCTTGGTTACTACTACCCATCACCAGATTGTCTATGTGCTGCAGGCTCTATATAATTTCTTTGGGCAAATATTTTCTTGAAGAGGGTTTACAATTTTGACAAGTACTTGAAAATATTTATGCATGAAAGCTACTGCTCATTCTTCCCAAATCATTCATTATTGTCATTGTCAAATCCCCAAATAAATAGCAAAATCCTTGCTAACATTTAGATGCAAAAAAATTAAAAATTAAAAATCAAACAGATCAAAGCAACTAAGTCCCCACAGATCTGATATGAAAGTCTATGATGCATGTTTATTCCTGACTCTGCAGTTATCAAACATTTATCCCTTATAACCCCCTAGCTGACACGGGGAATGGGATTTCAATTCACAAGCTGGAACTGCAACAGCTCATAAGGACAGGCCATTTCCAAACACTCTGATTTAAAAAAAATTCTCCAACATGCTGGTGCCCAGCCTGTTGCAAAGGGTAAGGATTCTGCTTTCCCAGGTATGGGTGGCAATGCACAACTTTGCATTATGCTCCTGGTACAACAATGTTTTTTTCACAAGTATAAGACAAAAGGCTTGTATGGTTCTGTCCCTAAAGTCTTGCAAGATTTCCTAATCTCTTTTGCCCTTCAGAGCTGCCTCATGGGGTCCCAACCCCTAGTCTCCTCAAAGAGTTTAAGACTGCCACTCACTTTCTGTACTTGACCTCTAATGGTTCATGTTTGCTACAGCCAGCACAGGTGATTATCTTATTTCCAACCACATGGCTGTTATTAAATAGGAGATCCAACTATGCCTCACCCTTGGTTGGTCAATCCATTATCTTTATGGAGAAAGTTGCCATTTATGCACTCCAGAAGTCTTCTCAACTGATTGCAATTTGCCATGTTGCTCTTTCAGCAGACAGTAGAGAAGTTAATTTTTCCCAGCAGGTTACTGTTTTGATACAGAGGCTTCCTCCAGTTGTTTAAAGGAGATCTTGTTGACTTTGATCTTGCTTGGGTGGAAAAACAAAATGCAACAAAATATTCTAAGATTACAGAAATATTTTGATTGATAACAGAAAAANAGAAAAAAATAAAACAAAACAAAGAAACTCCCTTAATTAAATAAATATAAGTACAACAGCCAATCTACTTTGTTTTCTCAATGCGTTCTGAAAAGCAGGCTCCAGAGCAGTTCTCTGAAGAGAACTGAAATAAGCCATGGAAAGAGCCAGAGAAGAAAAAAATGGAGCTATGTCTTGAGGAAACATTCCCTCAGGGTTAATTAACTTTTTTACATGACACTTCTTTTCACTGCATAAATAACAAACTGACACTTTTTCTAAACTCAACTTGTTTTTTCCTTTCTAAAGGCCAATGAAACATTAGGAAATGTCTCCTACACACTTTCTTCAACAGGATTGCTTTTTGCCAATCATTATGTAGGGGAAATAAATAGCCTAAAAGAGGACTATGAGAGGACTAGCAAGAGAAATCTGGCAAAAAGAGGGGAAACAAGCAAACAAGCCAGGTCTGTTCTACTTATTGGACCCTGTTCTGCAGCTGGCAAAACATTAGAAAATAAAATTGTTTCCTGATATTTTAATTTCCCACTGGAGTGTACTATTGTAAACTTTTCTTTTAGGTAAGATATGTTTTGTACATTTATTCTCTTTGTATAGCCAAGAAAAAAAACCTTAAACCTTGGTAAAGTTGCCCTTTCTTCTTTTTCAGATGACCTGGAAAGTCCTGTCATCACTAGTGGGAAGAAATTGCATCTCTGCATAGAAAGACATATTTACTGGATACTTTACCATCAGCTCTCATACTGGACTTTGAAGAGTCAAATCAACTGTCACATACTGATAGGAACATTGATATGAATTGAAATGAAGTCTGTATGAATAATACAAGACAGATGTTTGCTTACTGTTACCCAGCTAATCCCAGCCAACACAACAGCATGTGGCAAACACCTGCTAAGGCCTGCCTTGTCTTGGATGTGCTCCTAGTCACTGAAGAAAACTTTTTGCAGCATCCTGTGGTAAACTAAAAAGCAGAAAGACCTTCAAATGACAAGATATTTGTCTCAAATTACAATGGGAACTTGTCTTTTCCAGTCACAAGCTCCCTGTTTATTTTGGGGTTTTTTTGAACACCACTGAACGACCAAGCAGTATTAAACACTTTCCAAAAACAAACTTCCTTCATACAAGAAAGCTCTGAACATGCTATGAGAGTGCCAAGGAATGAGTTCTTAGCCATTTACAGGGCAGGACCTCAACCACAGTACAGCCCAGCAGCAGAATAGTAAACGATAGAGCTTTGAATCCACCAAAGTGATAACAACACCCTCCCTCTCACTTCTCCATTTCAACAATAGCAATTCAGTCTGTTCTTCCCATTGTCTTTTCCAACACTTCTGTAAACACAGGCAAAAGTTATTGTTCTGAATTTATGCATCATTTCTGATGAGAAAAATGAGAAAAAAACTCATTTCTGATGAGAAATGAGATTCATTTTCTTACTGTGTACCATTTGAGCAGCCACTATTTTCATGAAAATATGGGAGGGCAATTTTGGATTAACAGCACAATACCCAAAAATAGAAACTATACCATCCCAAACAACCACATTTTGTGCAATAGACTGACTGCAATTATAGATGTCTTGAAGGAATAAAAAAATTAATAGAGCAAGACAGAGTGTGTGAGAATAAACACCAGGCTGTTCCACATTGATATGGGATGGGAGTTACCTCTGCTAAGAGGCCTGTGATGTCTCTGCAAGACTTTCCAAGACCTGACTAATAGTGTCTCCTAAATTCATCCATTTCGCTGGCAAGTCCTCAACTTTTTGTATTCAAACCTTTTTAGTGACATCACACTTCATGTACTCCAACTTATCTTGTGATCATATAATTTCCTGCGTTTTCCTTTCTAATCCTACACAAGAAGAAACAAACTAGCATGTGGGAGGATATTGTGTGTGTAAAGAGAAAGAAGAAGTGAATGTCTTGCAATTAATAATGCAAACACTTCATTTTTTGAAGAGCTTCATTTCCATATAAAGCATGGTTTTAGCTTAATTCAACTACATGAGCCTCAGAGAAGTTTTTTCCAATTTAATCACGTTCTCTTGTTAATCTCCATATAGCTCTTTAGGTAGTTGATTTACTGAAGTAGAAGCTGGAGCACAAATTAAACTAATATGTCCAAACAAGGGACACTTTCACACATGTAGCAAACCATGGGAAACAAAGATTTCATAAAACTATATGGATTTTTGTTCAGGGTAACACAAACAAGATAAATTGCTCTTCACCTTCAGATATTTTTCAAGTTCTATGCTGGCATACTTACTTTTTGTTCGTACTGCCCTAAGTAAAGAACTTGCCCATTCTTTAAAATACATTTATCAAAGGCTTTCAATGCAGAGAAATAGAATTATTCCAATTTTACAGATGAGAAACTAGACAAACCAGGAAAAACAAGGGCCACGGCCTTCCTATGGTTTTGGATGAGACCTCAGGTTCACCATTATTCCCTGATCCTGGGACATGTGGTTTGGAAAAGAGTGATATGAAGACATGTAAGCATTAAAACGTGAGTTAACATCAACATCCTTAGAGGGTTAACTTATTTGTCTAAAACATCTCAGTACAACAGTAAAAATCAATATAAGTCAAAATAATAAATAGCAGCCATCAACATAAAATAAATCTTAGACACTTATGAAAAAATTATAAATGTTTATTTCCAAAGTCATATGGATAACAAGGAAGACTTCTGAGATTATCTTCAACCTTGTTCAAAAATATAACAATAATTTAGCTCTTTAGTAGATGAAAATGATAAAGCTATTAATAAGGATGAAGACTCAACAAATTAAAATCCAGACAATAAATGTTTCTGTTCTGCATTTGCAAAGAAATTTATTTATATATACTTATATCACAAGGGCAAAACACAATGTGAAGTGTCAAACACAATGTCTATTAAGACAAGTATCTTAAAATCCATAGGCCTGGATAATTTTGAGCCTAAGTGTGTGTCCAAGGAGTGCCATAATCCAAGAGGAAATTATCAGCAACCTGCTGCACCAGAGACACCAGATAGTCCTCTGAGGCTGGACGGGACTGGCTCAAATGTGCTATGAGAGTAGGTAGAAGTGCTCACTAATACACTTTCCATCATTTATCAAGAGTTCTAGCTAGCCAGAGAGATTCTGTTTGACTGGAGGGTGACTTTTCTGATGCCTATCCACACAAAGGGTAGGAAGAAGGATTCAGAGAACTATAGGCCTCCCAACCTGATCTCACTGCCAGGGAATTCATAGAGCAGGTAACACTGAGTGTCACAATGCAGAACATAGAGGCAGGGGATCCGGCCCAGCCAGATGGGTTTAGGAAGGCAGGTCCTGATTGACTGATCTGATCTCCTTCTGTGACAGATGACCAATTTAGAGAATAGCAGAGAGGCTGTAGATACTGTCTGCATGGACGTCAGTAAAGCCTTTAACAGAGTTTCTCACTATACTCTCACGGAGAGACTGGCTGCTCTTGGCTTGAATGGCTGTCCTCTTTACTGGGTAAAAAGCTGGCTGGATAGCTGTGCCCAGAGGGTGGTGCTAAATGAGTTATATCCAGCTGGTGGTGGTCACTGGTGGGGCTTATCATAGCTCAGTACTGGGGCCAGTCCTGAATTTTTTATCAATGATCTGGATCAGGGAATTAAGTGTATCCCCAGCCAATTTGCAGAAGACACTATGTTGGGTGGGAGTCTGATCTGGGAGTACATCTGCAGGAGGGCAGGAAGGCTCTACAGAGGGATCTGGATGGGCTGGATCATGGGCTGAGTCCAGTACTGTGAGGTTCAACAAGGCCCAGTGCTGGGTCCTGCTCTTGGGTCACAACAACCCCAGGCAGTGCCACAGGCTGGGGCAGAGGGCCTGGAAAGTGACCAGTGGAAAAGGACTGGGAAGTCCTGGTCAACAGCAGCTGAGTGTGAGCCAGTGTGTGTCCAGGAGGCCAAGAAAGGCAGATATAATTTCTCATTATACCATGTGTTCAAAGCAAATAGTGATTGCACGTAGTTCCAGTGCAACTGCACCTAATGATGCCTCAAGAACCTAGAGACTGGGGTGTGTTCCCTCATTTTTCACAAAGCTTTCTGTCAGACTGACCATGTCCAGGAGCTAGAGAATGGGGACAGGCTTCTCTGTCAGATACAGATAAAAGCCTTTTTTGCTTTTTAAGGAAAAGAAAGAAGAAGAAGACTACATAGCACTAAAGAAGCTTCATATAAAGTCTGAAAAGAGAAGCAAGAATGAGTTGGTAAATATTCTGATAGAGAATTAAAAGAAATCTGGCTGTGATCTTTTCAGAAGGATGAGTGAAAGCTGTTAGATCTGAGCAACAGAAATATTTATCAGGAGAGGAGAGCAGCAGCTAGTTGCCTTGCAGCGAGAGACATATTGAAAAGGAGCAGGATGTTGACTGGGGCATCAAAGTGTCATCATTAGGTAAGAACACTGAGTACTAAAGCTGTAACTCTGTTTGGAAAGGTATTAGATGAGACAAAAAGAAAATACCAGGAAAGGAGTTGTTATTCCAAAAATTCAGGCTGAAGTTTAGAATAGAAATACTGCTAACACCTATAGGGTTACTAATCATGTTAAATACAGTGACTGATGGTTCATACAGTTTTCATGTCTGTAAACAACATTTTGCTTGCACAGAAAATATTGGCTGCAAGAACAGAGAACAGTGGCTACCAGCATACTGAAGACTGAGAGGACACAATGATCTCCATTACTTCATCCTCCAGCAGAGGGAATAAGTTTCTCTAGCTGCGCAAGGAGAAACAGACACCAAATTGTGAGAGCCACTTTGACCAGCAATCAGCTGAGAAACCGCCTCTCCCAGCTGGTGTCTCCTCAGGTTGCTTGCAGGTGGAGAACTGCAAGTCCAACTGAGCCCACCATCCCTATTCCCTCCACACACACTACAGGAGAAGCTGAATCATAAATATGATGAAATAGTTCTGTAAATCAAGTCAGAGGAAACTCTTTGTGTTTCCTAGAGAGGCAGTTTACACTTCAGCGAGAGGCAATACACTTCAAATCTCTGTCTAGTGAAAGAATTCTGTTTGTTTGTGGTTTTTTGATGTGGCTTGTTCTGGTTTGTTTTACTTGAAGAAATAGTAAAGGGGCTAAGTCCCCATATAATGTGTCCTCTAGCAAACTCTGGCAGAGTTGTTCCAAAATTTTTCTCTCAGCTTCTTTTAATGTGGGAGTTAGAAGTCAAAAAGCCAACTCTGTAGAAATGTCACATTCCTTCAAAATCTCTCTGCTTCTTGTGTGTTTTTGAGACGTAGCTCCTGCTTTTTCTGATAAAAGGTGTGTTTCACTTCTGTTAGCACTGAAAAGCTAAACACAGTGTAGAAAAGGGAACTGACCTCAGGCCATCATCTTTGTGCACCAGCAACAGCACTGTCACCTAATTTGCAAGCACAGAACAATTATGATGGACAAGGATAGAAGAGGCTTCTAGATTCCGTTTTTAACATTAAGAATTGTCACTAGGAAAAAATAGCTTTTTATTCTAAGCCAGTGTGATCAGAAAGTAGTTCAGAAAGAAGTCACACCTAAATCTACTTTTCTAGAAATTACATAATCAATTTCCTAGTAATTATATGTATCAATTTTGTGTGTAGATAGATAGATATAGATATAGATAATCAGCAGTAAATAAGACAGATTTTTTTTAATCTTGAAATAATCAATTAGTTCTATAACTCTGATTACCTAACCTCTGACTGTAATTGACAGTGTACACTCAGGCATCTATGTTTTTAAACACAAATACTATTAGCATTCAGGTAAAAACTACAAAAATAGCAAAAAAATCCCAAACATCAAACACACAAAGATATTAGGACATGACAGTTACAAAGTGTGAATAAAGGAAACAGAACAGTGGAAGGTGAAATCTGCATTTCAGAGGGGTTATAATGTTCACTGAAAAGGAACGAATTAATATTTATGAAATTGCTACTATACTTCAAACCAAAAAATGATATTTATGTTTCTTTTTCCCTTCTATTCAGTGCCTTTGTTTAACATTTTTAGATGTAAGATATACATATGGACTCAAAATCAGCATCTGCACAGGCTTCTTTTCTGGTTTTTGGGGGTTTTTTTTTACTCTGCTGATATTATCTTTGTGAACTATTATGTTTGCTAGGGGAAAATCTTTTGCTATTAACAGAGACAGCTAACAGAAGGAAATAACATGAATCAGGTCTTTTGAACTGCATCTTGCTCTGCTGATTACCACAGATGAGTGGGACAATATTTCATTATCTTAAGCAAAATATTTTCCTTTGAGGAAAGACAAAACCTGTAGCCAGTTATGATCACAAAAGGAAGAGCAAGAGGATGGGCAGCTGGACCATCACATCAAAGACACTGTTATGACTTCCTGAATTCTAAAGTGGCTCAGTTCAAAGTAATGTAAAAGTATTGTTTACAGGAGGCCAGACTGACCTTCATAAAAGTCTTCACCTGGTCCTCAAATGAAGCCTCCACACAGAAAAACTTAACTGTCTATTTTGGCCCAACAGTCTAACAGTACTTTCTTGTCACTGGGGAGAAATGAGAACACAACCCAGTCATTAGCAAAGTCAAATTCATTTAAGTGAATTAATATAAAAGGTTTATGAGCAGACACATTTGTTGCTTCTGAAACCTGTACCTTACTCCTGTCCATTTCCAAAAAGCAGCAGCTACATATGCTAATAAATACATTAAAAAGTCAAGTTAGTCTATTATTGTTCCTTTTTATTCACATTAGAGATTATTTTAGTCAAAAATTATTCTAGTCAAGCCTAGGATGAAATTCTTTTTCTAGATTATCGTAGTCACATTTCAACTTTATTTTATAGTTAAAGAAAGAGCAAATGAACCAAGAAAGAATTGAAGGGGAAAAAGAAAATTTAACTTTGCACAAGATACACAACTCTGCTGCAATAATTTTATAAACAAAACCTGTTCAGCATTGAGAAACTCTCTGTTGGCTTTTAAGTATTTTTCATATTGCCTTTGTTTTACTTCCATGTCTCATAGGCACTTTTCTACGATGCTCCCTGAAATAATCCCTGGAAACATCTGTTCAGAGTCAGGATCTACAAACTCTCTTCAGGAGAAAAAGAAAGCTTTTTTCTTCAGAAGATCTGCAAAGTTCCTGGTCCATATTTGTATGTTCTGAACAGGAAAGAAAAAGAGCAGAAAATAATTATAAGAATATACCAATATGAGGATTTTTACATATTAAGAAATGGAGAGATTTCTGAATGTTGTCTGGTTTTGTGAATACTTTTTCAATATTTCATCTTTTTCCAATCTTTTTCCTAAAATTACTGGTTTTCTACCTTGCTATCTGTTTTCCCTCATATCTTACTTGTCTTTCTGGCTATGTATCCCAAATGCTGAATTTCCTTTACTTCTTCCCAGGTGCTATGATACTGTGAGTCTTTCTGATTGGCTTTGTACTTTGATGAGACCCATGCCTTCCTCTCAGGCTGGCTGGTGACCTTCACAAACCCTGAAGCATTTAGCTCTCTTCCATTTGACATCCATCCAGCCTGCTGAACTCCAAAACCTTACTGCTTCCAAGATCTCTGGATCATAATACACAGACAGGGAGTGAGAACAATCAGGGCCAGTGGGACTGAGCCTGACCACTTGTACCTGTCCACACCTGCTGCATGGAAAGGTAGTACTCTTGCCCCTCTTCTGCTACCCTCAGCTGCCTTTACATGCACAAGGCCCATGTTTCCAGACATCTTACAAGCTGTTTTCTGTTTTTCTCCCCAAACACTGTGTGGTAGTCAATAATCTCCTGAATACCTAGTATTCCTCCCATTCTAGAACACTTGTCTGTATGTAGCTTAATTCTGTGGGGGGTCTTTTTTGAAGTTGCTGGGGCTTGCATTCCTCTCACAGTTCTGTGTGCTTTTGTTTCTATTCACTAAATACACTGATTACATGAAATCAAATAAATTATAGCTCGGATGTCTACATTCTCAAGGGTCACATTTCAGGCAATTGTCTGGTCAAAGCAGCTTCTTTTGATCTGAAATACTTATGAACCTTTAATTCAGGACACTGGGAGATTCAGCAATTTCTGTAAGTAACCTGTAGAGCCACATATCTTCTGATTACTAATTGGTAGTATATCATTTGGTGATTTAACAACAGCTGGAAATTAAATTCCAAATAAGTCGCTCACCTTCCCCCCATCTCTTCTGATAAGAGAGGGGAAAAGGCAGAGACTTTATATTGAGATAACAATCTACTGAAAGAAAAATCAATGGAATAAGAAACGCACAGGAACAGCAATACTATTAGCAAAATTAAGTATAGAGAATGAGAAAGTGTTTTACACACAAAAGGTGTTCATCACCTCTGCTTTGTTCTGTGTGGCCACTAGGACAAAGACAAGATGTCAAGCTCTCCCCATAGGTTGTGTCCATGTGGCTTTCCCCAGACAAAGACAGGATTGTGAGTGTGGCAAGACAC
Source organism: Regulus satrapa (assembly GCA_013396955.1). Taxonomy (NCBI): domain Eukaryota; kingdom Metazoa; phylum Chordata; class Aves; order Passeriformes; family Regulidae; genus Regulus; species Regulus satrapa. Next base: position 38,097 of record VWZN01013197.1, read on the forward strand.
AATGAAAAACAACAATGGGCAGAAAAGACAAATGCCCAAAAGCCAAATGGTCTCTGTTGTGCCACACCACTGCTCTGGATGTTGGACTTGATCCCACAGCTGCATCTGGCGTTTTCACTTTAGGCCATTCCCCATGACTCTGCTCAGCTCCTTTCAGCCCAGGTCAGATTTGGCTGGCCTTGGACTCATCTCCACCACTCTGCTCCTGCGGATGCTCCCCACACTGGCACTACTTTTTCAGCACCACATATCCAATCTGCATTTTGGAGGAATGGGAAAGGATGAGCACCAGCACGGCCACATAGGGCACAGAATCAACGCCACCTTTTTCCCAAAGCCACACCCCTAGAGGTGACATGTCCCATTAACGGCAGCCTGGTCACGCCCACCCACACACGGCTCCACCCCAATCGCAGCCAGGGAGGGATTCTGACAAAATTCTGCAATTCCCAAAACCTGGAGCTGTGTCTCCAGGCCTAGAGCTGGGGGGAGACTCCTTCTCACCAGGTTCACTTCAGAAAAAGAGCAACCTGTTTGGCAACCTGCAACTCTGAACATCTCTCACTCAATCTGTTTCACTTCTCTTCAAAAGATTCCTCCTTTCATCCCTAGCGACTCCCACACCCCTGACAGCAAATGGGTGAAAGGACACAGTGCTGACAAGCTCATTCTGGGTTTGGGTTCTGTGACTTTTGGCCTCCAGCATTATTGCTAATTTTGTTCTCTTGGCATCCCACTGACTGTGTTCGCCTCTAAGTCTCCAAAACCTTTTTTCTGCCTGGTACTTACTTTCACAAGACACAAGAGGGAATAAAATTTGAGTCATGAATTTCCTCCATATCAGCAAGGAAAACTACATTAAACTGACTTTTTGTATATCCAAAGATTGTAACCTAAGCCTTGCAGTTTTGCCTTTGTTTCCTATTATGGTTTAAACATCTATTCATCTAGACAAAGAGTGGGTAACTTCCAATTACACTAGGATGAAAGGATGATTTCACCTTCTTTTTTGTTTTAATGTATTCTTTTAAGATAATGAGCAATTATTTCTATTCTATCAAATGACAGAGGAAGTATTTGCCTTCATCCTTCTTTCTTTGCTTATTCCTGAACTGGAAAGATCATAGTCTGCTTACTAGCACAATTTTGCAAAAACTGTGAGCAGAACCATTCTCACTGTGCACTATGAAGTAATGAAAGTGATGATTTAAGCCACTCCAAAGTAATAAATTTCAGGCTTCATAAAAAATTAAGGTGGGGATCTGGAGATACCCATTTTTGCAGCATGCAACTGCATGTCAAACACTTGTACACTGAGAAAATACCATGCATACATGAAAGTCTAATTTTCAGAAGAAATTAGCTTAAGGGAACTCTCTCAATCAAGAATCCCACTAAGAGAGAATCTATGAAGAGAACTTACTCTTCCCACTGGTGAGACATTCTGAGAATATGTGTAAGTAGAGTAGAAGAGAAACTTTCTGCCCCCAAAAGGGCAGATTTACCTGGATGCAAGTGTTGCTTTATTCCCACCTATATATTCCTATATATGGGTAGAGTTACATTACCTAAAATTCTGTACATTTCTCAATCAGCTATGAGGAATCCTCAATTCCCCTTCGTAGGTCTGCATTTCTATAAAGAATAAAGGATGTGCTGAATGTCTTTATAGAATTTCTCCTCCAGGTCAATTAATTTTAACATTGCATATACATTTGATAAAAAACTTGAGGAATGTTAATTTTCTACATTTCAAATAAAATTTGATGCTCCATTTATTGTAACATCTTTTGTCCTCCTCCTGAATCTCAAAGCATTTTGTCAAGTTCTGCAATGATTTATAAGCACTCCATTCTCAGAATGGCACAGTTAGATCAGTTAGAATTTGTAAAATTATTTGAGGAAAGCCAGCATTTCTCTGAAAATACGGCAGATCTTATCAAAAGCTTCAAGAGTCTGAATAACAGTGCCAGGCTGTAAAGCTTTGAAATGTACAAGCCAACATTTTAAAACAGTTAAACTGGGGTAGATGATACAGGGGAATGATTAATCTGCCTTCATGCTTCAAAATAAAAGGATCTCCACTGAGAACAAAAATATAGTTGGGCATTAATTCAGGTGAAGCAACTTCATACATATATCTGAGGCTCCCTCCTGGGCAGGAAGGGTCACATTTATCCTTCTGTTGAAAAAGACTTCTTTGGGGGGCAGCGGAGAGCTATAAATCCTTCCAGTAATCATAGAATCTGCAAATAATAATCTTTGGGTTTCTCTGCTCTAACCACCTTTCTGTGCAGGAGTACAGCCCCTATTCTATTCCTAGCAGCATTTTTTTCCCCTCTGGCTTTTCACGTTCTATGGGACAGAGTATCTGCTCCTCCCCAGGGGTTTTTCCATAGCTAATAGTAATCATGACCAGGAAGTTTCCTCCTCTAAAATCTCTTCTACTGTTCTTAGCAATAGACTAACAATAATTCCCTTATTGTTAAGGGAGTACATGTAATTCCTCTGTATTGTTGATGCATCCATCTCTACATATGTTCATGCATAAGATTGTTGCAGTTTATCCTCCTTCAAGAGTTTAGCTATATTTTAAACAGATCAAAGTAACGCAAAGCTATCTGTGCTTCATCTTCACAGCAGCCCTCCTTAAAGCTGAATTTCTCCTCCCATCAGTACCATTTGGTGTGGAGCATTGCCTAGAAGATATTTCACATGTAATGATAGCTCCTTATGTACAGGGAAATGATCATCAACCCACCTTTTGGCATGAGCCTATACACAGCCCTATTCCACCAGTGTGTTTTGGTGCATAGGTTTATGTATGTTAATCACAAACTGAGACGTAAGACCGTCTGAGTATTGAAAGAACAAAAATTTCTGTTGTTTGTGAGAAGCTTTTGTAAGCCTGAACAGAAAACACTAGATAGCCAGCTCTTCTTCTCAAACAATTCTTTGAGATTCAGCACAGATGCTCTTTCATATACATTTTGTCATTTAGGCAACAAAAGACATTACAAGACATTAGTGGAGAAGTCTAATACACATTATACAGCAAATTAACTCTGGACCAACACCAACTCTAACTCCCTCCCCCTAAACTTTCATATTATCTTTCCCCATTTTAAGTGGTTTACTTTTTTTTCTAGCTAAAGAATCAATTTTCCCTCCACCTTCTGCTGCAGTAGTTCTGTAGTTTCACTGTGTGCTCAGTTCCTCTCAGGCATTTAGATGTCGCTCGTACATATACTAAGCTCATTACTCCCTCTTTTCAGTCACCAATTAAAGCACCAATTTAGACTCACAATAATCCTTGTTTCTAGTAAAGATCATTAAAGATAGTGTTAATGTGCTTAATGATCCTCCTACTAACACAGTATTTTTCCCAGAAGCCATAACTTTTGCTTTTGCCTCTCTACAGGAAAGACGTTTTCCAGGTTGCAAGTTTTCTCAGTCTGTTTCTTTTCAAAATAAGCAGCATGATATGTGTGAATGAATTTTTTTTTNNNTAATGCCACTTTAGAGCATACCAGAAACTTGCTGAGTGCTCACATAAATGCCTTTCTTGAGCACCACATGGACAAAGGCCTCTGCAGAAGAGCATCTTATAAAGAAATTGCACACTGATTTATGCAGAACCTTACCATTGTTTGCACACTGAGGCCTGTATGAGTGGTTAGAAACTTCTCCCACTCAGGCAAGGAAGAAAAGGCAAGGGCAAACTCTTGTTTTTGAGGAAGGGAGGCAATGGACTTGCAAGAAAGGACAGAAAAGTAAAAGAAGAATGTACAGGAATACATGATGTAAGAGAGAAGACAAGCAAAGTGGTAGATGGTTGAGGTAAAGAAACTGTACAATTCATCTCTTAGAGTAAAAGTGGTAGATGGTTGAGGTAAAGAAACTGTACAATTCATCTCTTAGAGTACAATTAGTTTCTAATATTTCCTATTAAAACTTGTCAACTAGATATTAACATATCATTGTTCTTTTTATGACTAAGGATGTATCATATCTTCTAGTGTGCCTCTGTTTAATTGTTTGCCAGCTTTACAGGGCTGTACTGAGAACAGACACATATTAAGGTTGTAAAGAGCTCTGGTGCTATATCTGGGAAGTTCCCTGAGAAGTGATTAATGTAGAACACAAAATGTTTAAATTCTAGGTATTTACCTCTGACATAGCAGGTGCTTTTGTATTCTCAAGCTCTGACAAACCACCAGCTATCTTATTAACATTTTATTTTTACTGTTAGAGTAAAATTATCCTGATCAGGACTTCCTCTTTCTACACTGCAGAGATATGCCTCCTGCTTCAGGACTCACAGCAAGTTTAATTTGTTCCTGTAGTCATGTGCTAAGAACTTCACAGAACCACAGTTATTTCTTGGAATGAGTGTTGTGATTTTCATAAGGTACCAGGAGAATCAGGTGGCCAAGCCAAGAAAGGTCAAAGTTGTGAGAACTCCATTGCCGATACCAACTAGTGCAATATATATAAACTGGTTTAAATCACATGAGCTAGCTGTAATTCCCACAATAAGGTTTTTACATACTTCATCTGAGCTGCTTCTCATATCTGGACTGACACATGAGCTTCACCTTCACCTTTGAGTTTGCCCCCAAGCACTCATCTCACTAGAAGAGAGGCCAAGAACTTTCTGATCCAAGCTCTAAGACTGCCTTCAAGTTTGCATGAAGAAAAGTCCCATGTATGAATTCAGATGAAAGTAACAAAGCTTTGGTTAGTTATTTCAACTCCATTTTAACACAAACACATATTTTACCTAGGACAAGCATCTCAGATATGATATTAAGAATTTTCTTCAGAATTTCAGTTTCTCTTCATTGCTGAAGAAAGCATAGTACTGTCAGGCCCAGGTTTATCCTTATTTCATGTCCTAGGATTTACAGCTCTTTGCATTAGGAGTATAACCTAGGATTTAGGCCACTAGGCAGATAGTCAGCTTGCCTGGGTCTCCCCACTAGAAAGCTAGGAAAAGAGTTTTAAACACCCTCTGTAAAA